>OU342529.1:18539084-19139084 GCA_910589475.2 Bembecia ichneumoniformis
TTTCAAGACTAAGATATGCCCAGAACCATTTAAATTGGACTATTGAAGATTGGTCGAAAGTTATGTTCTCCGACGAATCAAAATTTATGCTCTACAAGCACGATGGAAGACACAGAGTGTATAGAAGACCAGGGCAAAGATTCAAGCAAGCAGGCATAGAAGAAAAAGTAGCCTACGGTGGTGAGTCTGTACTTGTGTGGGCCGGAATTTCATCTGAGAGTCGCACAGAACTGGTGTTCATAGAAAACGGCTATTTAACTAGCGTAAGGTATGTGGAAGAAATCCTAAATGAACACGTTGGGCCATTTATGGTCAATTTGGGTGAGGATGCTATTTTTATGCATGACAATGCCCGACCTCATACAGGTTTCATTGTGAATGACTACCTACAAGAGATGAACATTACTCGTATGGAGTGGCCAGCACGCAGCCCGGATATCAACCCGATCGAGCATGCATGTTACGAGCTAGGGAGATGCGTAAAACAACGAAACCCTCCCCCGATCACGCTTCGTGGGCTCAAAATTGCTCTCACAGAGGAATGGGAGAATATTTGCCAAAATCGTATAAGAAACTTGGTGTACAGCATGCCAAACCGCGTAAACGCAGTAATGGAAGCACGAGGAGGCAATACAAAGTATTAAAATTCAAGAAAATCATATTGTTTTACAAAAATGTCATATTTCCTATTTTTGTTTCAAGGCGAGATCAGCAGTTTTTTTTTTCTTTGTGTAATTTTTAATAAATAAAATGTAGTGACTTATAAATTTTATTACTTTCATTTAAGGGGTATTATATTGTCTATTAAACACCGTTTATTTTATTAAGCTAGCATTCTTAGTTTCCAAGATTTATAGGTTTTTTTAAGTGACCCGGATTCATTGCTCTCGAGTGTATTTGGTATAGTGCTCAAATTTTTTGTTTGTAAACGAACACTAAATTTTAAGCTTGCTACATCAGTGAAAACTGCATTTAAATCGGTTGAGCCGTTTGTGAGATTAGCGTGCACAAACAGACAAAAATTCAAAGAACTATTTTTTTGACCTGGGTAACATAAATACAACGCGTACAATTTTTTTTTTTAAATATTTATTGTACAGCAAGGCTCGTTTACGATTTTATTATACGTATAGATTTATAGATAGCTACATATAGTTACTTATATCGGAATTAAGTTATTAAGATTGGAGTACACTGTAAAACATTACAAATGAATACTTTAATTTTCCTTGTGCACCTAAAGGAAAAAAACGTTTGAAAAGCAGTAAGCACACGTGACAACCAAATATTAACGTAACCAATGAGAAAACACTGTGAACTCAGATAGTAGTAACCTAGTACGAGTAGGTACCATCGATAAAATAATTACTTAAACCAGTATATTTTATCGGTGCTTATAGTACTAATGCTATTCACCATTTTTATGGTTCTTAATGAAATACTGTCCGTAAAAACCGAGAAGATATTGTCATTCTTTAAAAATTATAATTTCATAGAGAATACCCAATAATTTTTTTAAATAAAGAATGACAAAAATTTGGACTGTCGATATAATTTCATTCTAGATTTTTTCGCAGCGAATTTTATATATATATTTTTTTTATGTTATGTCGACAGACAGGCTGACGGTCCACTTGATGGTAGGTGGCTACCGTCGCCTATAACACAAGCAACGCTACAGGTGCTGCAAGTGCGCTGCCGACTACAGTAGGATTAAGGATAAGGGATTAGGAGGGGGAATAAGGAGATGGGCTCTGGCATCCCTTACTCACCGAAACACAACAGCACGTATATGCTGTTATTTCACGGTGGTCTTCTGTAAGGGGGTGGTCACTGCCGCCAGGCGGGCTGCCCAAATGACTGCGAAACGCAGTGTGCCCTACCACTACTTTTCAAATCCAGACCAGAGTCAATTTTGAAAATTACATTAAAATTTCCAAACTTGAACCCGCCGGGAATCGAACCCGGGGCCCCTGAGACGTTAGGCAAGCATCCTTGCCACTCATCCAACGGACCGTCTATTTTTTTTAAACTGACCATTTTGTCCTAGCTTGTATCGTTTTCCTGATAATTGAAAAAATCTGTAAAACGGGACTCTTTTCAAGGGGGGAGGGGTAAAGCCGATTGCAGAGGGGGCGGGAGAGTCGTGTGTTGTAATTTACTCACATGAAGATTTACTCACACACACAGCGGTAGTAAAACAAAATTATAAAATTTGCCCATATCTAGAATGAGTATATTAATAGTACATATATGGCTACCGTCGTCGTCTAAGGAAACAAGCAATATCTGGATGGATACCAATGTGTTGCGGAAGAACTTAACTTATTAAATCACTTGACATAATTCACCTTCGACAAATTGTCGATTACCCAAACCGCATATATTATACAACGATATTTTAATAACTTCGTTATAATTACCTGCAACGCACATTTGAAACTTTTGTTACAACGAAATAACTTTTTGTTACAATGAAATAAAGTTTATTTTGCAACGCGTTTTTTGTTGTTTGCGCGAACTCGCGAAGAGGCACAAACGTCTATTGCGAATGTTTATGCGCGATTGAATTTAAAATTTAAAAGGAAAACCGGTTTAGATGTGGGACAATAATGTGCACCTCACTCGATACTTATACCACATACTATAAGTGATATTAATTAGCCTTTTTTTTCTTTTTTTTTTTACGAGAAACTCTTGTATAAATATTATAAATAATCATTTAAAGTCAAGTAGTTCACTTTATCTTAGAGACAATAGTACAATTGATTAGAAAAGTACTTAGGTATAAATAAAATACAAAAAAATTAACTTCAAGTAACCACTCTTGTCCAAAGACCTTTTTTACAAAATTACTTTGAGCAATTTTTAGGCATTTAGTAATCCATAGAATTCTTGATTGATTGATTCTTGATTGATTGATTTCTTTTTTTTTATGTTAAAAAAGCTATTATAACAATCAGTATTATGTGGACACCAACATAAACATTAAAAACTTGAAAATTCATACAGATTGGTACTAAAAAAACTATGTAGATACTGAAGACGGGTCGGTATCAAAACGACTGGATCTCCAAAATGACTATATCTGCATAAGGACTAGCTCACAAAACGACCATAGCTGCAGAAAGCATATATCTCGAAATGACATTGTAGTAACACGACCATCGAGCAGAAGGTCTTCGTCTTAGAATGGCTTAATATCAAAACGACTAGATCGCAAAACGGCCACCTCGTAGAATGCCTATATCTCCGAATGGCTTAGCAGTAAAACGACTAGACCGCAAAATGACTTTCTGGTGAAAGGTCTACATTTCATGGTAGCAAAACGACTAGTTATCAAAATAGCTACAATATCCATAGAGAATCATGAAATAACAAGATCTCAAAGCCACAGCCTCTGGTCAGCTATCAAAAAATGGTAAAAAAAACTGTATAATGTTGTCATTAGACAACATTATACAGTGTGTGTTTGTGTGTTTTTTTTAGAACAAATTGTCCTTTGTGAAAGGTTTACTTGCTTTTTAAAACTATGAACAATAATACAAAGGTATACATACAATGAAAACAACTTTATTCAAACATAAGAGGCATATTTACATTCCAACTTTGCTTTTTAAAACTATGAACAATAATACAAAGGTATACATACAATGAAAACAACTTTATTCAAACATAAGAGGCATATTTACATTCCAACTAAAACTTAAATTGTACTTGTTGATCGTGAAAACTATCAATCATTGTTTAAATCATTTACACATTTTCAAACTGTATTTAATCTCAGTAATACTATTAAGAAACTCAAAAGAGCTAATGTTTCCTTCCTTAAGTGATTAGCTCCCTTTTATATTTTCGGTCAAACATTATGTCTTTTTTTTTGCGGTTTGTAGAATTCATTATAGTTTTAAGTAACTTTAGGCTTTGGTACTCGGCTTCCTTTTTTAGTGTATCCAGAAAAAGAATAAGTGTTGGCTTGTATTCCATGAAGCCATTGTACCCCAGTCGAGCGATAAGGCACGCGATTTTGAATCTAGAGGCCGGTTTTAAAAAAAAACATTTGGTGAACTACATCGTGAGGAAAATGGTCTAATCTCTGGGTTGGAAGGTCAAATGGCAGTCGCTTTCGCAAAACTAATGCCGACTTATATCTTGGGATTTGGGATTAGGTTCTATAGCGGACCCCGGGCTCCTTTAGGACACAATCATCAAAACGCTAAGAGGATGATGATGATTTGGTGGCATGAACATTGTTTCATGCCATTTCAATAACCAGTCTTTTTGCTACTGAGCCATTCTGAGATGAAGTCCTTTCGCGGTCTAGTCGTTTTATTGCTAAGCCATTCGGAGATATAGGCATTCCACGAGGTGGCCGTTTTGCGATCTAGTCGTTTTGATATTAAGCCATTCTGAGACGAAGACCTTCTGCTCGATGGTCGTGTTACTACAATGTCATTTCGAGATATAGGCTTTCTGCAGCTGTGGTCGTTTTGCGAGCTAGTCCTTATGCAGATAAGGTCATTTTATAGATCCAGTCGTTTTGATACCGACCCCTGAAGACCAGTGTGAAATAACAGCATGTGTGCTGTTGTGTTTTGGTGTTATGGTGAATGACGGTGAATGAATGAAGGGATAGGGAAGTATTATAAGATCCCTTATAATATTTCCCTATCCCTTATGCTTAATCTTACTATAGCTGGCAGTCCAATTGCAGCACCTTATAGGCGACGATAGCCACCTATCATAAGTGGACCGTCAGCCTGTCTGACGATCTCAACATATAAAAATGTATTAATTTCTATATTCATCAATAATTATCATATAAAAGTTTTGACAGTCACTACAAATTGCCCAGTATCATTTCTAGATGAATGTACCATTGTGATCATTCGAATTAAAATAATTATGTCTCCAGTGAGACACAGATAAGCAAAGAATAATATTAACAGTACATTGTGAATATCATTTGTGAATGTGATATCTCTATATTTAAATAAAAACGAGATACCATTCTCTGACTAATTGTTTTAATAATGAAACCTCATTAAATTTGGTCACAAGACAGTTTTCTTAATGAAGAGACTGGCTATGGAAATTTACATTTTAAATGGGGAAAGGGGGGAGGGGGGGTAGGTGATAGGTGAACATTACACAATCAAGTTTACCCCGGCTTCGCACAGATGTACAATCATTTATCCAATATTTCTCTTCATGAGAACCTTCTTTGGACTTTTTTTAAAACAGTTTAATTGGTTGATTCATTTTTATTTAAATAGAAGAAAATTTGACATAGGTGATGGATCAGGGGTGTGTTCCAGCACTCCTTCAGCCAAGGCTAATTTGATCACACCCGTTCCAGCATGCAGAATATAATTAGCTGACAGGTTGCCCGGTACAGGTATGATTAAATCTTATCCAGATCGAATTATGCTCGAATTGATTGCTGGAACTGTGTTAGAGCAAAATTAGCCTTGGCCGAGGGAGTGCTGGAACACACCCCAGGATAGGAATATGCCTATACTTAATGGGATTAAAATTCAAGACATGGAAGCCATTATAATAATAGTTACTTATTTTATTATGGTGAAAGATATTATAATTATTAAGGATTTGGGGTTAAGTTTTCCAGATACTAAAATTTCAGGATTGATGTTATTACAAAAAAGTTTAAAAATAAACTATGTGAAGCAAAATAAAATCAGTGCTAGTGTTATCAAGAGATTTGTTTGCCTATCTATATAAAGCTGAAGAGCTGAATTATACTACATAATATAATAAATCTGAAGAGTTTGTTTGTTTGTTTAGTTGCTTAAACGTGCTAATCTCTGGAACAACCAGTAGGATTTTAAAAATTCTTTTTGCATTTGATAGCCCAATTTTTGAGGCAGCTTAAACGAGAAGACCCGATATGTGCATTGTGCATGCCTTTGGCAATTCTGGGACACGGCCAGTTTTAACAGAGCTTGATTCCAAACAAGGAGCACAACTTAACCCAGAGGCCTTGCTATGCTTGCTTAAAATAAAACTTCTTGTATTTTAAACTAAAATATTAGGCAAGAAATTCTTACTAGGTTATTTGGTGGTATACTTCTTTTATCTATAGATGTTATATGCAGGGGCTGCCTTTGGGGATGGCGAGCAGGGCAACTGCCCGGGGCCTCATCTTGTGGGGCCGTACACTCGCACAACTACCCGATTAGAAAAATATTAGGTACTATAAATAGTAATAATGTTTATTTCAATACCCCCATTATAAAAATCACGTCACGCCACTCGCACTCAAGAGAGTGTTTACGATTTACGTTCGGCGATTTCCCGTTTCATTTCGCCTGTGTCACTGTCAACAGAGGGTTACCTTTGCAAAACTGCAGAGAACAAGGTTACGACAATGTAGCCAATATGCGTGGAACTAAAAGTGGTGTCCAGAAACTTTTATTTAAATTAATACACTTGCTTATTTTTTGCCCTGTGGAAGTCACAGCTGGAATTTCTCATCATGTATTATCATTAAAACTAATTCCACAAAGAGCTACCTGCAATGGCCTCCAATGGTTAAGGCCCTTGGTAATATGTTTATTAATTTTCAAGTATAAAATATAATTAAGTATAATATAACTAAGTATAATATAAATTAACTTAATCTTACAGTGGATTAAGTTAACTTGAATAGTTTGTGACTATTCAAATTATCCTCTATGCTATGGCAGTACACTTGCAACCCCTATGACTTGCTTATGTATAAGTTAATGAAATATTATCTGCTTTCTTTGAATTAATTAATGAAATTTAGGTTTAGGTTTAGGTTTTTAATTTAGGTTACATTTATTTTTAAATTTAGTCCTATTTTATTTTTGATGTTTAGTTTGACATCATTAACTTGATCCCACAGACAAACTGCTTTCCAGTTTTATGGGACTTTGTAAATATTTTTTGTAATTATTCATGTATAATAAATAAATAAATAATAAAATAAAAGTGAGGCAAGTGAACCTTGCCCGCTTGCCAAGCTATACTTAAAAGGTATATCATGTCATGAAAAGTTTTATTTAAATAAAAATATCACAGTGCATTAAATAAGTGAAATGAAAATGACGATTATACTACCACAAAAATCACTCTTTTCAAGGCATTAATCACAGCCTATGAGCTTTCTGTAATTAGCAATACACAATAATTAAAGTCACACTGTAACACTGTAATGGGCACACTACGTTTCGCAGTCATTTGGGCAGTCCATCTGGCGGCAGTAACCATCCCCTTACAGATCACCGTAAAATAACGGCAAGTGCTGTTGTGTTACGGTGAATGAGTAAAGGGATTCCAGAGCCCATTTTCCTATCCTTTCCTAATCCTTTATCAGTAACACTACTATGGTCGGCAGCGTACTTACTTGCAGCACCTGCATATAAAGTGTGTTATACACCTTTGTTACAGGCGAATACCATCAAATGAACCGTCAGCCTGTCAGTTGACTAAAAAAAGGGATCCAAGATTTCTTATGCTGTATTGATATTATTTTTTATTTATGGTGGGTTCACTTAAATCTTTTAAAAAATACTTACTAAATTTGAATACCTATTTTAAAACAAAGAACTGCGTGAACTGAGATAACACAAATAGAATATTGTGTTGTATTGTAATCTAATAGCCTGCTTACATATTAATATTGGAAATTTGAGTATGTTTTGGAGTGGAAAAATTAAACATACCTAACAAGGGCCTCCTTGGATCATCGGGATCCATGTGTCTACTTTTATTTCCACATATTTAGCTCAATCAAATTGCTACATATCACAGATAAATAACATAAACAGATAAAACAAACATCGTTTCTATGTAAATATATCTCAAATGCGTCCTAAACGCCTAAAACATTTGTTTGTACACACTGGTCATTGACTGATTGACTGAACTGAACAATGACATTGACAATCAGTGTAAGTGTGACCAACTTGAAATTGAAAGTTAGGCCTTTCTTTGGCAAAAAAATTTCTAAATGCACTGTTACTGCTGTAGTGCAGAGTACAGACCACTTTCAAAATTTAGCTGTTTCCGGTGGACTCCCTGCAGCTACATTTCTACCATATTCCCAAAAATATGACGACGAATGAAGATGAATGAAAAATATGAAGATTAGATCTAACTATGGAAATTAGCGTTGCGGCTGAGTTCCAACCACGAATGGGGAGTTTTCTAAATGAAATAAGTAAGAATTGATTGTTTTTTTTTGTCACCCCGCAATTTTGGTCACACCAACGTAGACCACGTGGACCCCTTGGGTCCACCTGTGGCTCTAGCATGAGTTTACGATACTACACTCGCTAGCGAGAGCGTAAAACATTTATATGGAAAATTGATAATTTGACATTGACAGTTCACGATTTTCCATACAAAAGTTTTACGTTCTCGCTAGCGAGTGTAGAATTGGTGTAGTATCGTAAACTCATACTAGAGCCTCTGGACCACTTTGGGAACTAAATTGTTGTATTCTGTGCTAAGGCTGCAGTGCAACGGAGCAGCTAACCTATAGAGTACTAATATGAGCCATCCAAAAACAAATCAGTGATTTGTCACTTATAAACATCAACTCTCACTCGCTATGAAACACTGCGCTACTGCCTACTGCGCCAGTGACAGATCTGTTCGCACGTGTACGTTTATTTCAAAATATAACAAAAATATTTTCACAATGTGGCTTGTTGTTTTATTTGGTGGTGTGGAAAAAACAGTAAAACATCTAACTTTAAAACAGACGTTATCCCATTCATCGGTAGGTAACAATAAATATTAAATTTTCATTTTTTATTCATATTAGCACGGCTCAAGATAAAATGGACATATGGTGAGACAGGTATCTTTTTGTCTTGCTTCCACTTAAGTAAAAGCCCTATTAAGTCATCTCATTCTAATCTTTTTTAGTGTTGCACTCCAGTAATCAAATTATGTGTCGATGTTTTTACCAATAAAGTAAATAGTTACATATTTTACACGAACTATTTATAACGTAGAAATTACATAGTCTTATTTTAAATAAAACGTCGAAATTGCTTTAAATAGTGCGCATAATTTATTGATTATTTTAAATATGCTAGATATTGATCGGAATATAATGTACGTTAAATTAAATCATTTCCTTAATAAGACATGCTATTAAACTACGGGTATTTGTATTTGTAAAATATGTAAGATATAAATCTTGTTAAAAAGCAGTTCAATTAATCATTTAAATTACTGAAATTAAGTTTTATTTTTGCTTTGGATATTCGATTTTGTTTTGGCTTTTAAATTATTAATTTGTATTCTTATAATAAATTTTTGTATAAATGACAGTTGTCATGACGCTGCCAATGATCAATCGGAGCGCAGCATTTGCCATAGGGATAGAATAATTTTCGAATTGTTTTCGAACTAAATATAATAATGCGATACGATACAGTTTTCTGGATAAATTACATAACTTACGTTAGATAAATTAGATATATTATTTTATATTTAACTATATTGAGATTTATAAATATGAAAAGGGCGGTCAGTACTGTCCTATATCTTTACTTATAGGTCTATGCTATGAAGTAATAGAAAAAATTATACAAGAAATTCGCCGAACATATTTCGCATTTCGTGAGGAAATTATTGTTTTTTTTTTCAAAGCAGGTATACTTGCGACTATGAATTAAATTTCTTTTGCCTTCGGTGATGACATTTAAAAAAATTCAATAATACTACCAAACTTTACTAAACGTCAACTGTATCTACCAGAACTTTAATTTTGGGGTCAATGCCACAAAGGCAGTAAACTACAATGGTCACACTGTGAACAATCTGTGCTATACATGGAAATAATAAGTACTATATACAACAGGAATGACCTGTTGTCGCAAAATTGAAGCCGAAAGAGAGATCAGTAACTGTACCTCTTATCCCTCTCTGGCAATGGTGAATATATTGAAATATGATTTAAGGACAATAATTATAAAAAATGATTTGTGATTTTACGTCAGCAGATCATTGCTTCAGATGGATTTTAATCGAAGATGCTAATGATAACTGCGGTACTATACATTTCCCGTTTTTGCTTGCTTTTCACACTCGCGTCATATAGGTAGGTACTTACCTATTGGTCCTTGTGGGACACGACATGCAGCTGGACTGAGATAAAATTACGATAAGCTACCTATTGTGGTATATTTAATTAATTAGGTAAGAAAAAAACAGTTAAGTTTGTAACCGCGAAACCTCTGCGGGGCGTTAGGGCTCCGCAGGCGTTCCAACCGTTACTCACCGACTGAAACTCAGGGGTAGACACTACACGAGACCAGTGTTAACTCTCAGGGCGCCAACTACCTGGGGTGGACTTAGACAAAAGAAAGCAAAGTTCAATCACACAACACTTTACTATACCAACAAATTTACACACTATATAACAAATGAAAATTTATACATGAAAGAGAAAACAATTTAGTTTAGAAGGTTGGTCCTGATCTTCCTCGCAGAAGGCGGGGGATGCTCTTAAACACTCACTTGTAGACACAGAGCACACAGACCACGCCGAAGTGATGACACGTGGCCTGGTGGCTCGGCGATGGGGTACCTGTCGACACGTGGATGTCGTCGCCTCCGACTGCGTCGCAGCTATAGTCCAAACCAGTGGTGGCTTGGACTGCAGCCATATTATCCATATTTCCCTAACATTAGGATCTTTAGGAAATCTGAAATTGAACCCGTTATGTTAATAGAGAAAGGAATAAAAAAATGCATATTTAAGTTATTTGTTCTTGAACTAGGATTGGATAGTCATGCATGGTCACCCTAATTGTTCACTAACAAATTATGTTTAAAACTATTACCTGTGTAAAGATAAACCACAATCAGGATAATACTCGCTTCCGCAAGCCTCCACGACACAAATTCTCCCCATTTTAATTAAAATTCTTCAAAAATATCACGAAATCAAAAACATTCCGCCATTGACGTCAGAGTCGGCGATTTCATGTGGGGTTGTCAGGTCAGGTGTCCGTATTTCATACAAATAAAAGAAAACCTATACGCCAATCGCAAAATTTTTGCGTTAATAAGGCTTTACACGTAGCAACAAATAATATTGCTTTAACATGTCGGTAATAAATTATTATTTATATTTAGAAACATTTTAGAAGTAAATGTTTTTACTTCATTACATTACATCAATCGCATATTTTTCTACCATTTCTACCAACTTAACTCTGGCAACTCTATAGAACGGGACACAGCGTTCAGTGGTGGCCCTCTCACTCGGCTTCATTTTTATTTTGCGCGCAACAAGACTCTTACGACCTTAGCATAAGGTTTTATTTTCTTTATTTTAGCTGCAAGATGCACAGATAGAGCTTATTCCTTATATAATACTTCCATGGTGCTATACGATATGTATACGATGAATTAATCAAATGTCCTTAAACGTCAGTGTCAAATAACTGTCAGTGATACAATCAATAACAATATAATCAATAATTGTCAATATTATGTTTTCTTTAATAAAATAAAATAAAATGGTATCGATCGGAATTATTATCAGGATTATTAATTAATACTATTAATTTTAAGAAAAAGGATTTCTAGTATCTTCTGTGTTTTTATCTGTTTAAGTCATTAAACCTCATTTTCAAATTAGTAAAACAGTATTCTTACTTTTACCGTTTACAAAATTGAATCCATTTTAACGCCGATGTTAAGAACAAAACGTAGGTAGATAGCAAAACAAGGTGCTGACAGGACTAATCACTAACAAGTTAACTATTCTAAGTAAGAGTGGTTTAAGTATGTTACCGCAGTTTTATGCACCTTGTAGTTTTCATTCGACCACTAAATAAAATTAGTTTCTATTACAAATTTAGAATACCTTTGTAACGAATTAAGATTTTAAAATTTTGCACTGACACACTGACAGTCAACAACTCGACATGTTTCACAATTATTAACATTAATAACAATTAATGATCATAGATGTCATTGTAACATCTTTGTAATACTAATGAACTCGAGTACCTATTTAGCGCGCTTTTACAAAAAGATCACAATGATTTAAATGTATGTAAACAATATTTAAATACGTAATTTACATGTCAGAATTTTTTTAAACTATGTAATTTATGCTTGGGATTATTATTTATTATTATTGATATATAAATGACGTAGGTACCTACGCCGCTATCGGGAATTATTTATTACTAGCTGTGTCCGCGACTTCGTACGCGTGGTATTCGGAATAACACGTAACGTTTTTGTTTGTAAACAGATTGGAATGAAATATACACTAAATATTATCGGAAGCTTGCTACAATACATCAGTGAAAACCGCATTCAAATCGGTTAAGCCGTTTCTGAGATTAGCGCGAACAAACGCACAGACAAACAGACAAAAATTCTAAAAACAATTTTCGTGATTTCGGTAACATAAGTAGGTACAACTTGTATAAATTGTTTTTTTTTTGAAAAAATATCTAATGTAAATACAGACACGGCTCGTTTACAATTTTATTATAAACGAGCCGTTTATAATGTATTTTAAGCTATTGTAATTTAAGCTATTGTAATGTAATTTAAGCTATTCTAGCTTCTACATATGTATGTATAGGGTGTCCCATCACTAAATTCAGATAACATTGTACGTACTTGTAGACAAAGTTAAAGCACCCATACAAACTGCTTTCATTTATTTTTATTTGCAAGGAATTTTGCATTATGCGAATAAAATTTTTTTTAATCCACTTTTTATCATAGTTTTGTATACCACAGTCGTAAACTGTCTATTAGTTCATATTTTTTTCTCTAAAACTTTTCTACAACAGTAGATCTGATGATATCACAATATTTAAGTACACACAGTTTTCAAAAAACTACTTTGAAAAATAAAAAACAGCGGCTCACTTTTAACTCCAAAGTTTGAGTCGACCTAAGTCGACCTTTGTTTGTTTGGTGGAGTATTCCCGGCATTGTTCATTATTCCCGACTGAAACCTGGATAAACTCTTAATGCAGACCTCTACAGGGAACAATTGCAGCGAGTCAATCAATCTTTAATTGTAAAGTGGCCAGCGATTGTCAACCGAAAAGGCGTCATTCTCTAACACGACAAAAATTAATGAATTGGGGTGGGAGGTGTTGCCTGAGCTGCCTCATCCACCATATTCCCCCGATGTTGCACCATCGGATTTCCACTCATTCCGAGCGCTGCAACACTTTTTAAGTGGCAAAACATTTGCAAATTTGGATGATATCCAAAATGCCATTTCTAGATATTTTTCTGAAAAGCAAATTAATTTTTATCGATCAGGAATTGAAAATTTACTCACTAGATGGCAAAAGGTTATTGACAATGATGGGGAATACATTATTGATTAAAAATAAAGACTCGTTGTATGTGTTTGTATTTAGCGTAAGAAAACGACATTACTTTCCGGTCCCCCTTATACTAAATAAATTTAGAATATACTATTGCAATGTGATAAAAGTGGCTGACATCACATTTATGTAACATTAACATTTTATTATGAATAATAAGCACCATGTATTTTACCATTTTAGACTCTCCAGTTAATAGGCCAACTTTGAGCGAAGTTGCGACTTAGGTACTCGTACATTTTTTTTAGACCAGAGGTGCTCAAACTTTGGTGTTAAAAGTGAGCTGCTGTTTTTTTATTTTTCAAAGTAGTTGTAATGAAAACTGTTTGCATCTTAAATATTGTGATATGTGTGATATTATTAGTAGTGGTAGGGCACACTGCGTTTCGCAGTCATTTGGGCAGCCCGCCTGGCGGCAGTGACCACCCCCTTACAGAAGACCACCGTGAAATAACAGCATATACGTGCTGTTGTGTTTCGGTGAGTGAGTAATATGAATATACACTAAATATTATCGGAAGCTTGCTACAATACATCAGTGAAAACCGCATTCAAATCGGTTAAGCCGTTTCTGAGATTAGCGCGAACAAACGCACAGACAAACAGACAAAAATTCTAAAAACAATTTTCGTGATTTCGGTAACATAAGTAGGTACAACTTGTATAAATTGTTTTTTTTTTGAAAAAATATCTAATGTAAATACAGACACGGCTCGTTTACAATTTTATTATAAACGAGCCGTTTATAATGTATTTTAAGCTATTGTAATTTAAGCTATTGTAATGTAATTTAAGCTATTCTAGCTTCTACATATGTATGTATAGGGTGTCCCATCACTAAATTCAGATAACATTGTACGTACTTGTAGACAAAGTTAAAGCACCCATACAAACTGCTTTCATTTATTTTTATTTGCAAGGAATTTTGCATTATGCGAATAAAATTTTTTTTAATCCACTTTTTATCATAGTTTTGTATACCACAGTCGTAAACTGTCTATTAGTTCATATTTTTTTCTCTAAAACTTTTCTACAACAGTAGATCTGATGATATCACAATATTTAAGTACACACAGTTTTCAAAAAACTACTTTGAAAAATAAAAAACAGCGGCTCACTTTTAACTCCAAAGTTTGAGTCGACCTAAGTCGACCTTTGTTTGTTTGGTGGAGTATTCCCGGCATTGTTCATTATTCCCGACTGAAACCTGGATAAACTCTTAATGCAGACCTCTACAGGGAACAATTGCAGCGAGTCAATCAATCTTTAATTGTAAAGTGGCCAGCGATTGTCAACCGAAAAGGCGTCATTCTCTAACACGACAAAAATTAATGAATTGGGGTGGGAGGTGTTGCCTGAGCTGCCTCATCCACCATATTCCCCCGATGTTGCACCATCGGATTTCCACTCATTCCGAGCGCTGCAACACTTTTTAAGTGGCAAAACATTTGCAAATTTGGATGATATCCAAAATGCCATCTCTAGATATTTTTCTGAAAAGCAAATTAATTTTTATCGATCAGGAATTGAAAATTTACTCACTAGATGGCAAAAGGTTATTGACAATGATGGGGAATACATTATTGATTAAAAATAAAGACTCGTTGTATGTGTTTGTATTTAGCGTAAGAAAACGACATTACTTTCCGGTCCCCCTTATACTAAATAAATTTAGAATATACTATTGCAATGTGATAAAAGTGGCTGACATCACATTTATGTAACATTAACATTTTATTATGAATAATAAGCACCATGTATTTTACCATTTTAGACTCTCCAGTTAATAGGCCAACTTTGAGCGAAGTTGCGACTTAGGTACTCGTACATTTTTTTTAGACCAGAGGTGCTCAAACTTTGGTGTTAAAAGTGAGCTGCTGTTTTTTTATTTTTCAAAGTAGTTGTAATGAAAACTGTTTGCATCTTAAATATTGTGATATGTGTGATATTATTAGTAGTGGTAGGGCACACTGCGTTTCGCAGTCATTTGGGCAGCCCGCCTGGCGGCAGTGACCACCCCCTTACAGAAGACCACCGTGAAATAACAGCATATACGTGCTGTTGTGTTTCGGTGAGTGAGTAAGGGATGCCAGAGCCCATCTCCTTATCCCCTCCTAATCCCTTATCCTTAATCCTACTGTAGTCGGCAGCGCACTTGCAGCACCTGTAGCGTTGCTTGTGTTATAGGCGACGGTAGCCACCTACCATCAAGTGGACCGTCAGCCTGTCTGTCGACATAACATGAAAAAAATCTACTATTGTAGAATAGTTTCAGAGAAAAAAAAGAACTAATAGGCAGTTTACGACTGTGGTATGCAAAACTATGATAAAAAGTGAATTAAAAAAAAAAAAACTCAAAATTCCGTGCAAATAAAAAATAAATAAAAGCAGTTTGTAGGGGTGCTTTACCTATATCTACAAGTACGTACAAGGTTAACCATTTAATGATGGGACACCCATAGGCATATTTTTGTTGCTAAATAGATATTTGCAGTTTAACGACTTTGATATTTAATTTTTTTTCATTTTTAAGGTTGGTTCATTACCTAGCTATCTTTAATTTATCTTTTCTTAAAAGAATTTTCTAATTTTCTAATCTAATTTCTAAATTGAATAAAGAAATTCATAACTCATAGTGTCTATTAATTTATCATTGAAATACAAACACAAGCTTCTATACGTTCTAAGTAGGTCGACGGGGCCCAAACCTACTCCTCCGGGTGACATATAACCTCTGATGCTACACAGCAGTTAAATGTGGTGTTAACTGGATGCATTGTTATATGTATAAGGTGCAGTTTTGTCGATGCGAGGTTAAAATTTTAGCTATAAGTTCAATAAGAATTCCAATCCGAACTCGATTCCTGGCCTCTTTGACCTAGATTTTTCGAAATAAGAATAACTATTGCGACGTAGGTATACGATTTGTTTAATCGTCTGGATTTGTAATTCTAAGGTCGGCAACGCACTTGCAGTACCTATGGTGTTGCTTGTGTTATAGGCGACGGTAGCCATTTACCATCAAGTGGACTGTCAGTCTGTCTTTTATGTAAAAAATCCTCAGAGTTTTTATTTTCCCTTCCACAACTTAATAAAATACCGTGAAATAAACGCACGTGTGCTGTTGTGTTTCGGTGATTGAGTATTAGGGGATCCCAGAACCCACTTACCGATCCCTTCCCAATCCTTCCAATCAAGGCGACGGAAATCATCTTGACTCAGCCGTCAGTGGACCGTCAGCCTTTCTTAGCCTGTCTTTGTCTTAGCTCATATTATAAAAGTTAAAATATATGAAGATGTCAGTTACTCACACGTGAACATACATACAGACTTAGATCGAACTTTCATATTCGGAATTATTGAAAAAAAATATTTTAAAAATAGGTACTTTTTTCTTGAAATTGTAACCCTGTATTTTTTTTTATGTTAAGATCGGCAAACAGGCTGACGGTCCACTTGATGGTAGGTGGCTACCGTCGCCTATAACACAAACAACGCCAAAGCTGCTGCAAGTGCGCTGCAGACTACAGTAAAATTAAGGATAAGCGATTGAATAGGAAAATGGGCTCTGGCATCCCTTACTTCACTCTCCGAAACACAACAGCACACATGCTGTTATTTCACGGCGGTCTTCTTTAAGTTCTTCTGCCGTCAAACGGGCTGCCCCACTACAATAGGATTAAGAATAAGGGATTGGGAAGGGATAGGGAAATGGGCTCTGGCATCCCTTACTTCACTCTCCGAAACACAACAGACAACAGTACACGTGCTGTTATTTCAAGGTGGTCTTCTGTAAGGGGGTGTTTACTGCCGTCAGACGAGCTGCCCAAATGACTGCGAAACGAAGTGTGCCCTGCCACTACTTTCCATATCCAGACCAGAGACAAATTTTGAAAAGTTCATTTATATGTTAGGTACAGTTGAAGCCGCAACCAACAGCTTAAACAGTTAATTCTTCACCGACAAATGGATTATCGGTATTATTGGATTATCAGAACAAAATATAATATTTTGAAATTATGCCAAATTTGAGCCAATTGAGAAAAATTTGCACTCTTTTAAATTGCCATTAGATATTTTTAAATAGATATCTTAGACGACCTAATACGAGCCGCAGGTCGAGGCCGGATCGAGGCTTGACTTTTGACCATCTCACTGTATAATTATGGGGAAGGCACATTTGCAGTAGGACATCCTACAGCTGACATGACGATGAAGATGATGAAATAGATGTAATTATGATGACGTAATAAAACACTTATGTTATTTACTTGCGCAAATATGATTGTTTGCGTAAACTTATCTGTTAAGTTCGAATTGCAACAAGGCCAGAATTGAATGCATTTCCCGAGATAGTAATTCAATAAATAACTTGCTTATATCTACAATTACCTACGTATTAAATTTTAATATTCTTAATTAAGATTATTATGCACAACATTAACTATGCAAACTTTCAAAGCACGCCGCTTCAGGGTTAATGGCCCCAGAGCGGCTAGATTGAGTATATTATTTTAGTGGCCACACCGTAACTAATAATTCTAATTGTCATATATGTATATATATATATATATATATATTATATATATATATATATATATATATATATATATATATATATATATATATATATATATATATATATATATATATATATATATATATATAAACATATCTTTGGGCACTTTGTTGATCACGCCACGAGCCCGTACATTGTTGACTCCACCTTTTGACCCGAATAACTTTAATCTAGTTGCGTATTTCTCGGGCGAGATGGCGTCGTAGCATTCTACTATGCGATGTTGCCAAACATATTCGTCCATAGTCGATATATTCGACAAATATTTTTACATCGATTCCATGCAACAGTGGATCCGTAACGGCTAAATTTTCTATATGCACGAAGACTTTTAGGCTCCGATTATATTTCAAAAATCAATTACTTGTGTTGATCACTTTATATACTCGTACTTCCAGTAATACTTGTTTTGATCCGAATAGGTAATACGGCATCCTAGCATTCTATTATGCGATGTTGCCAAATATATTCGTCGATAGTACCTACCTATATTCGATAAATATTTTTTCAACGATTTCATGCAACAGTGAATCCGTAACGGTTAATTTTTCTAAATGCACGAAGACTTTTTGTCTCCGAATATATTTCAAAAATCAATTACTTGTGTTGATCACTTTATATACTCGTACTTCCAGTAATACTTGTTTTGATCCGAATAGGTACCGATACTGTAACGGTCGATCAATTATGAATTTATTATACCTAATCTAGATATTGTATATTCGCAATGCTCCATACATTGTAGATCCGCCTCGGTTGTTTGAATGCGCTAGTTGAACTGTGCGCACATCGACATTATTTTAAAGTCGTCATTTGAATTTGTTTTTGAATGAAGACAAAAATGAAGGTCAAGGTATGTGTTTTACATTTAGTACCTAGTTAAACGATTTTTTCTATCTGAAGTCCCGGCGCGAGAAGCTATAATTTTTAAAGTAGGCCAGCGGCCAGACGGTACGAGCTACGGCGACGGTCATTAGGGTGGGTTGTCATCATTTTCGGGGTTGGTTTTGATGGTCTACTCGAATGGGGGATATTCCTCTCGGTTGACACCCCTCCCATATATTTTTTTTCTTTTTTTCTTCAAAGAAACTTTTCTCATAGAAAGAGAAGAGTCCATTAGATGTGCAGTTCCAGGAGTTTCCGAAGACTTGGTCTTTTTGATCTGGTAAAAAAATGGTGAGAGGATCTCGAAAACTATTACAGCTAGCAGAATCGGGTTTTCAGCGTTTTATAGAGGGTCTCTGGTGGTCTCCACAACTTTACTAACCTTCACCCCCTACCACACATTTTTTTTACAAAACATACATCTTTTTCAATTTTTAAGCTAAAAACTTGATCTTTTTTTGTTTAATTTTAAAAAATTCTCAAAATTACGAAAAAAATATTTTCGAGTCTATTCAAAATACATCAAAATAATACTTTAAAAAAATATTGTAGTTGATAAAATAGATACAAGGGATTAAAATAAGTTGGTACTTTTATAAAATGTAATATAATAAGTATTTATAACATTAAACAATATCAATGTTGATTGAACGCATGTAGGTATATTTACAAAATCATGTTAATCGTTTGAAATCATTTGAACAGGTTTGAATGATTGCTAATTAGTACTTAATTAGTTGTGGAGTATTGACACAGGTGGGTATACACACTTCGAACCGAGCATCATTGTGACTCGAACAAATAATTTTTTATGATAAACGTTGACAGACAAGTTGACATTTTATTTAGTACAAAATCACAAAACCTCGCTATAGCTATTTAAAATACGATCTTTAAAAACAAATAATTTCGCCGGATCAATTTTTAAAAAAATAGATTTATCAAATTAAATATACTTACTATTTATGGTAGGTATTGTATGGCCACGTTATTATACCTACGTCCATTTTTATGATAAAGAAGAGTTACAAGTACAAAACAAGTTGACCGTTTAATTAAGAGATCCACATATAAGTAAAACAAATTGGAATTATTTATGGTAAACAGTAGAAAACAAATTAATTGAGCTTTAACATTTTTTTATTACATTTTTTACATTAAATACTGTAAGCTGTAGGCATCCACTTACACGTGCCGTGTTTCCTCGCCCCTGCCGCATGCGTCGCCGTCGCTCGCGCAGCGATGATGTCAGCGGGCACCTCGGCGGGCCTCAGTGAATTCCAACTACGCTTTTAGAAAAACGCGTGCGCTTCACGACCGGATTACAACACTTACGTTTTGTCGTGTCGTTGCTTATAATATACTTATTATAAAGAATCGTGGTTTTCTTAAAATACCTACGTAAGTATGGTTAGGTTAGACTGTGCTATTACTTACTACTCCAGGAGTATTGCATGACCTATTGCATGAGAGGCGAGGTCGTATACATCGGCCATTTTTTATGATAAAGAGTTACAGACAAGTTGAGAGTTTAATTAATATTATGTGCCTAAATTCTAAGAAAGTTATCTGAGGTTGTGAACAAAGAAATATAGACATAGCAAAAAACGTCATGCAAACTTAAAAGACACCGAGCACTAAAGACAATTTGTGCTTAGACTAATTAAATTACCTAATGAATATAATTTAATTACATATAGAAATTATCATAATAGGTGAAATTTGGTTATTTTTCTTTCTTTCCTACTTAGTTTTCTTTCTTTCTTACTAATATACTAATGATTGTACCACGATGTCTATGAAGTTTATCAAGCCACCTATTGCTTACTACTTTGCACGAGCGGTGAAGTCGCATACATAGACCGTTTTTCATGATAAAGAAAAGAGTTGCAAGAGAGTTTAATTAATCTGACGTGCTGAGAGCTAGGACAGGGGGGTTTGCGGAATGTCTTATGCCCCTGCCACTGCCACACACTCGTCGAGTGGCATGGGAAGTAGCGAGGAAAGGAGGCAGAGACGTAGTGTGGCAACGTTACTCGTCATGCCGCACGTCATGCTCCTCGTCTTGCCCACCGATCCATGCTTTGTCGGTTTTTAAGCGCGATTCAAAGAGCGGCAATATGAACGCGAGTCACCGGCCACATAATCGCGGGCAGACGCACTCCGAATCGAGCGGTCGCTATGGAAACACTTCACGCATACGCTTAATCATGCCGCCGGCCGCCGCGCCGACGGCTTTTTTAAATTGTAGTAAAATTGTTCATACTGCTTCTGTAACGAATGAATAAATAAAAGTATAAAACAACTAACTATATAATTAGTATTAACTAATTATATAAATGTTTATTGCAAAAAAAAGTTTTGTCGTGCGACGCGAATTCTAAAATAAAAAGAAATTATCTTTTTTTTTTTTATGTAAAGATCGGCACACAGGCCGACGGTCCACTTGATGGTAGGTGGCTACCGTCGCCTATAACACAAGCAACGCCAATATTCTTGAAACTATTTCACAGTGGAAGAATAAATGTTTGTGCACTCACCAAAGTCAGTGAAAGTTTCGGCTATAGTTATTGAATTGTTCGTTTATAATTGTTATTTATTAATAATTATAAATATTAGAAGAAGTCTAAATAGTTAGTTATAATTTATTTGGTTAACACGTATTATTTATTTATTTACACAACACTAATACTTTTTTATATTTTTTTATTTTTCACTCTCTAACAACACCATAGCAACTGACACTTATTTTTTCCTTTTTTATTTTATATATTATATTGTCTATTGAAAGTGAAGTAGTATGTCAGTAATCAACCTACTTTAACAAATAATGTGCCAAGGAGATAGAGAAATGGGCTCTGGGATCCCTTACTCACTCACCGAAACACAACAGCACACGTGCTGTTGTTTCACGGTGGTCTTCTGTAAGGGGGTGGTTACTGCCGCCAGACGGGTTGCCCAAATGACTGCGAAAAACGCAGTGTGCCCTGCCACTACTTTCCAAATCCAGACAAGAGCTAAATTTGAAAAGTTCATTTTTCAAAGTTGACCCTGCCGAGAATCGAACCCGGGAACCGTAGAACAGAGCGTTAAGGCAAGCACTAATATATAAAATTCTAATATTATAAATAAGTAAAGTTTGTATGTATGAGGTAATCTTCGAAACTATATCCGATTTAAAAAATCTTTCGCCAATATTGATATATTGACCGCGCCGTGTAACTACAGAGGCAGTGCAAGATCAAGACACATACGCTACCACCGAGAAACAATCTGGATTCCACGCAGGCGTAGCCGCGGGCACAGCTAGTTAACAATAAAAGCGTAGCGTAGCGTGTCTTGATGTTGCACTGCATCTGTGGTACCCGGCGCAGTCGTGCTTTACAATTATATCGTAATATCTTTAACGATAAATGCAAAACAAATGCAGTAAAAATCACACGTATAAATACTTATGACGATAAACTTGCTGATTTTGATAAGGATTCATAATTTTGTTGATAATAAAATGTAATAATTTGTCGAGGACGACGACGACGACGTATATTTCTATAACATTTATAAAATTAGCTAAAAATGCATAGCGCGCACGCTCTCTCAATTTCCACGTCCATTCTGTTGCAAAAGCAAATGACCTAGTGCGGCGCGTCGCGATTAATCGCGCGAGTAGAGAAGCGTGTGGACAGAAGGGCAACATCGCGGCAGCGCGAGGAGCAGAGCGATGAGCAGCGCGAGGAGCATAGTGTGGCAGAGGGGTTAGAGGACCATCGGGGGTTACCAAATCGCGCCCCTCCCCACATACATGTTTTTTACACTCCCATACAACCGTCCAGGATCTTTGAAAGCTCGTAGCTCCTCAACGGTGACAGCTATCGCTGCTGTCACTTTGTCGGATAACCATCGCCCACCGAGATCCGTCGTCCGGTACCGTCTCCCTCCTCCCACCCAAGAGAGGAATTCGCAACCCCGGCTTCGCAAGCCGGGTTACGGCACGGGGTCTGCCGGAGCGATGAAAAGCGAAAATTTTGCCACCCCCCCTCGAACCACCTCAGTCGTTACTCGGCAATGACGCGGCGCCAATTTTTTATCGGTAATATCTCAACAACGGCGCGTCGCAGACCCCCCGTGTTGGTACTCATTTAAGAGGTCTCGGGGAGACCAATTTTTCTGTTACGACGAAATTTGAAAATTGACATTTTTGAAAATATCTCGGAAGCGGTGCGTCGCATACCCCCGTGTCGGAACTCATTTAAGGGGTCTCGGGGAGACGAATTTTTTGCAATAGACCAAATATCAAAATTTTTCAGTACTCAGTAGACCGTGGGTAACCGTAGCAGGTAGGGTTTAGGTCCCATTCGCCCGCAAGATTCACCCGAATTATTATTTTTCCCAACTGTCCCGGAAAAGTATGTCCCATTCACCCGAAAATTAAATTGATGACTAATTTTCCCGACTCACCCGAATTAATAGGTCCCACTCACCCGCGTATATATTTTAATAGCGATAGCAGAAACATCGTACGTATTTAAGCTTAATTTGAATATTAATGGTTGAGGAATTCAGACCTTTTTTTTTTTTTTTTTTTGTCGAGGAGAAATCCATTTACGGATGCCCTACCGCTGGCTAGGCGATAGGGGTATGTGGGACTCACCCAGTCCTAAAGGGACTGGTCCTACCCACTAAAACTCCCCGGTGACCCCTTGAAGCCCTTGTGTGAGTTGGACCGGGCTCTGGCGAACCAACTACTCCGATCCAACTCCGGACAGCTCAGCCTGTTAGCCAAGCGGACGCCAAGGGGGAGATTGCCCGGGGCACCGAGACAATCCCCAGACGAGAGGACCTTTGGACGCGCGCACAGCGGCCAGGCCATGCGCGCAGGTCCTGGGCATTTGAAGGAGGGCGTCACACGCCCGTCTTCGCCTGCCCACTCATCTGCGTTAGGAGCGGCTGGAGCTTCCTCCGCCCGCTCCCTCTAATCTGAGATTATTGGCCCTGGGCCAAGTCCATGGGCTCCTCCCTTGCTGCCGGTGGAGCCCGTATGCATTCGGCTGGTGCGGCCGCGATGAGCCGACCTCTTACCGATGGGGGTTTGCAGCTTAACCCCCCCATTCTGTGGGTTGCTGGAAGGACTGCGTCACTACAGATGGCACACTTAAAAGTAGCCTCACATCTGCTGGCTTTATGCCCGTCCATTCCGCAGCGGTGGCACAATCCACTGCGGTCCTTGGTGGACGGACATCGGACCGCTGGATGCCCGAGCCCCATACACTTGAAGCAGCGCATGGGGCGCTGTTCCATTATCTGGATGGAGGCAAGGCTCCATCCTACTGCTATCCGACCAGCGCTCGCCAGCTTCCTAGCCGCCTCCACCGGACAGGACGTAAACGCCGAGTTTGGTTTGTTGGGACTCACTTGGACGGCACTAACCTTGATTTGTTCGGGAGTGCAGCCCGAACTTGATGCCAACTTGGCTCTGAGCTCCTCAGCCGACACCCTGTCATAGAGCCCGTTGACTCGGATGTCGGCTGATTTTGCAGGTCGGGTGACCTTTGCGGTATCACCTAGGACGGTACCAATTCCTGCCGCTAAACTGTCTGCTTGCGCGGCAGTGGTGTCCTTTGGCAACTCCATTATACGGGCTCCCGTGATGCCCACGCGGAATCTGGGTGGCCCTATGCCAAGGGCGTCCAGGGATACCAAGGCTTTAGCCCTAGTGATCGCCTCCCCGTAGGTGGCGCCCTTGGCAACCGCCTCAGGTTTTAAGGACACCACCACCGCAAGTGACTTTGGCTCTTTAGGGAGCTTGGTTTTCTTGGTATTTGGCGCCGCTACAGTGATGGGCCGCTTCTTTCTGCCCCGCACCACCTCCGACCACATTTCAGTAGTGCCGGAGGGGCCATCCTCAGTCTCCCTAGCAGGGTTCGTTGCTCTGGGCTCGGTCTTCCTGGCCACTTTGGCCGCTCTCACCGCCTTGGGCAAGTTAGCCGGCGGAGCGAGTGTCGTATTTTGGGAGGTTTGTGCCTTCTCCATGGTAGTGCCGCTGTGCGTCGTCATCTCATTTGATGGCCGTCGCTCCGGAAGGGGTCTCACTTCAGACTCCTGATTCGCGGAGCGGGAGATCAGGATGCTGTCTATGTGAGAGACCAGCTCTTCCTGCAAGGACCCAAATGTCTCCAGGAACTCCGCCCTGGTTAACATCTGGGTAGCGGCCATGGTCGATGGTGGCTCTCCCGATTACACAACTGGGCTGGGCCTTTCAATAAGTGCTCGTTTGAGTGACGATATTTCTGCTTCAAGCTTTTCTATCTGACCGCGGAGGCGCCCATTTTCCTCCCGCAGCCGTTTATAGCCTTCGGACCGGTCCTTCTGGCTTGACTCCGATTCTCCGTCAAAATCAAACTTGGACAGGATTCTATCGGTGAGTCCCTTGTACGATTGAGAATCGTCCGAGAGGGCTCCCATGTCCGACAGGTTCGAGTCGGACTCGTACTTGTCGTACTCCCTTAGTTCGCGTTTAGCACGCGAAAGGCCAACATCATGACTGAACGGTTTACCACAGCCGGTCTTGGCTTTTGTCACCTTCAGAGGGACCGGCTCCTCGACTATATTCGCCGCTTCCGCGCCCATTTTACCGGACCGCTTCCGCGCCCATTTTGGGCTCCACAGTGCCCTTGTCGCTTGATCCACTCGCCTCACCTAGCCTCCGCGGTACTGGCCTCGTCACAGCCGAGGAGTAAGAGAGCTTACGCCCCCCCCCTCCCCGATGGACGGGTCTCGCCAGCCCCTGATTCCTCAGACATTGACCAGTAGACAGCCCTGCCGACCACTGAGTCAGTCGGAGAATCCAGCTCTGGTTGGGTTACAACAATAATAAATAACAAAGAAAACAATCAACAACAATAACAATTAATAACGACAGTTTAACAAAGGAAACAACAAGAGGCAGCAGTAAGGAGTGCTCCGCAGTGGCCCTGAGAAGGGCCCTTTCAAACTGGAAGCAAATCCACAACGAAAAACCAAACGAAAAACTCCAATCCAAAAATTCCAAAAAACACATTAAAATCTACAACTCCCAAACTGATGGTGAAAACCATACTGTTCGACCTATCAAAATGTAGGTCTCGGCGAGACGCAACTTTCCCCCATAGACACCGAAGCAATCCAAGAGAAAAGTTGCAACAACAACAACCACCCTGAGGAATTCAGACCTAACACTAAGTAAAACAAAAACAAAAAAAATGCTAGCAAAAGTATGTTTGTGTTTCTTTTTGTAAACACTCATTTTTCAAAATATTTATTTATCAGTAGGTAAATATAATATAGTAACAATCGACTTAAGCAAGTAATTTCGCAGGTTAAAATGCTGTGACACATATTATAATTAAATATATTCTTAGAAAAAATAAAACGTGAAATAAGTATTTTCAAATATTTTATTAATTTGGACATTTTTCTTTATTTACAAACCTACGGAAATAGTAAAAAACAAACAAATATACGGTTCACTGTAGGTACACCATATAAGGAAAAATGAAAAATTATCGACAATGTTGCATAATTTTAAAGTAGGTATAAAACCAAATGTATGCAATTTGCAAATACTGAACGTTCACTGCATAGTGAACTGGAATTGAAAATCCAAATACACACTTGTCAAGTTAGATGTCCAAACAACTTCCAATTTCAATTGTCCATACATTCAAAAATCCAAAGTGTAACGCGCCGTCTTGGTCATACTGCGACACGCGCGCCCCAGGGCTCCGAAACGACGCGCGGCAAAACTAACCGATCACGCGGATATACGTTGATATATGGCATTGGAAAGTAACGGATTTCCCCGCGCGCCTATCGCCGCGCGCATTTCAGTCGTCTCCGCGTCGCCAATGCGAAAATACGTTGGACTATTATCTAAGTCTCGTCCTTCAGTGTCCCGCGCTTTTCATAGTAACGGACGTAACGGTCGTGTCCACCAAGGTTGTTTTCTTTTCTGTAAAGGGATCTGTAGAAGTGACCTCCTTTTATAAAAGTAATAAAATCCTTAAACTATATTCTGAGTATGACGTTTTAACTGTTAGACAACTTTTCAATAAAGATACCATATTGCCTCAACATATAAAACTTCCCTATGACAATAACCTAACATTAAAGAGGCGTAAAGATAGGGTCTGTCCAGTTACTGTGTTTATTCTATTAATAAATTCCAACGTTATACATGCCCCTTATGCTTTATAACAAACTAAATAAAATTCTAGGATTATTATACCCATGTAACAAACCCGATGTTAAAAAAATAATTGTTGCGTGGCTGAAAAATAAAGCAAATGAAGAAATCGTAAACCTAATGACGACAATAATAATAAGATTTAATCAGATGTTTTATGTACATGTCCGCAGTTGCTTACACCTACCATCTATAAGACTACAACTTGACATATTTTTTAATAATATAATTACTAATGATTACATTTAGTCTTTTATTTCGAAATTATTCTAACTATCAAAAATGTAAATGAAAAATTACAAGAAAATTTAAAAAAAAAAACTAATCTTAAGTTCAAATGAAATGAACAACTGAAGATAAAAAACTGTAACGTTGGGGTGGAGCTAAAACTACGAACACTTTTAAATTTTAAATTACCTATTTTTTATTTGCGTTGTTAAGGTGTAATCATGTTAAAGCAAGCATAATATCCAAATATTAAAATATTATGTCATCGGATGTGGCTTACATTTACAGGCTCAGCCTAGTTTATATGTAAGGATAGATAGATTTTGAAATAACAAGATTTAAAATTTAAGATCTCACTGCCGCACTCAGAGTCGTTTTAATGATTACTTAGCGACTCTTTAGTAAAGATTTAAAAATGTTTACTCTCAGAGACAGTTAATGGTTGATTAGTGGTCTTAAATGACAATTAACTTTAATGACAGCTCAACCCTTACTTAAGCTTCTTAAATGGAGAATTTGACATTTCGAATGTGAGGTAATCTTATTAATAATAATCTATTGTTCGTGGAGTCGTTACGTAGGTAGCTAAAATAATTTAAAAAAAAATTTAAATTTAAAAACTAAAATTATATCTTGACAAGATGATACTTTACGAAAAAAAGTAAAGTATATTACTTCTATGAAAAATTGACAATTAAAATTGACAATTAAAGTTGACAATGATGTGAAATGTTGCCGTATTTAAAAAATCTTGATTTTTTTAATTTATTTAATTATAATTACGTCTATTATTGTTAATTTTAACTGATAATAATAAGAAAAGACATGTTTAACTGATTTTTATGAAAAACTCTTATTTTTTTCTATACATAAATTGCTTTGCCGAATGATATCGTGTCATTAAGTTTTTTCTTATGACAACACTGCACGTTATCGATATGCATTTCTATAGAACGCACAGTCCTATGCTTACTTAAAGTGGTATTTAACTAATGAACCATTAACTTTCGTCTCTGGGAGCCGCAGCTCATTAACGTATTTAATTGTATTTAGTTAAGTGTCTATTAGTACTAATTTAATGAATGTCTCTGAGTGCGGCAGTTAGACTTAATATTTACTCCCTGTAATTTGCCGGAACAAATAAATATTACAATAATTATTATTATTATAGGTAACATCTAGTCAAATTACAATTTTTTTCCAAGCAATAAGCATCTATATCGAAAGTGAATTGTATACCTATCTATTTAATTTTTGTAACTTGCATTTGTATTTCATAAACACAACATATAAAATATGTCGAAATACCCAAAAACAAACAAATCAATTTAAAAGCACAATAGCACGCAAGAACATTCGAGTAGTCCCAAACGTGCCAATGAGGAAGCCCAATGGCAAATGCTGCGCCCTGATTGGCCCATTTGAATTGGATCTACAACTGTTTATACGCCAAAAAGGTAGATTTGTATAAAAAACCCTTAATTATTATTATTGCTCATCGTGACACTTGTGGCTCCGAACGGAGCTACATATTTACGGTCAGCTGGCACTGGATCAAGAAAAGGCGCCCGGATCAAAAAGTGAAAATGGATCAAAGAATAACTACCTATACGGCACGTCTGAGCCACAAAGTGCCCAAAGATATATATATATATATATATATATATATATATATATATATATATATATATATATATATATATATATATATATATATATATATATATATATATATATATATATATATATATATATATTTAAATTTCGACCTTAATTTTTTTTTCTATATTAGTGCTTTAATAAAACTAGAAAAATTGTATTCTTACATATTATAATTTATCTATCAACAGTGTGATTCCTGAGGCAGGTTTACGTGTATACATATAATAGGGGATCGGACAAATTTTCAGAAAGTGTTTTAAATTAATCTTCATGGATATTTATTTCCCATAAAAAATACTATTTTATTTATTTATAGCCTTTTAGGTACTCAAAATCATGTTTTAATATTGTTTGTTTGAAAATGCCGCCAAAACGCCACGATAGTTCATCTGAGAGCGCGTAACGTCATTTGTGGTCATATCATAACAAAACAGCTGCATTGGCATAAGACAATGATTGCCCACAAATGACGTCACGCACTGTGATTGGTGTTTTAGTATAGATTAAAAATATTGTAAATAATAAAATTTTATTTCTTCATTTAAAAATGTTTAAATGAATTATATTAAATTATTATTCGATAAATAATTGTAAAAAATTATATATTTTCTTTCTAAGTACATTTTAGATTTTAATCTGATTACTGTCCGATCCCCTATTCGTTAAGGTTTCGTCTAAATTGGTTGAAATATGACGATGTCGGAAAAAATCAAACCGTCTGGGAGCCTTCATCGAAAACGCCGTCAAATCCGTTTGAGATATAACAAAACAAAACAATTTGTTTGTCTTTTGTAGGTTTGCAAAAAAAGTTCATAATGGCATATGCCTATCTTTTAAGGATAGCTTACTACTTAGGTATACCAATTGTAACTTTTAAAAAAAGATCACATATATGTAAGGTGTTATTTAAAAAGCTAGGTATACAGTACTAATCATTATCAAATTAAATACGTAAGTTACCTTAAGCAGTTCATATTACATTATAATAGCCCCGGACACCATACAATTTTTAAAGCAGTCTCGCATCAACGCGACGCCGCGACGACAGGACTGGTTTTCTCATTTTAATATTTTCTCATTTCACCAACTACATTACCGCGACCAAATGGCGACCTCTACTTATTAGAAATCCTCCCTGTAGACCTTTTAAAATATTAAGACCTCATAAGGCAGCACTTATTGTCTTCACGAGCGCCAGAGTTTAAATCAGATCATGAACCTAGTATTGCGAGTACAGCTTGCTCTTAGTATAGTAGAAACTGCTAAAAAGCAGTAAAAACTGTTTCATTTCATTTATTAGTAACTAACCTCGCATTTTATCAGATGACCCCGAATTTTATATACATATTTACTCGATGAATTGAGACCAACTTTTCTGATTCTCTGTGCCATGAAATCAGGTGGGCAGACAAGATTGCAACTAATTGGTCATTCATGAAAACACATTTTTAACTAAATTTAATCAGGACTAATTTGGACAATAATTATCAGGATTGATCACGTAAGTAACCTGATATACTTAAGTACGTTTCATTTTATGTTAAGGTCGTCAGACAGGCTGACGGTCCACTTGATGATAGGTGGCTACCGTCGCTCATAACACAAGCAACCTCACAAGTGCTGAAAGTGCGCTGCCGACCATAGTATGAATAAGGGTAAAGAGTTTAGGAAGGAAAATAGTGAAATGGGCTCTGGCGGAAACACAAACCGAAACAGAAAAACAAACATGCTGTTATTTCATGGTAGTATTCTGTAATGGTGTGGTTACTGTCGCCAGACGGGATGCCCAAATGCCTTTTTTTTTCGGAAAATCTGCGAACCAGATCCCCCAGATCATGGGAAGCTAGGTGGGGTATGTGAGATTCCTACTCACTAAAAAACCCGGGTGTTTTCTTGCGCCGTCTATGAATGGGGGATCAGGATAATTGAGACACGCAACCTTCTCCCTCGCCAGACGAGGCCCATACGCTTGCAGGCTTCCACTTCGAATAAGCGCCGAGTTAGACCCCCGCGCCGCGGAGAGACTCCCCTCGTTGCCCGGTGTTGTGATGACGGCAGAAGATCCCATGTTCGCCCTCTGGGCAATGCGGCGTAAGCCACCCATACTCACCTCTCGCAGCTGGCAGTCATCGAGGGGCTTCATCTTAGAAGCACCCCATAACCTCTTCTTTACGGCACAACCTACCACAAAGTCGGACGCCGCTTCCACCTGAAACTCTCGGATAACCCCTGTTCATGTGGTCGCTCATTTCTACGGCATTAAGAGTGGACGATTCAAAAGGGTGTCCACCTGACATTTCCAAAGCAATCGCGGCAGCCCGAGTGACAGGCTACACCTCGTTTTGTCGTCGCGGAAGAGATTCTAAGCTGGGTCGCGAGGTGGTTACTAGATCGGTCTCCTCCAACCGGGCGTTCACCACCCTCCACAATGCCACGATTGCGGTATTCTGCCAGGCAGTCCTTCCCTGCCGAAGAGCGTCGTCTTCGCATGCGTTGCCCAACTACCACTGAGCGACGGTCCGACTCGGTCCGACGCACCAGGTTGCCGACGAGGGGTGAGAGCACTAACCACCTGCCAACGTTTGCTCCGCCACGAGCTCCGATGATCGTAGCTCGTGGCGGCCACCGACCTATTACCGCCTGGATTGCCGAGGGTTAAACTCCATCATCACGATAGGGTCCTAGCACAAAGGGGTAAACGCAATGTGTCCGCCCTGCAATATCCAGAACAGAGCCGACTATGAAGAGTTCGTTTCCAAAATTGACCCTTCCGGAAATCGAACAGAGCGTTAAATCAAACACCATAACCACACGACCAAGGGACTTGTCAAATGAAAAAGTTACATGTAGGTAACAAATAAAAAAATCAACAAAACAACGCTATATTAAAAGTCTATAATGACTATAGATGTCTTATAAAGTCCTCTAGAAGTGTCAGCTGTCATAATTTTTTGTTGACCCTGAATCCAATATTTTATAGTCGATAAAGAAGATTTATTGGATAAATTTTCGTCAAATTATAATGATTTTGGTAGTAGCAAACAGGAGCAGACAGAGTACTCGTAACCTGAGGTGCCCACCTGGCGCTATCATAACCATCAGAGCCATTCTCCCTACTATTACCCTTGTCGACAGCGCACTTATTGATGCAATAACCACCTACCATCAAGAGTACCTTCAGCCTGCCTGCGTCCTTTATAGAAATTTAATTACTATTACCCGACTAAAACTTTTTGTTTTTATTTAATCTTTTCCAAATAATAATTGTCGTTGCTAGACATAGACATCCCTCATAATATTCCATAAGAGACCGCTCAGAAGTAGTCCATATTAGATCGTCTGTCCATTTTGTGGGTGGACATCATACGTTGCGCTTGCCGGCCTTCACTGCTATTTCAAGTTACTGATCCGCCTGATAACTTTCTGATCTCCACTTTCCTGATTCGATCTCGCTGTGTAACCCTGAGCATAGCCCTCTCCATAGCTCGTTGAACGACGTCGAGCTTTCTTACAAGGGCCATCAATAATGGCTTCATTTTATGGCACCCACACACAAACTGGCCGATGGTATCTCGCAATGTGTAATCGGCGTTCATATTACATCAGAAGCATTCTTTATACATCTCTATACATTATAGATTATAGCTGCGTCTAGTTACAATCAGTCTTATCATTAAAAAACAAAATCCATTCAATTCGTTGACTGAGACTGTGCATACCATATTACTTCCATGGTGCATACAGTTTTCAAATTTTGAAAACTAGGATGTTTAGAAAGAGACAGAGCGAACTGTTGACATTATTCGCTGACACCGGTAGGTGTCTAATGCAAGCATGGAAGTAATAAGTACTACTTCCATGAATGCAAGCTACTGGATTAGTTTCGTCATTAAGAGGTAACCAATCAAAGGAGATCCCTCTGGCGACACTAATTGCGTTGAGATTATTAATATTTGAAACGACTCGTGGATCTTTGATAATTTGTACTAACAAGCGATCGGATATTCGGTTATTTATTTGGCGAACGGTGGAACCAAAAACGAGACTGTTGCAGATTCTTGACTCTTACGCAATATGTAGGTAATTTAATTTCTATTCTGAGAAGTTCATGGGCGTATAAATCAATTTTTTTATTTTAATTAAAAGGCAGAAGGTAAAAAAGAAATAGGTCTATAGTAAATAAAATATATAGGATACAAAGTTCATTAGAAACCTTTTTTCCCTTACCTGTACATCAGTTTGTTATTTTATTTAGACGAATCGCATGTTAGACGAATTAAATATTGACCAACTGCGATTTCGACGAAACGCTTATTAAACCGACGAAATCTTTTGTATTATTATATTCAAAACATTATATTAAAAAGTCATAAAATTATATATTGACCTAATTTTTTGTTTTAATAGACCTCTTCGTAAATTAAAAATGAGGTAGAAAGTAAATACTTACTTATATGAATGGAAACAATTTAAACTTACTATAGTAGGTAACTATAGGTAGAGTATATTTGTATAATAAATAGGTCTAACGAATGTCCGACGCACGCGCAGGTCGAGGTTCAACATAAAAACGCTGCAACGCAAACTCTCCCAGCATTTCCTCAGTGGACAACAGCAGACTAGCCCGTGTTTTCATTTTATTTTATCGCTGTAAACATTTAAATATTTTTTTTTATAGTTTTAATATAAATATTTTATTATTTTGAAATTTGAGTGAAACCGAGTGAAGTGCTATTATTTATTATTATAATTTTTTACAATTATTTCTTAATTTGGATAACAGTATTATTTTTAGGTGAGTGTGAAATAATTGTTGATATTTAAATAAAAATTATATTTCGCTATTAACGAGATGTGTGTGAATTTAATGTTTTATAGAATTTTATTATAGTTAATAATTTAAAAAAAACCTATTAAGCAAAGATACGAGTAAGATCTTCAAAAGCCTGTTATTTTTTTAAAATGCAAATACCATACGTATGTAGTTAAGAAAAAAATATAAATTGGTTTAAATGGTTAAACAATTCGGCTTTGGAAGAATGATAAGACATTGATTAGCCCGAATTAATAATGTCAATTTGTCATTTAGCAATAAAATTACCTCTAATATTTAATTAAAGATAGGGTAAATTTATATTAAATTTTGCTTAAATATAATTGTCATTTTTTTTAACTTATATTTAACATAAAATAATTTGATAAATAAATTCTTCTCTCCTGAAATTAAGTAGTAATAAGATTGTCTGGTTTGTGCATAGAATCCGAAGCCGGATGCGGGTCGCTAGTTATGTATTATTAAAATTATTGTGTTTTAGAAAAACAACATATTCATAAGATGTTATTGGTTAATTTGTGAAAATTATGTGACACTACTTACTGACCGGGGGGGGCTTCAAAAGAATAAACTTTTTGATGTGAAACCTAGATGTTTAGTGAAACATCTTTTGCGGCGCGTGAGACCGGCTGTTGGCGTTGCGAGACGCCAATATTTGACCAAACTTTGGTCAATAAATCTATAGCGTATGTAATATGGAGACTATACTATGTGCGTATAGCCGTTGATTTCAGCTGAAGATTTTAATGTGAATTTTGATTTTTAAAATAAATTGCCTTTAAAAGTAAATCAACCTTTCGTGCCTATTTTCTATACAAAATAGTTTCGATGTTTCACACTGCCAGACGTCCAGCAACGGCTCAATTTTTTTTTAATGATAGTAAACAAGTTTTAAAAAAATAATGAAAAATAAGTTGATGGTACGTGGTTACCATCTCCTATTAATTAAGCAATGTCATAGAGATAGCAAGTGCGCTGCCGACCTTGACTAAATATTTAATATTTTATTTATTTATTTTAATATTTATACAAACCCTCGGGAACAACCCTTTTTTCTAAAAGGTCATTTTGTTTTAGAAAAAAGGGTCATTTTCTGTGAAAGCCAAATAAACAAACAAACACTTCAGTTTTATTACATTAGTACATAAACAAGGAGAGGATAGGAGAATCAGCTTTTGTGGGGTATCCCTTAATTACTCTCTAAAGCACAACACAACGAGATGTTATTTCACGGCGGTCACTGTCACCAGATATACCTACGCCCAATTTATGTCTGTGAGTAAAATTAATAAAAAAATACATTTATTACGTAATAAAAGAACGACTATAAAAGTTCTGGAAGAACAGACCATTTAGAATTATCCAGAGCAGTTATCGTATGTTTGTACAAACTGAATTATTATTTTATTGAACTCAAAAATTTTAATTGTTTTATATACTTATTCTTCATTTAGTAACCTTTTGCGTTTTTATTGTTATCATACTAGCTGAGCCCGCAACTTCGTACGCGTGGTATAGTAACTTTTTTGTTTGTAAACCGATTGGAATGAAACAAACACTAAATACGGGAAGCTTGCTATAATCCGCGCCAAACTTCTAGTCCCCTTTGAAGTTGCTTCGCGCAGAGGTACAGTCACGCACAAATAAATTATATTGTTTTGAAACACAAAACTCTTCGTGTCTCTTTGAAACACGAAACACAAACACACACTCTTTTCTGCACGTGCTTAATGTTTATTTTTATGCCTTCGTCCGCTTCTTTTTGCATAAATTTCAAAACATTGTACACAATTTTTCTTGCTTGACGACGTAAAACCGTATTCCGGTTAGGCATGTTTAAACTTATGTTATTAAAAGAACAATAAAAAAACTAAACGAATAACGGAATAACGGAATAACGAACACAATAGACAACGAAAACTTAACAAAAACAAAGCAGAATTGTGAGTGACTGTACTTCGCTACGAAAAACAAGCGTGTGTGCTATTCGGAAGAATTCTGAACGCGCACACAAACACGCACGCACAGGTGAGATGGGTGTGGGGGCGGGGAAGTGGAGTGGGCCCTGCCGCCGCCGCCTCCTGCCGCTCCCCGCTGATACCTATTTTTTGCTACTGCGACGCGGTTCACGCTGTGTTCAGAGCGGACTAGAAGTTTGGCGCGGATTATACAGAATATTAGCTGTGATATTAGTAAAAACCGCATTCAAATCGGTGAAGCCGTTTGTGCGATTAGCGTGCACAAACGCACAAACAGACAAAAATTCTAGAAACTGCTTTATTGACCTCGGTAACATAAGAATACAACGTGTACAAATTGGTTTTTGAAAAAATATTTAATATACCTACAGACACGTTTTTATTATATGTATGATTTATTGTCATGTAAAATTACTTGACTAAATTGGTCTAGTGGCATAGCATGTCCTAGGTCCGATGCCTGGTTAGGTCAACTATGAAGAGTTTTCGAAGTCAACCGAAGTTGGGTTTTTTGAAAGCGCAAAAGCACTAATGATTTAAAATATAGACTTTAACGTGTCTACAAAAAAGAAATCAAATACATTTTCTACTGTTGGGCACAGACCTTTAAAATTAAAAACTTTTTATTTTAATTTTGGCAATTTCGTGTACAATTTATATGAAAAGTTATGATTAGTGTATATTTTGTCTATGATTGTTTGCGTAAAAAGTTATATAGCCGTAAAAAATTAACAGCGCCAAAAACAGAAATTTAAGGTCCGGCTCCCGAAAATTATGATTGTTTGCCTTAAAGTTTGTAACTAAACCAAATATTTCATCAATGTAAAACTTACATAATATGTTTTTTAAAACCTTTTTCTAGTCATTTTAAAGACAGAATCACAATTGATGGAAATTGACTCGATACTTTTATTTTTTTTAAATTATACCTTTTTCAAGATTTTTCTCGTTTTTCTCGGAAAAAACTTTAGTTACATATGTAAAATGAATACTCATAGAAAGAAAATACGATTTATTAGTTATATATAAGACAAAAATTGCCTAGACCGATTATTATTCTCATAATAAACTAAATATGATTTGAGACTTGCGTCCTTTACTTCTGTGCAAGAATACTGTCAAACGGATCATTTTATTTTCAACCTTATTTTAACGTAGTTTAGGTTGAATATCGAGTGATCAGTAGCGCGCTAACGCGGTCTTTGACGGACCTACACAGGGTCAAACGTAACATTCGATATTCGACCTTATTTAGAATTGTATAAGGTTGAATATCGGATGATCAGTACAGCGTTGTGCGCGAACAGTGACGGACCTATCGCGGTTTTGAACGACCTTGACAGCGCGGTCTTAATAACAAAAAAAATGTTAAAATTAACTAACAACTACCTACGGGCACTTTAAACACCCGCTCTTTTGGCGCGCTTGTCGCGACGTCACAGTCTACAATAACAATCAAATGTTAAAAATCACAAATCATGACATTTTAGACTTTGACGTCACATTCGATCTGACCGTTCAAGTATTTGAATTTTTCCACTATTTTTTTGCACTTTTAGGGTTCCGTACGTCAGAATAAAAAGACGGTCCGTTACAGTCAATTATCTCCGAATCTACTAGACCGATTAAGTTGAAATTTGGTACCCATATCAATTTCTGTGACCCAAACGCAGAGGTGTGACGTGAATAGATGAAATCTGTATATGGGAGGTCATTTTTGGGGGGAAGGTGGAAAATTAAAAAAAAAATTTTTTTTGAAAACTGCATCGTGTGATCTTTGATCTTTAAGATCTTCTTTGTGAAGATCTTAAATGTATTTTTTTTGTAATTTTAAAATAAATAGTTTCCAAGTTATTCAAGAATTACCTCCCCCCCCCTCCCTTATCTATGAAACTACTGAACTTAAAATTTTGAAAAAAATACAGAAATTAGTTTTATACGATAGATTACATATTTAATGTTCAGACACGGCTCGTTTACGATTTAATTATATGCACAGATTTAAGTACAATGTACTCTGATTGTATTGTCTCCATTGCAACTGATAAAGGCAAGACGATTCCTTAGTAACATTTATCTAAAAAATTTTTTTTAAGTTGTTACTATTTAATTATCATTAACGATAACCTCTAAAGAGTTTTAGCAGAGTTTGTAAACGAGCAGTCTGTCTGGCGACAGAGAACATAGTTACGGCGAGTGAATAAGGCAGTGCTAAATATGGAATTTACTTAGTATGCGGAAGGTGTGTAATAAACTTAAGGACAAATCCTTATTGGTTGGAAGCCTTAACTTGGGCTTTCTGTTATTTATATCTTTTAAAATATTAACCCTTAAAAATAGTTTAAATTGAAGTCGCTGCCCGCGTCTGTCTCTCTGTCTGCATATCTGCTAACTCCACCTAAAACACGCAACAAATTTTGATGCGGTTTTCACCATCAGTTACATAATCTTTCATGGAAGGTTTAAATATGTAATAAAACTTAATAGGGAATATGCGTCTAAATAAAAAAAGGATTAAATTTTTTTTATCAACATTTTTCTTTACAATTATGTCTGTGTAAATATTTTTTAATATTATTTCTTTTTTCTTTAATGTTATTTTTTAATAGTTCCGTGCGATGTTACCTATCGTGTATTTTTAAATCTACCCACAATATTGAGTGATTTACCATGTTATTTTAATATCATTGACTTCTTATAGGTTTTAAGTAGATAAGGTGCTTACTTTAACGCTCTGTCCAGAGTCCCGGGTTCGATTCCCTGCAGGCCCAACTTTGGAAATGAACTTTTCATAGTTGGCTTTGGTCTGGATCTGTCAAGTAGTGGCAGTCATTTGGGCAGTCCGTCTGGCAACAGTAACCACTCCTTTACAGAAGACCATCGTGAAATATAATAACAACACGCGTGCCTGTTGTGCTTTGGTGAGTGAGTTGGTGATGCCAGAGTCCATTTGTTTATTCCTTCCTAACCCAACTATAATCGACAGCCCACTTGCTGCACCTGTGGCGTTGTGTTACAAGTGGACCGTCAGCCTGTCTGAGACCTTAACAATAAAAAATGTATTTGTAAATGAATTTGTATTCCAGACTAAATGGCACGTGTATGCATAATCGGAGCTGGCGCGGCTGGCCTCTGCGCCGCTCGTCATCTCTTGGTAGAACCGATGGTCAGCCAGGTGGACATCTTGGAACAGGCTGAGCAGCTTGGCGGCACCTGGGTTTACACTGAGAAGACTGGATATGATGATTTCGGTCTGCCCATCCACACTAGCATGTATAAAAGTTTAAGGTAGGTACCTACTTACTTTTCATAATGCACCTAACATAATATGTAACCCACTCTTCACGATTGCAATCTGACAAGTTGACAAAATCTAAAAAATTTATTTTTTAGTATTATTTATTTATTTATTTTGATTTTTATACATTTAGTTTACTTACTTCACTTTGAGTATTCATTTGTTTTAAGAAATTGAGTTTAATTCAGCTATTTATTGATTCTGAGGCGGTTACTTCATTGTTGCGCGCGACTTAATAGTGACGCACCTGTGAACCATCTAATGCACAGATGAACTTATCGACAGCACATCGCTATATTGGAAACAACTTTGATATTAATTAAATAATGAATCGTCCATATAAACTGGAATCTTTACTTGTAATATTAATAATCATAAATATACACATTTAAGCGCCTGGGTATATTTATGCTTATTAAACAATACAAAATGGTGGCCCAAAATAAAATGGGCTAAATCGATTAAAACTTTTTCATAAATAAATTCGATTGTTATGAGAAATCGATTCGGTAACGCATTGAGATATTTTGGATAAGTTTGTTATCACTAGAGCTCGTATTATGTGCAACATAAAAAACTTGAAATATGAAAGATGCTTAAAATACAGTAATATTTATTTTTTTCAAAATTACAAATTAATAAGTAATTATACAACATTTCGATATTTTAACTTAATTTTTTTTAAGTTCATATACTTTTGGAAGTTTTTTTCCAATTGAATGTCTTTGATACTTAAGTAGGATATGATGTTGCAAAGGTCGTAAGTTTATCAGTATCCTATCCAAGTTACAAGTTATTTGTTCTGGAAAATTGTTAAGCGTATTTATTTCGTAAACATGTTGATTTGTGAACTGTTAATTTTAATTAAAAAAATAAACGGTTTGGCGTACGTGAATATTCTAACATAGATATTTCTAACTTAAAACAATTTTGATTTAACACAGGCAGGTTATTTAGTTAAGATTAATATAACAGATTTATTGACTCTCATTTAACTTCCTGAAAGTCCAATATGTAAGCTTATCACTGAATGTAACCTTAAGTTTATTACTACAAATTGATAATAACTTAAACATTAACTTATTGCAGTTGCAGTTCTTGGTTCAAGGAAGTTTACTTCGCTTTATATGTCTTACATTATCTAATATCTATGTTGGTATCCACTAAATGAAGGTTATATTTGTGATAATACCCGACGCATAAGAATTAATTAATAACTAAGTTATCGTCACAACATTTAATAATTTTTAATGCAATAATCCAACAGACAGGCTGACGGTTCACTTGATGGTAGACGGCCACCATCCCTTATTAACACAAGCAACAACATACTCGTAGGTTCTGCAAATGCACTTCCCACATTAATATTTACTCGTAGGACACAGGTGGGGATATTAATCCTAATAACACCGGCCATAAGGTTGCAAGTGCATTGCAATATGTTAAAAATAAGCGGATAAGAATTGGATTTTGGCATCCATTGCTCACTCAAAGAAACACAACAGCACAAATGCTGTTATTAGACGGTGTTCTTCTTATGAATGAATACGTATATTATTATAGAAACAAAACTTTTTCTGTTTATATTCAGATAATACAATACCTCATCTAATTATGTCTAATCGGTTGTTTATAATTATGCCACTCATGATTTTTTTTTTCAGGACAAATCTTCCCAAAGAAATAATGGGATTCCCCGACTTCCCCGTTCCAGAGAGTGAAAGATCTTATTTGCCCGCGAAAGACATGCTCGCCTTCCTACAGTTATACTCTGACAAACACGGTGTTACTGAACATATTAAGGTGAGTCTTCGGATTCCTAAAAAAAGAGGTTATTCGACTTACCACTCCTTTCTCCTCCTATCTCATCTGATCTTGTGTCATCCAGTTAACTAATGTGTCAAACCAAATTAAATAAAATTACATTGTTGTGTAATCTTGCAACATAAAACAGGTCTGTACACATTAAAATAACATTCCAATGTAACAATGTTATCTAACAACATGTCTAGAATTGTATCGGTAGCATCATGAGTACACGTATAATCGAGTACACGTGTAATCATGAGTATAATCGGTACACGTGAGGATATATTACATATATTATGATCCACGCATAAAATATGCTATATATCTTTGTTTTATAACATAACTTGTTATGTAGTCTGGACTAACCTTAAGACCTTTTCTTTTTTTATGTTAAGATCGACAGACAGGCTGACGGTCTACCGTCAGCCTAACACACAGGTGGCTACTGTCGCCTAACACAAGCAACGCCACAGTTGCTGCAAGTGCGCTGTGACTGCAGTAGGATTAAAGATAAGCGATTGAATAGGAGAATGGGCTCTGGCATCCCTTACTCACTCACCGAAACAAAACAGCACACATGCTGTTATTTCACGGCGGTCTCTGTCGTCAAACGGGCTGCCCAAATGACTGCGAAAACGCAGTGTGCCCTGCCACTATTTTCCAAATCCAGACCAGAGCCAAATATGAAAAGTTCATTTTTCAAAGTTAACCCTGCCGGGAATCGAACCCAGGAACCCTAGAACGCATTAAGGCAAGCACCCTAACCACTAATCCAACGGGCTCATCGAAGCTGTTTTCTGCTCATCTTAGCGGAATTTTATGAAAATCGTTAAAAACCTTCCTCTTGATCGGTAAATGTTTACTTACCCTCTATTCTCAATGCGAATATCTTTCCTAGTCTTGTATGGTTGATCTCTGCTCACATAGTGAACATTGACGTCAAATACCTACTAAATATTGAACAAAATAATTAAAATTTATTAAACGCGTGCTTTTCTCCTTAAATGCTTTACTAACTAAGGCTACATAAATATGAAATGTAATTTTCTTTACAGTACAAGCACCACGTGCAGTTGGTGAAACCCAAAGCGGACGGAGATAAGTGGGAGGTGAGCTTCAAGGAGCTACGCACTGGCGATATCCAGACTAAGGAGTACGACTACATATTTGTTTGTAACGGTCACTATAATACGCCTTTCATACCGAGTATACCAGGGTTGAAGGAATTTGAAGGTATTTCACTTTTACTTCTTAAGACTCGATTTTCATATTATAACACCCCCCGGTATGAAAATGGGGAGTAAAATTAATACAAGCGCAAGCGCTAACTAAAAAGCGTTACGTTATGCGTCACTGTCACATTTGTGAGACAGCTGACGCATGTATTTTTCTTTTCTAATTCTATTCTCTGGGCTTATAAAAGCAAATGTAGAAATCTTTTACGAAACATTAACACGTAATAAACTGCCGGCGCAGCGTCATCTGTCATAAAAAAATGAACTATTTGAACTTATAACACGCAGTGACATCTGTGTATACCGGACGTAACTAACATAACTTTTGTTGCGTGACATCTTTGTATGCAGAATGTAACTAAATAAAATAAAGTAATTAAGTATCCAGTTGCCATGAGGAAAATCTTAGACGTACGGTGGAGCTGAAACACACTCCTTTTTATTATGATAAAATGAATACTCAAAATTATTTAAGTTCAATAAATTCACTTGATGGTAGCCACCTACCATCAAGTGGACCGTCAGCCTGTCTGCCGATCTGACATAAAAAAAAATGTACTGGTGACAATTTGAAAAAAGTCGTTCCATACAAAATGTATGAGAAAATGATTTTTTTTTTTTTTTTTTTTTTTGTGAATAACCCAAGGTTACAGTTGCCCAGAAGATTTTCTTCAAACCTTGTACCCTTGTACAGTAGTAATAACCAACATTTGATTATTAGGTACAATTACAAATAACACATACGGCCATTGTATAAATGTAGTTACTCTGACGCATATATATCCTCAATATTAGGAGTATTTGCGTAAAAATATAATCTGTTCACCAATTAATAGATAGGATTAGAGTTGCGGATTGTTTTAGGTGATGTGATGCACAGCCACGACTACCGCGTGCCAGAGGTGTTTTCCGGAAAACGCGTGCTGGTGGTGGGGGCAGGCCCGTCGGGGATGGACATCGCACTCGAAGTGACCAGCGTCAGCACAAAGGTGTTGCTCAGCCACCACCTTAAGGAGCATCCGAAGACTGTCTTCCCAGAGAATTTGCTGCAAAAACCAGACGTCGTCAAGCTGGAAGGAAAGAAGGCGTTCTTCCAAGATGGCTCCGAGGAAGAAATCGATGTTGTGTTCCTTTGCACTGGTCAGTACTAAGTCGGTACATTAAAGTTACTTTTGTTACGCTAATTTGCGATCAATGTTACGTGGGATCAACTTCTTTCGATAAATCAATAAGCAACAAAGTTTAGAGCATAAATGATGGGGTTTACCACAATTTTAGTGGAAATGTTGCAGTTCTTTAAAAAAAATAAAGAGATTATCTCTGCTCTGTTGATCAGGCTATCTGTACAACTTCCCGTTTCTCGACGAGAGTTGCGGTGTGGTGGTGGACGAGAACTGCGTGGAGCCTCTCTACAAGCACTTGGTGAACATCCACCATCCCACGATGTGCTTTATTGGAGTTCCCTATTACGTGTGCGCCTTCTCCATGTTTGATCTACAGGTAATTTTCTTTTAATCACTCGGTACATCCCAAAACAAAATTTTCCTAAAAATATCGACTAGTTTAACACACGTCTAACCTTTCTAGAGTCTGACCTTTTTTCTGACGTTCTGAGCTTTTTTCATAGTCTTCGTAACTGTGAGGCTTGTAAGAAAAACAAGAGGCCTCTTGCCATCCGTTTGTCCAACCACTATGAGCTTCTGCAAGTTTTCTCGTTCTCTGTGGGCTATGTGCCCAAAGTTATTGAGAACTCTTCGATAGCAGGTGGCGAGTAGTCTTACAAGCACAACAGTTTGTTATTAAAGCTTCCACTGCAACCCATAACCCTAGAAAGGCACTGCGACTCACACACTAAACATTTAATTACTAAAAAGTTTTTTTACATTGTGACTAAGATGTGTGGAAAACCTAAATAAATGCATTTCATCGAGTTGATATAGAAAACCTCTTCTTTAGAAAAAGACCTACGAATTTGTATGAGCGTTGCCAGGGGGAATCCCCTTTAATGCTGAAATAACAAAATGTCTTTTGAACCAGGTCCGATATTACATTCGGTCAATGAATGGTACATTCAAACTACCGTCGAAGGAACAGATGATCGAGCACAGCGAAGAAGAAAAACGAGATCGGGCTTCCAGAGGTTACACCAAACGACAAACGCACATGATGGGACCTGATCAGGTAAATCTCAGATTATAAATATTCAAATATAGCAGGAGATATAGGAATACACATAGGTTATGTATGATGTCAATAGCCAAAATTGAGAAAGAGCAACCTTGAGCAACAACCAAACCATAATGGACTAGATAAGAAGTCTAGGTCTTAAAGTATTCAGTGTTCAATTACACATCTGAATTCATGGAAACTGAAATTTATCGGAGTGATTATTTTGAAAATTCAAATCGTATCCATATTTTTCTTTGATGCTTAAATATACATGGTTTCGCCCGGGGTGCAATTTTTATATATAAGAACATTCCCCTTTTATCCCTCTTTCCATTAGTGAAAACCGAATTAAAATCGGTCTACCCGTTCACGCGTGATGCCGTGACCAAGGGAAATGCGGACTCATTTTTATATATATAAGATGAAGTAGATTTATCATGGTCAAAAACGTCTCAGAGCGTTTAAAGATCATATTTGCGAGCTTAATTACAATTTAAAAAAAATCGTTGTTAAGATAATATGACAATATTTATTTTGTCAATTAATGAGGCTATTTCAATGAATAAAAAAACTCTTTATCTTTTTAATGCACAATTATCATCTTTGCACACTTTGTACGAGTGATTATGAGATTAATAGCAGGCCTCTGTCACTCCGTGTGTCCCGTGATATAATTGCCTAAGGTCGCTCACATTGAATGTGAAAGGAGTGCAACTTCTGTACGCTAGTCTAACGCTAGTACCTACTATTATTTATTCTGTTCTAATAGCCTCATATACGTATAAAGGTTTTTTAATGCGTTTATTATTTTGAGACTTCAAACGTATAGGTAAGCTGTTAGGTTCGCCCGCTCCACCTATCCCTATTTGACTGGAATTTCGTTTAGGGATAGCTGGAAAATTCTCTTTCATCTATCCCTAATACGCAAATGTACCTATTATTAGGTTGTTGGAAATATAACCTGAATTTTTAAAATATTTTTTGTCTAAATCAGCGCCCTCCATTGTTGTGTATCGGGAAAACAGCTAAGTATAGCCACAGATAGCTTTTAAGTTGAAGCATTTATTTATTTAATTAGCATCCTACGTGTTACAAGTATGTGGAAAAAAACATATTATTTTTTAATTTTAACATAAAGTTTAACAAATCAAAATTCAAAACATGAATATATAATTTAAAAAATATGCAGAACAATAAATAATAGTAACACACATAATGTATACATAAAGAAAAAAAAACAGATGATTTAAATATCTGTTTGTATTGTTCTGCTATACCTTATGAAAACAACGACTTTTATGAGAGCCATGTTAATTGCTAATGTTAAAATAAATTGTATTTACTTAATTATAACTTAAGGCGGAGTACTACGTATCGCTGTCCGCGGAGTCGGGCGCCACACGGTTGCCATCAGTCTTCACCAAAATACACAACGACAGCAGCGAGAAATTCATCGACAATTTGACTCATTATAGGAACGACATCTATCGTATTGTCGACGATGATCAGTTCATTTGCTATAGTTTATGCTAAATTCAAATCACATTTCTATAGTTATACTATAAGTTTGGTAGTGGCAGGGCACACTGCTTACTGCAGTCAAAAATAGGGCAGCCTTCTGGTGGCAGTAACCACCGTCATGCCGTAAATTAACAGAGCGTGTGATACCAGGGCTTATCCTCACTATCCTTTCTCTTATTTATCCCTCACAATTTATCCTATCAGGGTTTACTTTCACATTTATAATAGTATAAATAAGTATGGATAACAACCGCATAGGCAAGAGACGTGCTTACGCCATTGGTTTTATAGGAATCTTGGTAGGAATACACATTAGTCCAATAATAATACTATTCGGATGTGATTTTAACCATCGCCAAATTAATATATGCTATGACCAAATATATAAGATTTCTTTTCATAATTGAAGGGTCGAAAAATTAATTAAGAATCAGCAGGACATAAAATTATAAGATTTGTTTTCAAAACAATAGATCTGTCACCAGAATCGAATCACCAAACAATATCAAATGGCGTATCTAAGAATTAACTGAAAATTGTCGGGAAATTAATACTAATTATCAAATAATTAGATTAGTGATAACAATAGTGAGTTTTTTTTCTGTATTATATGATCAACTTGATATAGTGTTGTTGCTAAATATCTAATGTAAATAATTAAAGATATAATATTTATTTAATCATAATTTCACTTTCTCTCACTTATAAACACTGTTATGAACTACGCCCCTAGTAAGTATTTTTTGTGACAAATATTATTATTTTGATGACAAATTGAATCGAGTATTTGAAGATAATAGATTGTTGACAGTAATAGGTCTACTATTTCAGACACAAACATATTATTTAAGTAGGTATAAACTTTACTTTTTCGAGGACAAAACTTTTATTTTATCAACAGAAAATAGTGATGGAACTTTTATTTTAACTATAGATAAAAATTCATATTTATGTCGCGATTGGAGACTGTTGTGATAAATTTAATAACAAAAATATTTGCTGGAAATAGATAGTATAATTTGGAGAATATTGGTTTGTATAAAAAACCAATGATCAATATAAATATAAAAATTCTTTCTCCAATTTTTGTTCAGTCTATATTAAATTAACATATTATTTAACTTCGGATTAACCTATTATTAATAGGGTCGATGCCGCATGCGGACCTGTTAGACAGGGTTTTCCATTTATAATCTGTATATACCTATGTTATAGGCAATGTGTATAATGCAGGCATTCTATACAATACCTAGGCAGTGTATAGAATAGCCATTGTATAGAATGCCGGTTGAAGCATAGGTGATGTACGTAATCGATTTTTCTTCTCTATGATTTAGTTAGATAGGTACTGATCTTTTGAGAGCTAATCCTAATTTCAACTTGCACCAGCAGACAGCGCTAATAAGACATTTGTTCTATTGGTTGGTACTAAGTACCTACGTGTTTTTTGCGTAGAGAGCGATTCTCACATAACTATTCCCTTTGGATAAACATTTACATTTACAACGTACCAAAAAATTGCTGCAGAAAGTCGCCCTGTTCATTTCTTACCACTTAATTACGGAAATTTGATCATGATACAAAAAAACCAACAGTTCATTTTAAATTTCATTTAAAATAAGCTTTTATTATACTTTTAATAAACTGTGGGTAACATAATTATAATTTGAAAGGAAATAAAATTTTAGTAACTTAAGGTTGGTATTTCAAACAATCAAAATAGCCATAAAATAGTCCCGCACGCCGCGCACGCGTCTCCTTCCCGTGGTCGTTCATTATATACACATTGCCTGACGCGCTTTGGGCATTTAATACAATACCTAGGCAATGTATGAAATGAATCGTATTATACACATTGCCTGAACGACCCCGGCATTCTATACATTTCCTAGGCATTGTATAGAATGCCTGCATTATACACATGCCTATAACATATATATAAGCACAACAAACAGCACACGTGCTATTATTTCACGGTGGTCGAATGTCAGTTACTGCTGCTAAATGAAAGATACTTTACGACCGCTGTACGCATTAAAGTATGCCCTGCCCGCTACTAAAATAATTTTTAAGTATATTTTCTTTACGAAAATATTAATCTCTTTAAATTAAGCCAAGTAAGCAACGCATGCGCATAGGATTTTTCTATTTTGAATGCCTTAGATCTAATCTTCACTTGACGAAAACATAAAAGCTTTCACAAGCACATATTAGAATTTTATTTTATTTTTTACTAAAACCTTATTTTTATCAATTGCATTTGTTATATTAAATTAAGTTTTGCTATTATGTATCGAATGCATACTCAAATAAATCCCGTTGTATGTTATTGTTATAATAGCTATTAGGTATATCTACTGATAATTAAGCAATTAAGTCATATTATTCCCTAGTGGTCAAGTAAACATATTTATTATTGATTTGTAATAAATTTATTATAAACAATAAAGACATTATACTGATTGCAATAAATACTTACCATATCAATTTATGTAACTTATTCGTTTTACAAAAATAACCAGACATCCATTTAACAAGTGAAACGTAATTTTACTAAAAAAAATACAATACATCAGGTACTGGGTTAATGTCCTTGTAGACATATTGTAGACTTGTTATGATGAGTAGGAGATATTAATTTATAGTAATTAATTAAAGATAAGTAAGTATTTGTCCAACGACGGCCAACGTTATCAATAACAAGTAGGTAATTAACTTTAAATAAATAATTTTTTTCTTCCTCTCTTCTTTGTATAATTTAATATTTCTTGAATAGATATTTTAGTAATAATATGTAGGTTTTTGGAGTTTATTAATTAAGAATCGATTATCATAAAAGGCCCTCGTTATGGAAATTTTATGAGGAGTGAAATTAATTCAAGCGTTAACTATAGAGCGTTACGTTATCTGTCACTATGACATTTGTGCGGCAGCTGAAGCATAAATTTACGTTGTTTAATTCTATTCTTTGGGCTTTGGGCTTGATTTAAATTCGATTTAATATAATTTATAAAATTATAAATGCAAACGTCGAAATCTTGTATGAAAAGTGTAGTCCGCGTTGAGTAACGAAACGATAGCGCGTTGAAACCTGCCGCGCGCAGCGACATCTGTCTTCGAAAAAATGAACTATTTGAACTTGTAAAACGTAGTGACATCTGTGTATATCGAACGTAGCTAATACCTATAACTTTTGTTGGAACACGTGACATTTGAGTATGCGAACGTAACTAAATAATATAAAGTGATTACATGTATATTATCCAATTATCTATTGATACGAAGAAAATTTTATACATTTAATTTTATACAAATACGTTTAAAGGAGTAAACTCTCGTGCGTCGGAGCTGACACACACACACTTTTTTTATTAAGGTTTTTTAGTTGTCCACCATTTCTTTTATTAATAAATAGGTCTTTTTAATTGACATAGGTTTCTACTATAGAATCCTAACCAAAATTGCTATATATATTAAAATATAAACAAAAATTATAGTTAGAATTTGTTACACAAAAATTGTATCATATTTTGTGTTAGTCTAATTCTAACTCAAATGAAAGTTGATAGATAAAATCATTTATAAACTCGATTGATTTAAGTAATTAGTAGCTACCCTTAAAATAAGTAAGATGACATGACGATTTGCATACCTATTGATTTATACCAAATATTCAGAATTTTCCAAATTCTTTTAATACCTACTTATAATCTACGTATTTTTAATTCTCTCTCTCTCCCATTCTTTACTTATTACTGAACCATATTTAGTTTTCATGTATATATACCAGCTTTAATTTCGTCTATTGACTTTAGTTTGCCCATTTTTTACCACCACCACCTTACCATACAAACACTATGTTTTATTCTTACTTTTTGGGTTGATTTTTGCAATATATTCCCGGGGATGTTTCTTCACTGAATGCCGTGACTTTAAAACTCTCCACTTCGTCTGAATTTCAGTATCTCTTAGGACGACTATCATGAGGAAAACAGATCATATTAAAAAATTACTTATTTCTTAAGTTCTACTCCTTTTTTCTTGCGTGCGTTAAGTCCAGCACAGATGTGGCTATTAATATAAATTATAGTCAACGCATATTACGGTATATTTTCTGTAATATTTTTTGAGTGACCACACACGGAGTTATATATATATATATACTAGCGACCCGCCCCCGGCTTCGCCCGGCGTGCAATTTTTATATACCCTAAAACATTCCCCGTTTATCCCTCTTTCCATTAGCGAAAACCGAATTAAAATCGGTCTACCCGTTCACGCGTGATGTCGTGACCAGGAGAAATAGGGATTCATTTTTATATATAGTGCATCATGCTCTTTATTAAGATAATTAATAGTAAGATATATTACGGAATATTAAGATATTTTACGATATATTGACATACATATTTCGATATACATATTTTCTTAATACAGAGTGCTCCTTTTTATCCATTTTGTACATTTTACTTTATTAAAACTTTATTTTTATCACTTATAATGTCATTCATGTTAACGAAATAGTAAAACAGTCTGTACTATAAATATTTAGTAAAAAAATATAATTAGCACGAAGTTGTCAGCGTTGTGAAGGCAAAATATATGTTTTAGCATCTTACACCACATTTGGTACCTACATTGCTTTTGGTATATATTACTTACTGTTAGGGCTTTTTGGTAAAAATTAAGGCTGATATTTTAAACTGTTAAAAATATTGTGCATCAAGATTCAAGTTTATTTTTATTATTTACGCCAGAGTAGGTATAAATGTTCCTACATAGGTTTTTTACGCAGTTTTTTACTGCACGTGAAGTTTTTTAATGTTTATGATTTCACTACTCGTCAATGATGCAAGATAAACGTGGCAGTCATAATATTTCCCTGTTTACTACTTACTTTAAATATAGAACGACATAAATTATGTACGTTATCAATAACACAATTTAAGAACTGTTGTATAGTTTCCTAATTAAAATTATCAATCCGTAAATAAAAGAAACGCGAATAAAAATTGTTTATTTACAAATTTACAAGATAAAAACTTAATTAAAATGAATCATTCACGGATGCTAGGATCGCACAGCACGCACAAAGTTTGAAAATTGTCACACAACTTGAACCCTTCGCTGACCGTTGCTCACTGATGATTGCCTTGTTGCATGTTGCATGCATGCATGTAGTTAGTGCAAGCGACTGGTATTGCATTGAACACTTTAAATAGATCCGATAAACGCGGTTCGCCTTCACACTTGCCTTGTTTACTCTACCAATTTCCGTTGTTTACAATATCCATACATATTATAATAAAATCGTAAATGAACCGTGTCTCAGACATTCAATAATTTTTCTTAGGTCGAAAAAAAAATTATTTTTTAAAATTGTAAAAAAAAGGTCGAAAAAAGTGTCTGTACATTAACAATAAAAATAATAATTTAATTCAGATATTAAAATCCATATTAACAGCTACAAAACTAAACTAACTAAACATATATTTTAATTACATTGCAATTATTACTTCGTCGTATTTAGCCCCATCCAAAATATTTGTATGGGCCTTATCCATAATTGTTTTAAGAATGCTATTGTTACTGCCACGCATCCTGTGCCATAAGGATGCTGCCCTCTTCCTTCTTATGGCTTAAAAATCATCACTATGATTTTGGATAAACATTTCTGATGCACTACGATAGCGTGGCAGTCTCGACAGCATCCTGAAAGCATTTTCAAAAAAAACAATTTGTAGGTACACGTTGTACCTACTTATGTTACTGAAGCCAAAAAAAATGTTTTTAAAATTTTTGTCTGTTTATTTGTATGTCTGTGCGTTTGTGCACGCTAGTCTCAAAAACGGCTTAACAGATTTGAAAGGAGTTTTCACTGATGTATTGTAACAAGCTTCCCCTAACATTTAGTATTTTGTTTCATTCCAATCGGTTCACAAACAAAAAAGTTACGCGCTATACCGTATACCACACGTACGAAGTTGCGGCCTTAGCTAGTAATCAATATACCTATCGCAAACTTTGAGCTGTTGAACTTGGAAAAACAAAATATATAAATCAATAAGTAAAGATTCAGCAGTCTTGTAAGAAAGCATGTATTTCTACACTTTCCCTTTGCAGCGAGTAATTTCTAATTAGGTATGCAGGCCCGACCGAAATACAAACCTAGGCCGACGCATTTGGAGGACATTGTTTGTATTATGTACCTAAGCGCTTTTAATACAATTCAAATTTCATTGCATTATGCAACGGCGACACCTTGTCACCTTGTCGAAATCCCTCTAATTCGGACCAAGCGCTTTAAAACATCTTTTGTGATGCGCACTGCCAAGGATTGGAACTCCCTGCCGGCGTCTGTATTTCCGAGCTCATATAACCCAAATCTTTTCAAGGTTCGAGTGAATAGGCATCTTCTGGGTGAGCTCGCTCCATCGTCGGCCTCATCCTTCCTACACGGATAGATGCTGGTCAAGAGCAAACCCATCTTTAATATAAAAAAAAACAGCGTCCTGCGGCATTCCGCCGTAGCATCATACCTACAATGAAATTTGAGTTATAATAAAAACGCTTGAGATTCAAAATACTATGAAAAGATTTAAATAACTTTGCCGTGTCGTCCTCCGAAACCTCTTAGCTGGTACTCGGCTTTGACTGATTTTTTATTTAATTATATATGTTTTTAACAGGAGAGATATTACGCTTCGCTGGCGTCCGAAGCGAACACGAAGAATTTGCCGTCGGTCATCACGAAGATAAGGGAGGAGAGCTCGATAAGATTCCTCCACAATTTGAAGAATTATCGACAAGACGTGTATAAGATAATTGACGACGACACATACGAAATTATAAGCAATGGGATACGCGACATCCTGGCTTGACTCAACAATTCTGTGGTTGTGTAGATCTTGTACTTATTTCATTTATTGTCGATTAATTTATTATTTTGTACTTATATTTATTTGTTTGAAGATGTATTAAATGAAGAAATAAATAAAAAAAATCCTTTTTATCAAGCATCTATAATCATTTTTAGTACCTAAAACATTTTACAAGTAAAAGCTATTTTAGTATTGTAGAATCTCCTCATTAGTCAGTAACTGAGCCTTGCAACAATGGTTCATTGCCTTGAGGATGCTATCGGAGCTGATCCTAACCCTGCCAGGGATGGGATGCTAGTAGTCTTGGCAAAATCTCGGCAGTTCCAACGGCACCTCAAACGCATATTATTGTCTTTGTGGGCATGAAATAAAACTCTTGAATTCAGCCAAAAATATTTTTATTTAAGCGTATGTATTTATAATCTTCAATCAATGTTGATATATTATTTACTCTTTAGCTCTAGTAATTATCATTCCGTTTCGATTACAGACTACGGTTAGTGTGGGCAAATCGGGTGTGTTAACAGACTCTGTGGCCGTTTTACAAACAAACGAAATCCAAGTGTTAGTAAATATATTTTACATACTTTGGGCCGAGCCAAAACGTTCAGCGACATGTTTGTACTCATTAAAATACCTATTTGTCCAAAATAAAAAACTTTAGGGAAATAAAAAACTACGCCATCGGGATAATATAAAAATACGACATTTCTCATTTTTAGATCCAATTTTTAAAGTTACATATATTATAATAATCTTTTTGAGTTTCCAATAATATATACTTTTTATATTTATACGAAATATATCCTTATATAAAAATTGTTAAAACGAAAATACTTAATTACCTACTTACTTTCTAAATAAACTTAGAATGTACCTAAATATGTATAACAAAAAAGTATTACGCAGGCAAAACAACGTTGCTATTGCAAAAAATTCACGACGCACTCTATTTTGGCGAAAAATTTACTTAAACAAATGTTCGATTACAAAACTTCTATAATGAAATACGAATAAATTTTAGGCTGAATTCTTTTTTTTTTTAGAAATTCTTTTCTTACAAACTTTTGGCCGTCGTACAAAACCTATCCCTAACTTACCACCATCAATGTTCAGAACTAACTAATACGCGTCCCTGTCTTTTCAGTACTCTCAATGCACTCGGATATAAAAATTAGACACATATAAACGGCTAAACACATAAGTATAGACTACTATATAAGAATAAATGGCATCGCTCCCTTAAGCAAGAATAGTAGCGAATATTATTTCGCTACTCTAGCACGACAATTTGATACTCGCTCGTAACTATCGTGGATTAAACATAACATATAATTATACACTTAAAAAAACTTAAGTTGCACTGAACTTAATAAATGACTCAAATGTCATTCTTTTAAAAGTGACACATTGGACGACAGTTTTACATTAATTTTGATAAAACTAAAAAATGATTGTCGAAATAGTAATTGCCGCCTTAAGTATCAAATCACCGTACAATACATGCATAAACTTACATCCTACTGAGATGCTATATAATTATAATAATTATAGAGCGTAAAATAAATGTGTTGTCTGAAGCATCTAGCACCATTTTGATATAGGGTATACTTATACTCTTTTGTGTAACATAAATATAACAAACGAATGTATAAAAAAGAAAGAATTAAAAATAAACTATAAAACAACAAACATTTTCAACTTTTCATGACCAAAAAAAAGACCCATTACAAAATTTTGAATATCGAATGTAAGTATCGAACAATTTTGAATATAGAGGACTAGTTAATATAAAAAAAAATGCTTTTATAGTAATTCGCTTACATCGAAACGCTACTCTAAATTCAATATACACGAGGGATCCACTATGCAGCTTTACACTGAAACTTCAGCTTTACGCGTATAAAAATAAATCACAATATTGATCACCTCGACATTTGATCGACCGATATCATACAAGGTCTAAATATTGTCATCTCCCAACCGCCCCAGCACACTCGGCCCATACAATCCTCCAGAAGAGAACAGAAGCACACCAGACGAACATTCTACACAGATATAACGAACGAGGGTAACTTTAATATTTACATTGAGTATTGTGTCCGTTCCAAGGACGAAGCCTCCGTTTCACCAACTGCTGATAGCTAAAAGGTGGCTTTTTCGCTTTAATTGTGCTATTGTTCACGACTAGGTACTGTTCAGTACCAATCAAGAAACTAATGTTGAAAATTAGTTAACTATACTTTACTGTGAATTTTTAGTTCTTCAAATCACCAGATTGAATACTTTGGTTAATATTTTCTAAAACTGTCAGCGCGAAGTGTCGAGATGCATCTCGTACTCACTGAACCGTACACCTATTTGTGTAACAAGTTCTATATTGAATTGATACCCTAAAATGAGCGCGCAGGGTCGAGTCGCGTCACATGTCGGTTTGAACTGACCCTAAATTAGCAAAAATTTGCAAACGCCATCGATCAGTTAAAACCAGCAGATGGTGAATCAGTAAGAAAAATGACACAATTGAGCCTCAAAAAATCTACATTGTACTCTTATAAACCTGTATACGGTTGACTCGTTAACAGAGTTTTATTCGGCTACTTTGAACAGTCCCACGATAAAAAAGGGTTCGTGTGGAGATAGAATTCTACGGTAACATCGAGATTAGAAAAATCACTCCCGACCGATCACTACGTCTTATAAAATCCACAAGAAAGAATTTTTGAAACGGTCGAATGTCCCTAAAAACATAGTCACATTGTTGTGAACTTTTTGACCATCCCTTATATTATTTATATTAACAAAGCCCACATAGGTTTCTTGAATCATAATTCAGTAACGTTCGTCGATAGCTATTTGACTACTCTCGAAAATGGTGATTATTTATGCATTAACTTAGTTAAGCAATAAAACGATTACCAGAAACGCGTCACAGTTCAGGCTCACCGACAGGAATAATTCATTATCGACTGCGATAGAGGAGGCGGAACTTTGACTTCGTTCGTTTCTTCACATAGAAAATATTTATTTCCATTTTAAAATCTTTATAGATAAAAATGATCGCCAAATTCGCGGACAAGAGAAAGTATTTTAACAAATTTTCAGTCCAAAATTCAAAAATGAGTTAATTAAAACATTTACGATATAGCTCGATAGGAAGGAATACAGCAAATCCAAGTGACTCACTGCATTCTGTTTTACGCGATTTATATAGATGTGCCATAAAGGGCATTTCTTAAAAGGGGAGTTGATTTTGTAAATTGTTTAATTCTTGTATAATATTTACCAAAACTAGTCTATCTGCAATGAGATAGGATCTTTCGGGGCGGATAGCTTCTCAAGCGATGCAGTCAAGTAGCTAGTACGATGTTACCGGGCGAGTGCTCAAACTCTAAGGCTCCCATTAAAAATTGTATGCGACGGCCGACTTCAGTCGACGTCTGAACGCCAAGCACATCATCAGCGATCAATACATATCTCGGAGCGAACGACTCGATCACAACCACATACGATGCTTGCTTGGCATATGTCATTTTATAGTTACGCTAGACACGTTCACGCTGCAACGGATCGAAATAACTACCGACGCAGCGCAAAGGTTACATATGCATAATGACCATTGTGATGCGCCGCGTACGACGCGACGCCGTGAGTGATCAATGGCGTTACTAGGAGACCACAACCTTAGGAGTTTGAGGTGTTGGCGTAGGGGATGTGCGGGTGGACCTGCAGCGACTGCGGAGTGGGGTCGTAGTAGCCCGCCAGGTAGTACACATCGTTGTTATCGTAGACGCAGTTGTAGCGGGCCGGGTCGTCGCGCAAGCGCTCCCGATACTCGGCCAGCGACAGCACTTCGCACTTGTGCGAGATCGTCTGCACGTCGTTCTCGTCCGTGTGCGGCGACTCGAACAGACCGCCCTGTTAAATATTTTTTTAATAAATAAATAACTCGCCAAGCCTATACGCACCTATTATATGACACTATTAGACTAGGGGTTATGGGATAAACAAACAAAAGACAGGGCCAACTTTTAAATGTTCATTTGCAAAGTTGGCTCTGCCATGAATCTAACCTGGGACCACTAAGTCAGAAGGCTAAAGCAATCACCTTAACCACTCGACCAATGGCCTTTATGAAGTGGTAAGTACGGAAGCTTTTAAAGTTTAGTCCACATATAACGATACATGTGCAAACGAATTTGCGCAGTTTTATCGCAATGTCTGGCCAATAACTAACCTAATATGTATTTCAGCCCATATAAAAAACTGGGACTGTTTGGTAAAAGATTTGTCGTTACATCTTGAGTGAGAATAAGCATCAGAAATTCCTTTTAGTCCCAAAGAAATCGAAGGAAACCATGATGTTACACATTATACTCACTGGATATAGGAACGGGCCCTTGCAGCCGACAGTCTCCTCCGGGTGATAGAACCATCTGACTCGGACCGCCATAGCACCTCGAGCCTCCCACAGCGCCATTATACGGCCGATGTAGGGCCGGTCGGGTCGACCGGTCGACAGAAAGACGGCCGAGTCGCCCACTTTGAGCGTCTCCTCGCCGCGCTGGATGGCGCGGTAGAACAGCTTGCGGTGGCGCGGACGCATCGTGCGCCGGTAGGCCGACCCACTCCACCGCCACAGCGCGCCGCCGGGCAGGAATGCTGCCATCTTGCTCACACCTGCGCCCAAAGCGGCACCCGTCCCGCTCGCACCTGCGCCTGCGCACTGCTCCGACGTCGACGACGAATTGCGCTTCTTGGACTTCTACAAGTGCAAATGTTTACCATCAATTATCACTAAACACTTATTTATAACTTCACTAATTGGTAGATTTCTGCAGAGTTGACGGCTCACCTGCAAACCTGGTGTTGGTTGTGTCCTAGGCGACGTTAACCACCTACCAACATTTGAACCGTCAGCTTGTCTGCCACCCTTTATATATTTTTTAAGTATGTATAATTTTTAATAGTTGAATATTGTCTTAATTTACAACTGTATTAATGTCTCATAAACTAGTTTGTGTCAAATATTTTACTAGTGCATTAGTCTAATGGCCAAACTGCAGGAATTGAAATAACAAGAAATAAAGCAAAGCGCTTAGCTTTGTTTTGTTTTATTTCGATTACAATGATTTTATAAAATTTGATGAAACATTTTATATGATTTTGATGAACAATGAATTTTGATCAATGAACAAGACGTTTAAATATTATCTGTAATATTGAGAAAGAATAAATGTAAGGATAATATTTTTAAAATGAAATAATTTTTTTGACTAATGTCTATTTAAATTCAAATAAATTTAATTCAGACATAGTCAATAGTGTTGATAGAAAGCTTTGTTAATGTTTTAATTTAATTTGGAGACTATTGTTATCACATTTTAAATAGACTTTTCCCAACACCGCAACATTGACGAATCCCAGCAATTGGCAAATATATTCAGAAGGTTGTTGGCGCTTCTGAGAAGTCTAATTGGGAAAAAAAATGGCGACCACCCCAACGGAACCCTGAAGGAGTTCGTCCAGTATAAATTGTCTCAAATTGCAGGCTGCAGGTGTATAAAGATTGATAGAACGCTTTGAAAAGCGAAATCTTTGCTGGCTCAGCACATCATACGAACCTTCACTTAATCATAAATGGTCCATAAATCATAGATCAAAATCAATTTGTGGTTCCTAAATCATGTTAGCAAGAAATTGGACTCATGTTCAAGTTTGATGAATCAGGCAATGGCAAAATAATTTAACTTACTTTCTTGACCGCGTCAGTAGTCGAAGGATTCTCCTCCTCCAATCCAATCCCACTATCCTTCAAATTGTCCTTACTCTCGTCATCCTTCTTCAAAGTAACTTTACTCAAATTACTGAAATCCAAAACGGCATTTTTTACCAATGCCTTCTTCGACACCACAGTCTTCTTGATGACAGTCTTCATCTTATCGTCCGGTGATTTTTCTACGGCTATCAAAGTGGATAATATATCATTTGAATCTCCGGAATCTTCATTGGATTTATTAGAGTCGATGTAATCGGACGAAGACTTGGGTCCCTTATTGTCATCGCCAGAAGAACTGGAATGTTCTTTGCAACTGGAATGGTGTCTCTTTCTGTGTTTTCTGTGATGTTTCTTATGATGCTTTCGATGTTTGCAATGTTCCTCGCAACATTTATGCTTTTTCTTCTTCTTTTTGATATAATCGGAATTGGGATCTTCCTCGCTAGACTGGCGGTGTTTCTCCTTGCGATGTTTCTTTACTTTCTTCCTATCTTTAGGACGGCTTTCGTCGTTCTGTGGACTTTCTTCAGCGGGTTTGGTTTCACTGCTGGTCGACGCAGCAGGTTTTTTATCCTCGACACTATTCGCACTGGTATTTCTTCTCCGTTTGCCGAGCGTGAAAAGAGGATTTTGGTATTCTGTAAACATAAATGGGTAATGTAAGTTATATACATATTATCACTATATTATGGTTCATTTTTGATTTTAGGTGATTAAATCAATGATTTTTTTCCCGTGGAAAACACTAAAAACTTTTACAATAATTGAGTTAAACGGTTACATTTATCGCATGTAAACAGACTATGTTCATCTGAACAAAAACAGTTCATAACCTTCTGAATCTTCATTAAACTATAATAGCTTGAATATCTAGTAGTTGTACTTTACGAACAAAAGCTCTCATGAAATACTTCTTTGAACTGCTGGAAAATAGTATTTCTTAACTTCCGGAGGTACGAATACTGTTTCCCTGCATTTTCCATACTTCTACGATATGCCGAAAAGATCAGCACTATCGCTTTATACGATCGATGGCGCCATTGTATCTCCGTGTTGCACTAACGGACAGGTCCATAGTGCATCATATGCACAAAAAAAAATCTGACGTGGCTAATGGAGAATTCAGATAGAGGAAAGAGTCGGAAAACACACTTACCGACGACGGGATAATTGGGCTCCAAGAAACGGATGTCTTCAAGGGCGATTCGACCGGAGTCACCGTCGTCGAACTCGACCGCGACGAAGCGTTCGTGACGCGCGTCAGGTGAGCAGGCGGCCACGGTGCCCGGGTACAGGCAGCGGTACTGCTGCGACCAGTACGCGCACACGCGGCTGCCCAACGGCAGCTCCGATACACTCGCCGGACTCACTTCCAAAATCTGCGACACGTTTGCACTCCGCTTGATACATGTCGAAGAATTTAAAGATCTACTCAAAAACATAAAACCACTGTAACCAATACTTTATGACTAAAAACAGCAGACCAACGGTTCACTCACGATAGGTGGCAACTACCGCCTATAAACGCAAGCAACACTAGGGAAGAGCAAATCCACTCGCGATCCTAACAGGAGAAAGGGCAAGAGATAACATGAGTGAAGGGGCTATGACATCACTTACGCAAAGAAATACAAAAACAGACGTGCTGTTGATTACTGCCGCCGCCCGGGCAGGCTTATGGTTTATGACAATAGAAAAAAATGTGCGCTGGCGCAATTCTGTTTCATAAGCTCCTATTTTTGAAGAAGCGTTTTAGCAATCGGCTGCTGTATGTGTTTCGGTACTTAAGTGATGCAAAAGTCCATCATTTAATTGAGCCTTTCTCCAATTTCCTCACTACAACTATAGTGTGTGCTCGACGGTGGCACTGCAATTCCCTGGTGTTGCGTAGGTTTATAGCCGAATCCCATTCAATGGGTCTCTGCATCTTTGCCACATATTACAAATATTAGTGGAATTCGTGTTCGTAATAATAGAATAGAAATTTTACCGCGTCTCTCAAGGTTTCCTCCCTGGAGAGTATATGTGGCTTGTTGCCTCTTTCGCCGTCTAGAGTTATCGCGTACACGTCTGGCGCTTGGACCGCGCTCAGTTTGCCCGCATAGAACAAACCGCCCATTGCAGTGAGGACTCTTGGCGACGAGTCTAGTTTTTCTTCGGTCAAAGTACACCTCGACACAGTATATACCGTTGATTCGGGCGCTGCCACTTTCGCCTCTTCCGTAGCTTCTTGTTTAGGCTTTACGCTTTTTCGTCTCTTTTTTGCTTTACGTCTTTCCTTGTCACTTTCGCTCGAAGCGCTAGCTCTACGTATCGCAAATTCCAGTTCCTGCAGATCATCTCGTGAATGTTTCCGAACTAAACTATCAACTTTTTCCCTGTTTTTTTGACGAACTTCATTCAAGCTCTCCATTGAAGTGCTGGCTGATCTATTCAAACCCCATTCGTTTTCTTCTTCTTCAGAGTGTACTTTCAAGATCGGTTCCGCTTTAAGTTTTGGCCTGACTTTACTGGTCCGATTAGTGTCCTCCCTCGACGGTTCCCCTCTCGAGCATACTATTCCACCCTTCAGTTTTCCTTTAGCAAGTAAATAGCCGACGAGACTACTTTTTGACTTTGGCTTCTTAGCCACTATTGTCTCTGTGCTTGAATCGGGACTGGAAACTTTTCGAGGTCGTCCCACTTTACGCTTTTTTGAGGACCCTCTATCCGAGTCCGGCGAAGGTGCTGGTGTGGACGGTGTCGACGGAATGGATATTAGAGATGGTAGAGGAGGAGTCAAAGCGCTCAACTGAGCCCTCTTTTCGTCACACTGACGTTGCAGCTCCTGCAATCTTTCTCTCATGTCTTCGATTTCATTGACCAGAGCTTGAGCGGAAGATACGGGCGGCGGGTGAGTACACACAGAGGAACCGCACGCGCACGCCGTAGTTCTTCTTAAATTGGAATCCACTTCACCGTCTACACCTCTACTCTCATCTCTTTCCCTTTCGCGTTTGTGACGGCGCATCTTTTCCAATTTGTGCCTTATTCTGTCATCTGTATCGCGAGTTCGTTTTCTTCTCCGTTCACTTGATGAATCGCCGTCCCGATGTCTGTGCCTATCTTTCTTAATTACTGTCTCGGCGAGCCTTTCTCTATCCGGCTCCGTAGGGCTAAGTAACGGTTCACTTTTAATGAACGCGCGGGATAGTGCAGGAAGATTACCAGAAGGACTTTCTTCTACTTCCTCCATAAATCGTTGCTCAGCCAGTGCACATAATAATCCCAAACCATCGAATGAAGTTTTCGCTCTCTCGCTAGTACTAGTTTCTGCCGCCGGAAAATCAAATCTTCGGTGTGCATCTGCCTCAGTACGAGGTGGTGACTTGGGTGATGTTTTAATAATTAAATTGGTCATAGTCCTAGTGTCTATTGTTAACGGAACCGGGTCTAGACTTGGCATACTATTCGCCGGGGTCGTTCGTTCAAATTGTTCGATACTATTTGAAAGTAACTCAAGACCACTGACGTCAACGGGATGCCGGGCTGAAGACTGCGGCTGCAACGAGGGAGTCGGCGACGATCTTGTCGTGTCAATGACTAAATCGTGTGACCCGCCACTACTAGAATTATTATCGGCTAATGCTTCATCTCGTTCTATTGCGTCGATAGCTTTCTCAACGGCACCAACAACGGCAGAATTCGCAAGCCCTTCTGATGAAGACTCTTCAGCGCTGTCTATAGGTGGAGGCTGTAGTAAAGGCGCTTCGCTTCGCAAAATTGTGGAATCATCGGGGAAATGTGCGACACCCACACAAGCCACATCTCTTTCGTCTTCGTCGGCCTGATTTGGAGATTCATCTTCATCGTCAATGTGATCAGTTTGATTCGAAGCGTCCTTGTGTGCCGGACCCTCGGACGCGTCGGGAGGAGGAGTCGGTGGAGCGGCGGGCGACGTGGCCTGACTTCTGCAAGCCTGCTCGGAGAAGTCTGGCTGGTAATACAAGTGCGTAGTGGTTAGAATCGGTTGCTGCACCGGGTCTGGCGCAAAAGTTGGCTGAGGTTTCTCCTGAGGAGGTTCCGCTTCTATTTTTATCAGAGCGTGTGGCGTTATCAGCGGTTGTAAAATCGGTTTTCTGTCTGGCTTGTGAACCGGGTGAGGCTGCGGAGCCGGCGCCGGCGCTAACGTCACTAGCCTCGTCGAATGGGTGTGAGTATGTTGTAAGGTAGCGGTAGAAGCGAGAAGATCCCCGGGGAGCAGTTGTAAATGGTGCGAGGGATGGGGAGCCTGCGGGAGTATGAGTGGCCCCGATGAATACGGGACTCCTCCCCAAACAACAGTGTGTGGTAGATCCGGTGGTGCCGGTAGAAGTAGAAGCGCTCCTGAAGTAGGCTCCCGAACCAGTTGAAATCCACCCACAGAAGGTACACCGGCACCCACCGTACCAACTCCTCCCAATCCCATACCACCCACCATCATACTCTCCATTGAAACTTGCGCTGGAAAAGACAAATATAACTATTAAAATTGGACTCGGCACAGATATACCTAGACGTCGCATTTAATATTGCAGTAACGCGGAACGCGATGGAAGACGTGCGTCAACTGCTAATGAAGAGAATACCCCCCACAGATAGCTTATTAATAATAAATAATTCTTAGCGCCGCTTTAAGCTGTCACAAGGCATGGATTTGTAGATTCGTTTATAAACATGGTGCAGTTACACAAACTTATCTGTATTCAATAATCACGCTTCCGCTAGAATAGATGTGTGTGAGAATGTTACATTGCAAGCAGTCATTTTGTAAGAATAAAATACGAATGTAACGGAATCATTTCTGGTAACTATTACATGTTGTTTTTTAATTTGTGATCCAGGGTTGCCAATTGCCATCGTCTGCAACAGCCATCGCCCCTGGTCTACAACTCATCTACGACCCGCAAGATTTTGTAATCAAGTAGATATTACTATAACAAGTATATGTAAGACCTACAGCGCCAAATAATTTGGACAAAACATATTAATTCAATGCAATTGACAATTTTCGGGCTTTTTTATAATTTCACATATAACCAAATTACTTTTAAAAAAAAAGACATACCTGCTATGTAAAATTAAAAGAAAGTTTACAATAATAAAATAAAAATGGTGTGTATGTGTTCTATTACCTAATGCAATTTATTTATAGGAATACTATCATAACAATTCACAGTTTTGGAGGTCTTCTCGAGAGACGAGGCTTAAGGCATGTCAGATATTGGGCTACTTCAAATTTGTGCCTACCAAATAAAATATATACTAGGAGGGTCCAAAAGTTTCTGGTCAGAAATACGAGGTGTGTCCAATAAATACGAGAATTAATCCAACATGACGGCTATGACGTGATGTATCACGTGGTGCATAACAAGCTTGATTGTGAAGCTGTACGCACTGTGCCTCTAGCGTTTGTTTCTGTTGTGCGTGTTTTAACTGTCTGTCGAAATGGAAAAAACGCCAAGGACGATGTAAAATCTGGAAGACCTTCAACCTCTTCTGTTGGTAAAAACGTGTGAGGTCTCTTGTCCTTACTGATTGTCGAAAAACTATGCGGATTAGGTAAATCAACAGTGCACATGATTCGAACTGAACATTTGGGTTAGTAAAATTCAAGGTCCACATGACTTTGATTTAAAGTGGAAAAAAATTTATAAATTAAAGTTTTTATGACCCTAGTTCAAGTATTTATTGGACTGTGTGTGTATATTGCAGATGTAAATACATTTCATTTTAAAAAACATGTTTAAAAAAAAAACCATTTTAACTGTCTAAATTTTTTTTTTAACGAATATAATTTTCAACATATAACTGCATTAATTTAGCTTTTACGACCTTTTGAAGAACACTAAGGCGCAATATTTTTATCATGTTTAATATTATCGGCCTGTTTTAAAATGTGTATAATTCTTTACAAAGGAAGGTGTTAGTCCGACCAATATTAAACTACGATTGGATAACGTGTACCGTGATTCATCTCCATCATTTTCCACCGTGAAAGATTGGTGTAAGCAATTTCGTATAGGAAGAGAATTTATTGACATGACCCTGTTGAGACACTCACACCAAACAACATCAAGTTAGTGGAAGAAGTACATACTGGAGGACCGATGTCTAAAGACGAAAGAAATAGCGGCGGTATTTCAAAAACTTTGAGTCTTGAGGATTCTTTATGAAAATCTTCATATGAATGAGGTCTACGCAAGGTGCAAAAACTTAAAACTTCTTTGGAGTGTGCAGCGAAGTGAGCAAGTACTCTAAAGAATTTTTGGACGCATTTCGCACAAACAGGAACGATTTCTTGGGGTCAATAAAATTGTCGCTGGGGATGAAACCATAGTACTATACTAGGTTCTGGTGAAAAACCGTCTAGAAAGTCAAAGGTGACACAATCTACTAAAGAGATAATGGCTACAATATTCTGGAATTGTCAAGGAATATTACGATAACAAGAAGCTGTTACTTATGCTAAAACCTTATCGAGCATTGCGTGAAGCAATCAAGCAAAAACGTAGAGGAAAAGAAGCAAAGGCAGCTTCTTTATGACAATGCGCCTCTGACCACACCGCCGCAGTACCTCAGGCTGTCTGGTTTGAGATGTGGCTCCATAGAAATTCGTCACCCACCTTATAGTCGTGACCTAGCCTCCAGTGACTATTATTTATTTTCATAGCTGAAGTCTGACTTAAGGGGCCTTAGTCTGATCTTCTAGTGACAGTGAAGTGGCCGCTGTAGTTTCTGCTCATTTTGAAGACACAACTTCTGAATATTTTTATAAAGGGATAGAAATGTTAATTGCGATTCGAGAAGTAACAAGATTAAATTGAAATACAAATGTAACTTTATTATATTGTGTCTTTTTTTTTACCGGGCCGAAAACTTTTAGACCCTCTCATGTACCTACTTACTTAGACGAATCGAAGAACAGTCGAAGTAACTTAAACAATAATATTGGAAAGTGGACGACATAAAAATGTATCCCAGAGTTTTTCAAGAGAACGCTGCTTAATCTTGAGTAATGGATAACATAATTTACCACGTAGCTCATGTAATGCAAGAATTTCAGCAAGCGGGCAACTCAGGAGGAAATCAATTTCTGAACAACTGACTGAAAACGGAGCTTAACTATAAGAGTGGCGTCTATTAAAGACACTCCAATTTTTTTTATCTATTTTTGAAAAAAAAAAAAAACGATTTGATTGATGTGAATTCGGTTTAATCTTATCCAGGTTTCAAAAAACGAACTCAAAACGTATTATGTTTTAAAGCTAAGTGTCAATAGATTAATTGATGGCGTCTAGAAACGTATAAATAATTACGCCGCTTTTAAATGAGTTGAATGATTTCAATAAACGCATTCCCTAGCGAGGCACTGAGCGGGATACCTCAGAGCGAGACGGGTGTAGTGTGAAAATAATAGTGTAAAAAGGGAGAGATATACGTGTACGTTTTCTTTATAAAGTTTGGCAATTCGATATCAGTTAAAGGTCATAATATTCGATTAAGTGCGTCATAATTCGAGTACTCGATGCATACGAAATAGGTAACATAAATTTTGTTTTACGTATAATGTACTGTACCTATTCTTTCATCAAATTTAATATGAATTATTTATGTTAGGGCGTGTTAAATACCAATAGTTGGTATTAACCAATTCATTAGGGTTCACAAATGAACTTATATTTTTCAAAATTGGTAGATTTTGAATAATTTATGAAAACATTTCAAAAATCAGGAAGGATCAATCAAGAATGGATTGATCCATTCTCGATTCATTATCAGAAATGAGATTATTGTGGGGTCTCATTGTCATTGCATGGCGAGCTGTTAGTCAAATGTATGGTAAATACCTACTCAAACCGACAAAAACTATAGACGGAACAACAGTACAGACCCTTAAGTGAGGTCGACAGTCTGACGCGAGTAGTTGATATACCGTACTATATTTTTTTGTTCATTAAGTAGGTACCTATTATAAAAATTAATTGGGGTAAAAGTTGTTAGTGGGCAACATTTTTAACTGCACACACAAACATCATGGCCACTACACGACACGTAGCGCACACATCTTCAGGGAACCGACTTTCTAAAACTTTTTTGTTTTTGTCGGTCCGAGGGTAAATAATACAATTTAATTCAGTTAGATAAATCTGAAAGTGATTTCTATTACTTGGGTGCTAAAAAATTCGTAGCACACAAATTTTTATCCGTCCACAGCTCAATAGCTCAAATAACCTGTATAGATAAAGCTTAGCTTGCGCTGCTGTTAGTTCATTAGTTTCATGTTTCGTAAAAATTTTGTCTTTCGGTGAGTGAGTAAGGGATGCCAGAACCCATTTCCCTATCTCCTTTCCTAATCCCACTGTAGTCGACAGCGCACTTGCAACACCTGTGGTGTTGCTTGTGTTATAGTGGACCGTCAGCCTGTCTGCCGATCTTAACGTAAAAAAAAAATGATTGAATGAAGGCGTGCTCTTTGAGTCGGATCAAACCCATTCGCTTCGCTTGTTACTTATCAAATCCCAGTGCTGTTATTTATCCAAGAAAAGGCACAATAATTGGTTCGCTGTATATTTAAATGTACTTAGATGCTAATAAATGTAAGCTAAACGTATAACCGACAGTTGCCAATTGGTCCAAATGTGCTAAATACCTACTTTTTGTTCGTGAATGTACAACTACATTCAACAATAACAGAACAGAATAGTTCGCGGAACAACGATATAGAGATTTTTATTTTATTTTTTTAACTAACTGGATAATTTCCACTGCAAAAGCATTAGGTACGAAATACGAAATTAACAAAAAAAAATAACCTCGTGACATCGAGCTAATTACGATTTTTGCCAATGATTTTTTGTACTTATTTTTTTTTTCTGGATAGATCCTAGATTCAGGGACAATTTTATTTAGTGTAAACGTTGGAAAAATAGAAATTGTGATACAAAAACGAACATTACAAACTTAAAAACGATTGCAGTATTACAAAAAATCCGATTTGACGACAAGATTTACTTTGCGGATGACGTGCAAAATTAAAAAAAGCGACACCTTAATACCCATTACACCATAACATCGCATTCACCAGAAAAACATAAACACAAAAAGAACTATTTCCCAACACTAAAAAGACTTGGGGCGGTGGAGATAACGGTCCGCCTTCAAGACTATCGGGTTTTGTAATTGGCCAATTCTCCGAGAGGGGGGCGGGACGTGGGGCGGAGCGTATAAGACTAGGGTTGTCTTTCGCGGCGAGTAAGGTGCGCCGATAAAACTTTTTATGATGGATGTTTTTTGTTGATGATGGATAATTTACGGCGTGAAAGTGACAACACTCAGTTTTGCGGACGACCTGGCAGAGTGCAGATAAATGATGGATTAACATGAGTATTTAAACGAAATTAACCTGCTAATAAAATTTCCAAGACATTCCAATAAAAGACAATTATTTAAGATTACTTTATTATTACTTAAGACGAAATCTTAAGTAGATCTTGGTACCACCATAACATACCTGTATTAACTTGAAAGTATATTAAACTAATAGGAGTTACACGAATTCATATTATTTCATCTTAGAATATAAGTGTAGGTTTAAGGTCCAAGAAATATCGTAACATTTTATTTTACATAACCCTACTACAATAAAAATATGCCTTCACATAAAAATAAGAATATAACAATGCGATTAATGAAGATTGTAAACAACCATTATCTATGTTCCTACATTTAACACATCTTAATCAAAAACCTTTTATCATTGGTATCAGTATCTGAAAAAGATTCATTTTCCATTGTACCTATTAATTTATGATGTAATTTTGAAGTTAATTTCACATAAATTTATTTCTTTAACTGACCAAACCAAATATAATCATTATGATTACTAGAACTATGATAGTATTTAATAAAACAATGGCATTAGTAGGAAATGACCCAACCTTTTGTATCGTTTACAGCGCCCGTTTGAAGTGTTTTCCTTACTTTTTAAATGTTACAAACTAGATACCTATATAAATAAAATATTAAAATTCTTTTAATGAAGGTTTTAAATTAAAAAATTCTAAAAATTCTGGGACATGCTGTTTAATATAAAAGAAATCGGATTCGCCCTCTTTTTCTTTTCGCTCAGCGTTTGTGGCGTTTTTCTTACTTTTTTTTGCTCGAAATTTGAGGGTTGTAGGTTAATTTTAATATTAAATAGCCTACAAGCTTGTTCAACGAATGCTTTGAAATATATGAGGTCTTTAAAATTTAAAAATATTTATTCAAATCAAACTGCTAAGTTCCAGATATTATCGCGTTAATGCCTATTATATTCTTCGGCTTTATAATTTAGTAAGTACATATATTAGTAATTACAGCAACCATCCCCTTACAGAAGATCACTGTGAAACCCTAACTATCGCTTAGGACGGTATTGAAATCCAGTTTCGAGCGCACAGGATCCCGACTCCCATTCAATATTTGTCCCCAACTCCGAACTCCATTCACAACGTGTCTGTCTCATTTTATTTTACACACCGACTCATTGTGAATTGGCATAATAAAATATCGGGTTTTAATTTTAAATTAATTATCAAGGTGTTGTGTTTCGCGCTGTGGTCCTTTTATTATACCTACCTAAGTGCCTACATCTTTATTGCCACGATTTACTTGGGTTAATGCTTCTCTTCAATTACTGCTATTGCACTACAAATTTATAGCTATAACCATATATTTCTTAAGCTAATATCAAAAGCGGTACAAATTACTCTCGTAGAATTTTTACATTAGGTATATAGACCTACCTACTAGTGAAGGTACCTATATCTACTCTTCTAGCGAATGATAATTTCCATATTGGGGATAAAACGCTAAAGAAAATCGGTTCACAAACAAAATAAAAAAGTACTGTTGTTTTGTTGTTTTCTCCTATTTATTAGTTTTTGCAAAGTATACATACGCTAGGTATTTTCGGTCAATTAAACAAATTTTAAAGATAAATAGAAAATGTAAGACGATAATTAAGGCGAGAACTTAGCAGATAAGCATTATTTTCGTCGCCTAATTTGACTTAGATAAAAATACAGATCATAATAGACCATATTTAAAAAAGTTTGAATCGGGCAGATTTATACAATAATATTTTCTGAGAAAAATTTTTTTTAAATAAGTGCCCATAAATTTCTCGCCACAGTAATAAAAAATTTGAGCGACAACTACATTATTTTTTAAGCTTATTAATTAATTTAAGTTCTGTAGGTACTAAAGTTTTAATCGGCTACTTTTATTTCTTTATTCATATTTTTTTACAGAATATTTAAGAACAACCTTCCAATTTTAAATGTGTTCGGTCTAATGTTAGTCCATGTCTTAAGGCTGCATCTATTTTAGTATTGTAAAATAACTATTTAAATATTGTAGCTGGTGCGCCCTAGAATTGAATAGTAACTCAATCATCATTTACATACCTAAATCTCACTAAGGTAAATGAGCTTGGCATCGTAGGATTGGATACGAAGCGCGGAAAAATAAGCTTTTTCATGACAAAATAGAATAGACTTTTGAAACATTTTCATCGATTTATCTTTTATTAAATCATAGAAATATTTAACTTGCGTTTGGATACTATATAATTCAAACTTGGATACTATTTATTGTTTCAAATTCAAAATTCGCAAATTCGTAACGTTCTGCGTCATGCCGAAGCATGCCGCGGCATTCACCAGCACCAAGTGCTATCACTAAATCCCAATCAATCATTTTAACAAAATTATGTATCCACAACCGACTTCGGAGTCAATGCTAACTTGAACAGTTTTCGGCACGACACAAAGAGTGTGAGCATGTCAACCTACCTACTTAAAATATTTACCTACTTAAATATTTTATTTCCATTTACCCAAACCTGCAAGATACCGTAGGACACATTTGTGGTCCTACGGATTGTAGCTACAAACCATTAAAACTATTTGATAACTTAATGCGTAAAAAAATTCAATTTTATTTCCTCAAAATGTGTTGAACATCGGCCGTCTTACTATAAAAGATTAAATAAGCACTGTTTAAACACGTGCTTACGTAGACAATGTATAACTATTTAAACATTGTTAGGCGAGCGCTTAAAATGTCCTTACCACAAAACCTTGTATAGCGCTTGTTTTTGTAGACAGTGTTAAAGTACGTGAATGGTATTCAATTATGGCAACCCTGGCAAACATTCATTCAGTCACTCGCCCTGAATTCATGTCGTTTTCATTTTACGCAGATATGATAGGCGTATAATGATGAACTTTGGTTTTCACAAGCTATTATTACGGACTATAGTAATGATAATATAAGCAAATTATGAAATTTGAATAAGGCATAAATTACAACAAATACGTTAGATCATTTATAAAATTTTGTTATACCAAAAAACATTGCGCTTAATGGAACTTAAATGACACGGGCGTAACGTAATTGTCAAATGTCAAATTTGATTTTCATAAATTCCAATGACTAAAGAACAACATAATTACAATTATCTATCATTATCAACTAATATCAACATGGATAGAAAATGAGCGCCGCGACAACTGGAGTCAGGAAGAAAATGTTTGTAATCTTAGCTTTCATTACGCAATGAGCATTCATAAAATACTACGAGATCATAACTTCTATGTACTGGACGTGTTGGAATTATTTTAGGACCTCTTCCTGCAAATGAGTCAGTCTGGCGCAATCATAGAAAATAAAAAGACGGTCACCAACACCAACAAACGAAAAAGTCTTGAGTGGATTAATGTGCAAACAAAGTGAGTATATATTTATCCAAAATATCGTGGATAAACATGTACTCACTTTTTGCGTCATCGTAATATTCGAATGGATTAATTCGCTCGCGATGTATCCTATCTCGAAAATTATCCATATAATCCATATCCTCCATGTCGATGTAATCAATTAAATTTAAAATATCTATATTCATTTCAAAAATCAAACGAAATGTTTAATATTATGCAAAACGATTATAAATTTGACAGAACACGTCCAAGGAAGAGAAGCCGCTAATTTGGTAGACACTCGTTAAACAAGCATCTGGCGGTGTTTAAATTTAAGTAATGCTCAAGCATTGTCTAACCCCAAACAATGCCTAGACACTCTTTTGTAGTAAAGATTTATTTAAACACGTGTCCAAAGCCTGTATAAAGTGTGTTTAATGTTTTTGTAGTAAGACGGCGGATGTTTAGTGAAACTTCAAAAATGCTAAGTGAACCCTGACAAATTTGAGAGCCGTGATGGATCAACATTATGAGCGGAGTTCTAAACTTGGTCGCATATTACGCCGGTTTCGGTTGGATTGGAATGTACGCACAACAAAAACAAATTTAAACGTAACCCTACTAGCAAGCATGCCCTATACAAAGTGTGTTTCGTTCTATAATGGACACAATGCCCACTTGTTGTTAGCGGCGGTCTCGCAATGCAGTTGGCGCGTAGCTACCAGGCGAGCAGAAATCAACAAGAGGTGTGACTTACCGGTGGGATACTGCCAGAGCGGTGCGGGCGGTGCGGGCGCGGGCGGGGCCTGCCACGCCAGCGGGGCGGCACGTTCATCGCACAACACGTTGGCCACGCCCACCGTCATGGCCGCCTGCGCTGCGTCTGCGGCGGAATGACAACACAGTTTGCCGCTGAGCTTGTATCTAGTACACACATGTGTGGCATTACGCAACTGCCAATTAATTATGCAAATATATTAATGGATGTAAACAATTAAAATAAGTTCGACTAAAACTGAACGTTAAAAAAGTTTAAAAACAAATCGTTAGAATTTTATGAACTCTTGATCAAAGCTGCCAGAGGATCACTGATAGGTTATAAATTATTATATATTTATTAATATATATATGTAAGAATAGAAAACATAGTCTGGTGTTAAAATAGTCAAGATGGGAGAAAAATGTAACTTCAAATTAGAAATTGTATGAACATGCATTTTTATTTTTTTCATTTTAACTAGCCGTTTAAGTGCAATAAGTTTAGGATAAAATTTATTAATGAAATGGGGTGACATCAAATATCATATTACTGTGACTACCTACATTATACGCAAAGTGTTATCCAGCCCTTTTCCAAAAATTTTAAGTCGTGAGTCAAACTAGTAGGATGGTGGTACTCATTGTGTTAAAAAAAAAAGAATGCACCAACTTACAAAGTATTCATAACCTAACAAAAATGACGCGTTTTATGACAGAGAAAAAAGGTCCGTAGGGGCAGCGATTCGATAGAAGTCAAGTAATTTTTCGAAAGAAAGAAGAATCGTCGACTCAGTCTTTTAAAATGATATTCAGAGATTACATTCTTAAGACTTTATTAAGCTTAAATTCTTTTATATCATAGCTTAAAGACTTTTAATCCGTGATATAAAACGATTTTATTTTTAATGCCTACCTAAAATGAAAATTTCTTGACAAAACAAAAAAAAAATCTATGTCAACCACCAGGACTAAGAAAGAATAAGAAGTTAGAACTACGATGTTAGGTTGCCCAACGATTCTAAACATTTCAATCAGTCTATTGTCACTAGAGTTTCGGAAAGAGCCAAGACGATGACGGACGACCTTGAGAAGAAGTCCCTCCATAAAAAAGAAAGAAATATTATCAAGATGGCAAAAAGAATAAAGGTTTTTAACAAGATTTGGGTCCTTGTGAAAAAGAACATTCGTCACGATATTAGTAAGAAGTGAAGAAGACTGTCGACTAGTTTAACCTAGGAGATAATAAGTAGTAGGTACATTACACTTCACAGATTATGGACTAGATTTTTCATAAATTGTTAAATAAAAAATAAATAAATAAATAAACAGTTTAGAGAGCATGGTTTGCTTTAAACAAATATTGAGTTAAAGAGATTTGTCGATTTCATCACCAGATAATAGATATCTCAATACATAAATATCCACGTCTGAAACATTTTACTACGTAGGGTAAAACCGGGATAAATGCCGCAGTGGGATAGACGCCTCGTTTTCGAAAAACCTAATTCCCCAAACTCGGGGCTAAGAATAGTTTAGATAAGAAGCGCAGACGCCCTACACCTTAGTCCCCCGCAGTCTGTTATGCGGAATGAACTTGTCTCGCTTGTGCGTTTGATCATCTCTGCAGCGAACGCGACGAATACTTCAAATTTTCAGAGGTAAATTTGCCGTTGTGTAACATTAAGTGTACACCGGTATATATATAGGCTCTTTTGCTTTTTAGTTTATTTAAGAAAGAAAATGGCATCTATCCGTAATAAAAAGGATAGTTGCCCTGATTTTTCGAGGTATAGTTGCCCTTAGAGGCATATCTATACCCTCATTCACCTACGTATATGTCTCTGTATTTTTTTAAATGTTTTGTGTTTGTTTTGTTACATTTTTATTTGTTTTTTCAATCAATGATATTCCAATAGTGTTTTATTTTTAGTTATTGGAAATATTATGCTGTATTTTTATTTATGTTCACTGATTATTGGGAATTATGTCACGAATTATGCATTTTAAAGGTAGTGGAATATATCCACTCGATCCAAATGCTTTGCCAGATACTACATTCCTGATATCAGATACAACCCAGCCGCCACTGGATCGCCAACCAGAGCTCGTCGAAGTCGAACAAAGAACACAAACACACATACTGCAGACTTCTGCTTCTATGGACTGTCAACCAGAGCTTGTCGATGGACAAAGTTCTGATAAAGATCAAAATGAAACACCACCAAATCCAATACCGACTTCAATTAACAGAGAAATTCCTAGTTTCTTGATCGATCCTGAAGTTTTAGGGGATATTAGTATTGTTAATATTGGTGATGATACACTTGCACAGTTTCTAGATGGCGTGATAGAAAAAGAAAAACCTTCAAAATTTCTAGCACAAGCATCACCGATACCAAAAATTCCTTTGTCAATGATTAAGAGGGCCAAGCAATCAGCAGGTATTCTGAATTCGCGACAAAATATAAAAAAAGAAGGATATAGAAACGAGACTGAAATTACTAAAGGAAAAGGAAAATTTAAGAAAACAAATAAAGGACCCAAAAACAAAGGATAACACGACAAAGATAAAAAAAGAAGACCAAAAACAATACATTATTTTAGTGAAGAAAACGATGACGATTGGACTGATTTTAGTGATAAAGAAAATGATAATTATTTAAAAGTAAATGAGGGTGGAGGAAAACGAAAACGACAAATTCACAGTTCAAATAGCGAAGATGAAGAAAATCCACCCAATAACGACTATAAAACTAAATTAAAGAAAACTAAAGGTTTCTCTGTAAAGAAAACTAAGAGAGGTGAACAACAATACCTTAAATATACAGAAAAAGATTGTAAATTAATATTTTCTTTCGACACATTATTCAAACCGCGATATATTAAGTATCACATTTTTAAATATACCAACTGAAAGTATACTTATCTGAAACTGGCCACTTATAATGAAATGGAACACTGTGATTTTCATAGTGGCAGATAACAGACATCTACAATCGTCGGAAGACAATTGATACCTGCGAATCGTTTCCTCAGTTTAAACAATAGGGACAAACGATTTTCTAAGTGGTGTATCAAGGAGAGGAGTCAAGACAGACTTGCCGGTAGATGTGAGTCTTTCCTCGCCTGCTCGACTCGCGCTCGTTGTCCACCACGATACTCGAAGAGTTTTTTATTAGTTTAAAGCGTTACTCCGGAAAGCCCGTTTTGTTTCACACAGAGTTTAGATATTTCACACACTACACACAAGATTAGCGGATAGTCTAAATTGCGGGATAAACTGCGTGTTGCGAGAGTTGCGACGACTTGGAATTGTCTGTCTAGACTTTGAGGGTAGGAAAGGGTAAAATAAATAGATAATATGTAGGTAGTTGAGTGTGATGCGAATGCTTGCATGCGTGTAATGCGTGTTTGGATGTGTGCGTGTTTATAGCATAAACGGCGTCAACACTAAGTATAGATTTAGTCTTGTGTCGTATCTAGAATCCTCTCGAATAATAAAACAATAAATGGAAATGGTTTCAGGGAATTGCCTAAACGTACATTCAAATACAGGAAATCACTATATCGTTATTTTAGAATACTTCGTTTGTTAAAAAAGACAAAACCTGGGTGAAATGATTCGAACTGGAAATATTAAAGTTGATCGGCAGAATAGGTTTGTAGATCTCCTCCATCCGCAATACTTGGGTATAATATTTAGTTAAATATAGTACAACGAAAGCCTGTGTATCGTGTCATGTGGACTTATTTATCAGATTCGAGTTGACATTCGTAAGCCTCAATTATTAGGCACCAAATAGCTATAAATATTCATTTATAGGTATATGATTATTCAGCAATTAAAATGATTGAAGGAATTTCGTCTATAAGATCGAGTCACCTCCTATTGACGAGGAACATTACCTTTGTATCTATTGCACCACATTATTTGTGATGATTCGATAAATAAGTGGTACGCAGTGTCAAACGTGTATTAGGTATGCGTGTGTCAAACACCCGGTAGCGTGTGTAATGTTTATTTTAATTAATTTAATGTATTTCTAATGCATATCATATAAAAAATATTAGCTTTCTCCAGTCCTTCTCCATATAAACTTTAAGTGTACCAGATTTTACACTTTTATTAAAAAAGTATCCAAAGGTTTCGCTTCACTCATTAATATTAGAGTCTTAATAAATAGCCCAAGTTTTCACCACTGCACAGGGGGATATATCCTATAGAGATGCGCATATAATGTTCTCTATTAGATTGAACCTGCAACGGTTCACTTGCGTTACGGAACTAGTTCCTTAAACATGTTCGCGGACTATATAGTTCCATCGGTGCACACGTTTTGTGCGACATGTCCAAGCAGTTCATCGGAATCATGGTCAAATCGTGTCCTGGAGTAAATCAAACCACACTAAATTTGAAAATTATAGGAGGAATATATATCAATAAATTATATCCAAACTAGAACCTAGAACTATGCAATACCAAATTAAATTTCACAAGCTTAAAACAAACTTGCTATTTTTGTTTTACCAATACACCTATTTATAATGTGTTTATTTTTTTAATTATTTTAACTTTTTCTTAATATACTGTCCATGCATGATTATCCAAATATTTCATGTGTAATTATTATTTATGAACAGTACTTTCGATACTATTCAAAATGTTCGCATTTGTTTTTTTTTTATATATTATATTATTAAAAAGTGGCAGACAGGCTGACGATCCACTTGATGGTAGGTGGCTACCGTCGCCTATGGACACAAGCAACACCAGGGAGGGCACGTGTGCGCTGCCGACCTTGCAGGAATTTATTTACTGCTCGCTTGAAGAAGCCCATATTGTAGCTAGATGGAAACACCTTAGAAGGGAGACTGTTTCAAAGATCGCGCGTCCGTGGGATAAAGTTTCTACTCATCCGAACTGTGCGCAGCGGCACTTTATCCAAGTAATGCGGATGAACTTCGCATCTATGGCGCGCAGATTGTTTAGGTTTAAAAATAAAATATGCCTCCAAAAATGCTTTGTAGGTGTCGATGTTAAGAGTTACAAGACAGAAAACTTAAAACATGTAATTAACATTATCTTATAGAATAATAAATAGCCTAAACCTTGGTCGGTCCGGAGACGGAACTACGGGAACTATGAAACTATTTAAATAGATCATTCGGATTGGACCGATATAGTTCCAACTGCAGACATAGTTCTCGGAACTATTACGATCCGGAACTACACAAGTCTACCTATGGGAATACGAACAGATTCCTACGTGGGTTTTCTTTTCTTTTTTTTTTCAACTTTCTTATAATTAGCATAGTTTTCCTTTTCACATAAAAGCTTCTGGTAACGGATTAGTTTTTAAAAAACTCCTACCCAGACCTGAATTGAGCCACCTAAAAAAATAAAGATAATTATTTAAATAATGGTGGTAGAAATATAAATAAAGTTATACAAATATTTATATACTTACCTACCTATTATATGTATATACATATATAAATAAATAGAATATAAGAAATTTTACATTTATCGTTATCAAATTTTTACCAGATGAAACAAAACCACAAAGTTTGAAATACAATATGAAACAATTTACGAGAAAATATTCTGCATTTTGTTTGTTCTGTTAATTGAAAGATTGAACTTGTATTTAATAAAATTTTAATACCTTAGCTATATTTATTAAGTTTGATAAGATTTTTTTTTACGTAAAGCTCGGCAGGCAGTCTTACGGTCCATTTCTGAAAGTGGCTTGTCGTCTAATTAACACAAGCAATGCCACAAGAGCTGCAAGGATAAGAAATTAGGAAGGTATAGGTAATTTCTTAAAATTGTAAATGGCATAATTTAGACTTCACATAATAAAAAAATTAAAAAACTTCCTAGGAAGGTATGGTGGTTCATAGATTCTGATTTCTGTAAGCTTTGTGACGCTGGTTGGTTAGCTTGAAAACGTGTCTTTGGGTCATCCTAAACGGACTTTCATATCGCGGTATTTTGCTGACATTTCTGTTATACGGCATAGCATGACGAAACATAGCATGCTGAAAATAGCATAATTTTGGTTTCATAACAAAAGAAGACATAATTGGCGTCAATTCAAATTCAACGATTACCTACTTCAAAATTCGGTTTAAAGAATTTTATTCTCGTAAAAACATATTGTTAAACTATGAGAACTTACATAATTACTCGTAATTCGGTACATTTTATTTTATCCATCGGAGATCAATTTTATTATTGCTAACATTACTCGATATAATAGTATATTCTTTCAATTTACGCTTAAAACTACTTATTTTAACACAATCTTATATTTTCAGGTAGTCCATTATATATTTGTGCTCCCTCATATAATACATTTATTTTTATACCATAGAGTGTTCTAACTGTAGGCAATTCAAGCTTATTTCTATTTTTTTTTTTTTTTTTATAATGATAGAACAAGCATTTGACCGCAGTCTCACCTGATGGTAAGTGATGACGTGATCTAGGATGGAGCATGCTTGTCTATTAAAAACCGATTCACTCGCGACTTGAAGAGTCCAGGGTTGTAGTGTTGTGGAAACAAGGGTGCTGGAAGTTGGTTCCACACGCTAGCAGTTCGAATCAAAAAAGTTGACCCGAACCGCAACGTGCGGATTTTAGGTACATATATCAACCATATAAGGGTGACATTTAAATGTGCGCCTTGTTGTCCGATGGTAGAAGGGGCTAGGGGGGACTAGCTGGTGCAAGTCTAACGCACACTCTCCGAAGTAAATCCTGTAGAACACCGAAAGGCTGGCTACCAAGCGCCTGTGCTCAAGACTCTGCAAGCCAGCCCCGGCAAGGGAGTCATCGCCAATCAGTCTTATGGCTCGCTTCTGAACAGCGTCCAAGGCCTCAAGCTGATACTTAGCGGAACCGCCCCACAAGTGGGAACAGTATTCCAAGCAAGAACGAACTTGAACCTTATAAAGGTCAAGGAGCTGTTTAGGCGCGAAATACCGTCGTACCTTGCTCAGAATGCCAAGCTTTTTTGCAGCAATTTTTGTCTTGGACTCAATGAAGGAGCGGAAGTTCAAGGTTGATGATAAGGTGACACCCAAGAGATCCAGATGGTCAGAAATTTCCACAGGATTACCCCGGAAAGTTGGAGTAAGATGAAAGGGACTCCTTTTTGCGGTGAATAGACACGCCTGAGTTTTTGAGGCATTAAATTTGACGAGGTTGGAATCGCCCCATTGGGACACCTCAAGTAGTTTAAAATTAATGCGCTCAATCATGGCCTCCCTAAGTTCCTGGGTTTGATGACCACTGGATCGTGCATCAGAAAGATATCTCTCTACCACTGTGCTATCATCTGCATACCCAACAATACCGGGTTTTAGCAGGTCATTTATATGCAGCAGAAAAAGAGTTGCAGAGAGTACCGATCCCTGAGGAACTCCGGCGTTGATCGCCATTTCATCAGACGTGCAGCCATCTATGACCACTCGCATCGATCGATCACTCAGGAAATCGGATATCCAGGTGCACAGCCCAGATGGAAGGCCATAAGCGGAGAGCTTGCCAATCAAGGCCCCGTGCCAGACCCTGTCGAATGCCTTCGAGATGTCCAAAGAGATAGCAAGTGCTTCTCCATTCTTCTCTATAGACTCACTCCAAAGGTGGATGACGTACGCAAGAAGATCTCCAGTTGACCGTTTTCGGCGAAACCCATACTGACTGTCACTGAGGAGGTCATTCTCTTCCAGGTACGTCAAGAGCTTATTATTAAGGACACGCTCCATAACCTTGCAGATTACAGAGGTGATCGAAATCGGTCTATAATTGACAGGATCCGCACGGCTACCTTTTTTTGGCACAGGTTGTACATTGGCAAGCTTCCAGGCTCTCGGCACTTGACCTCCTGTCAGGGATAGACGAAACAGCGCAGACGTGGGATAAGGCAGTACGGCTAGCGTCGGTCGGCACCTCAATGGTCGTCCGGCGCATCCGTCTGCTCGGATTGGAGGTGGCCCTAGACAAAACTAGGGCCATGGGTTTTCATCCCCCACGCCGCAGGATCCCTCCGGGGCTCCGCGTCCGAGTGGAGGGGGTCCAGATTTCTGTGGAGAGGCACTTTAAATACCTCGGCCTCACGCTGGACCCCCGTTGGAGTTTCGAGGAACATTTCAAGCTCCTCGCTCCACGGCTCACAACAGTTGCAGCCGCACTCGGACGACTCCTCCCGAATAAGGGAGGACCGAATTCGTCTTGTCGTCGACTTTACCACGGGGTGGTAAGGTCGATGGCACTTTACGGAGCCCCGGTCTGGGCGGAGTGCCTCACTCCTTGCACCCGGGCCCTGCTGCGGAGGCCTCAAAGGGTCCTGGCGATCCGGGCCGTGCGTGCCTATCGAACGGTCAGCCACGGGGCGGCCTGCGTGCTGGCAGGCATGCTACCGTGGGATGTCGATGCACTGGTTCTGGCCCAGATGCATCGGCATCGGGTCGCCGTCAGGGACCAAGGAGGTAGACCCGTCGCAGAGGAAGCGCGACGGGTCCGCATAGAGGTGCAAGAGAGGGCCTTACAGGACTGGAGTGAGGCACTACGAGAGCCTACTGCCGGCCACCGGACGATCCGCGCAATTCGTCCGGTTTTGGAGGAATGGGTGAGGCGCCGACGAGGTGGCCTCACCTTCCATATGGTGCAGATAATGACCGGACACGGGTGCTTCGGTCATTATTTGCACCAAATAAAAAGGGAGGAGTCGCCGCAGTGTCATCACTGCGGCGACCTTGATGACACGGCCGAGCACACACTTGAAGTGTGCCCGGCCTGGAGTTCGCAGCGCCGTATATTGAGGGTGGCGCTGGGAGTCGGAGAGGTCACACTTTCAATCATGGTAAGAGCCATGATTGAGAGTGTGACCAAATGGAAAGCGGCTGCCTCCTTCTGCGGTGATGTCATGTCACAGAAGGAGGCAGCCGAGAGGGAGCGAGAGGAAGCGGCCGGTCTCGCTTCCCTCAGACGCAGGCGGCTGGGCAGAAGAAGACGGGCATATCAAGCCCGTCTTCAACTGTTCTAGGGGACCTGCGCACACGGCTGGCTAGCCGGGTGTGCCTGCACAAGGTCCCCCCCGTCTGGGGATTGCCCTGGTGTCTCCGGGCAATCCCCCATTGGAGTTAGCTAGCCAGAAATGGCTAGGCTGCCCTGGGATGGATCGGAGTTGTTGTTTCGGCAGAGCCCGGTCCGTCCCTCCGATGGGCAAGGAGACACCGGGGAGTTTTAGTGGGTAGTACCAGTGCCGCTATGACTTAGCATAGTGTGTCGCACTGGTGACCCCCACATACCCCTACCGCCTAGCCAGCGGTAGGAAATCCGTAAATGGATTTCTCCTCGACAAAAAAAAAAAAAAAAAAAAAAAAAAAAAGGGATAGACGAAACAAGCGTGTCAGAATGGGAGCCAACTCAGGTGCACAGGTCCTAAGGACAATTGGTGGAATACCGTCAGGACCGCTAGCTTTGTCTATGTCTAGAAGTCGTAGCGCTTTTCGGACCTCAACCTGTTTGATTCGGATTTCAGGCATGGAAACCTTAGCCGCGGGTAAACAGGGAGATGAAGCGCTACCAGCATCTAAATGAAAGTTCTGCGCAAAAAGTTCAGCAAACAGGTTTGCTTTATCTTTCGCGCTATGAGCCAACGTACCATCTGGTTTAATAAGTGGAGGCAGCGTCGGAATGCAGAAGTTGGCTTCGACCGACTTCGCCAGGGACCAAAAAGCTTTGCTACCCGCGGGGTACGAAGCAAGTTTGGCCCCTGTCCGGCGTATGTGGTCAAACCGTGCCTTCATTTCAGCCTTTTTGCAAGACTTGGCAGCTCTGTTTTCTAGTATTGTAATGGTAACTTTTTTTTTTAAAGTGATTTTGTTATTTGTTTCTATTTTTCTAATCAACATAGAAGTGGAACACGTATATAACTTTTTAAATTAAAAATTCGAGATTTACCGTAACTTAGGTACTGTTGTAGATGTTAAGTCGTCATAATCAAAAAGAATCTTGATTATTTTATTTTGAGTCGTTTCTAATAAACGCAGATTAGTCTTTGCAGCTTGTCCCCAGACCAGAATTGGATATTCTAAATGTGGCTTGACAAGTATATTGTTAATTATATATTTAGAATGCCGTAATTATTTTACTGCGAATGTATTCTAATATGTACCTACCCTAAAAGATCATCTATGATCCAAAATTAGTCCCAAGTAATTCTCTTTGTTGGATCTTTGCAATTGCTAATTATCTATTGAAAGCGATGGAAAATTGGGAATATTTTAGTTCTTCGCTGCAAAAATTATGTAAGAAGTTTTGCTTACATTAATAGTTAGCAGATTCTGTTTTAACCATTTATTCATACATCAATATCGTTTTGAGCTTCGGTGGTAACACTGTGAATTGTATGTCCAAAATAAAAAACCAACACTACTTACTACTACTCATGTAAATTAGGAAAAGAAGAGGTCCCAAAATTGACTGATCCCTGCGGAAATCCGCACACAATTCTTGCAGGCTTACCTATTTTCGTAACTGCCAATTTTAACAATTTGGTATCTGTTTGTAAGATAAGATTCAAACATTTTGTAGGGTTTAGTAGTTATGTCATTTAATTTGTCCAGTAAAAGTGAATGACTTAGGTACGGTATCGAGAGCTTTTTCAAATCAATGGAAACTCTCAAGAGTTTATCGATATTAGCTTTCATTTTAGTAACGAGAATCAAAGCTTCGAAACTGTTTATATTTTTTTATCAATAATAAGAAACAAAATATAAAATGTGTAGGTAAGCTAAGGCTGTTTGCTCACACTACGGCAGCCAACTTCTAAACGAAAGGTCTGGATACATTGGCGGATACAGGGGAGGGGAGACCCACATTTTTGACTTAACTTTTCAATTCAATTCAAGTACAATTCAATTCATACATGAACTGAATATAGAATAATATAATCCATATCAATCAAAGTTATCGAAAGTTTCATAATTCATGTCAGACATTTGAGACAGTTCAAATACGCGATTACGCGGGTTAAAAGTATTTGCAATACAACCATAATGCATCTCAACTAGTAAAAAAAATACACAAAAAAATTACTTGTGATATTAACCCTAACTCCGAACTTTCTCAGAATGCCTCCCCCCCCCCCCCCCCCCCCCAAATGAAATCCTGGATCCGCCCCTGTCTGGATACCAATAATTTAGATTTACATTTACATAATTAACCTTAATTATGGAACTATTTGATAAGGATGAATAACATAATTAAGGATAAGGATCATCTTTCGATTCTACCCGTGTTTTGATTGTCTAGGGTCAGTTCACAGCGGAACGCGACGCGGTGCACACTTTTTAGGATGGCAAATAGATTATAGCACTTATTTACTACAATAAAAGGTACACAGTTAAACGATTAATGTGGTACATTATTATATGTATCATCAATATTGAAGCAGCAATCACTGCTTATCAATGGCTACGTTTCTTCGGTTTTGACATACGGGTAACTCTGTCGAAATAATAAGAGCTTCTAGGGCCCAAAAAAAATGCATCAGAGCAATATGTGGCGTGGGCTTTATGGAGAGTTGTGTACCACTATTTAAAAAGTTACATATACTTCCCTTACCTTGCTTGTATATAAAGACGTTGTGTATATTTGTTAGAAAATATCCGAACTGTTTTGTCGAAAATAACGAAATAGGAACCAAAATAACTAGGCAAGGTAATTTATTGCAAAGACCAAAATGTAGATTAGAACTATTTAGTAGAAATATTTATGTTATGGCAATTAAAACATGCAATAAACTACCTAATAATATAAAGGAATTGCCGGATCCTAAATTTACAAAAACATTAACAAAATGGTTATTAGATTGTTGTTATTATGGTGTTAAAGAATTTTATAATAAGAAACATTAATTCATTTATTAATATAGTTTACAAACAATTAAACACAAATATTTGCATGCCCTTGGCGGTTAGAACATACTTTGTACTGTAACTGCTGTATAAATTAAAATCCTGTAATGTTCGTTCAAATTATTTTATTTTATTTATTTTTTATTTTAATAGTTTTCCCAACGTACAGTAGGCAGTGACTTTTATAGTATAGGGTCTCTATTATTTTCTTTTTTAAATAAAATAAGGCCTATGTTACTGTGTGCTAATGTAGCTTTCTCAGGTGAAAGAATTTTTAAAATCGTTTAAGTAGTGTTTGAGTATCCATTACAAACAAACATAGAAAAATCAAATCTTTTCTATTTATAAAATACTGAAATACCTTTGTAACCTTCATACGAGGACAACACTGAAAGTTTTTAGAAACTCGAAAACTAAATATGTAATAATGTAGGGAGCTGTTTGTATTATTATTGTTTTTCGAAGTAGTACCATGTAGTACCTCGTCTCCATTCCTTTGTAAGCACTGTCGCATGCGATGGGCCCACTCTTCTTTAGGGGTCTCCTTCACGGCGTTTTCGAACGCTTTTACTGCATCTTCAGAGCTCAGGGATTCACTGAGGCAAATGACATTTACTATAGAACTCGCTGGCGGCGGATCCAATTCAACAGGCCTAGAAATGGTGTTTTTTTGTTTTTACCATTAGAACAATACACAAAATAAAATTTTTTATTAATACAATTTTTTAATCTGATATTAACTTATTAATAGGTACAGGATTCATATGCGTGCAATAAGCCGTTTTCGAGAGAATTTTCAATAAAGGTCAAATTCTTCTTGTGTTCAAACTTTTTTTGTGGAGTTTCTATTACTTTAACGAAAATTCTAATTAATACAATTGGTTCTTCACATGTTTAAGTATAATATATATTTTTTTCAAAGCAATTGTCTTGTCTATTTCTTGTAACATTTTCATTAAACAATGGATATTTTTAGTATTTAGCGTTTGTCTCCCCCTTAAAGCGAATTTCTCTAAGTTTATCTTTTATTTTTGGGAATATATAGAACTCAAGTGGTGCCAGGTCGGGACTATAAGGAAGCGACTCACTAATTCCACATCTTCCATAATCAAATATTGATTGTTCGTCTAGCGGAGTGGGCTGGAGTATTGTCGTGGTGAAGGAGGATCCTACTACTTGGGCGTTTTCTGACGAACATTTTCCAAGACAACTGGCAAACAATTACTAATTAGATATACTTACTAGTCTCATAACGGTCTGGTGACGGTCCTTTGATTCCGTCCGTCCAAAGAATGAGGTAATCATCTTTTTCCTTCCACTTCTTCCCTTCTTCACTTTTGTTGGTAAATCCTCGAAAGGAAACATTGTGCAGATTGCCTTTTGGTTTCGGATTCGTAACAATATATCAGGTTTCATCTCCTGTGACGATGTTTACAGCATTTGACTCACCTCTATTATATTTTTCAATCATTTCGCGGCACCAACCTAAGCGATGGCGTTTTCGGTTGTCTGTCAAATTATGGGGTATCCATCTAGCGCAAAGCTTCCTCACGCCTAGATGTTCGTGTAAGAGTTTTTATACACTTGACTCATGTCAATACCTAACTAAACTTGATCGAATCTGTTGGTATGTCATGAGCGGCACAGCACTCAAGTTATTTCCATTCGTCGCCGTAGGTAGGCGTCCTTTACGAAAATCATCAGTGAGATTGCTACGACCTCGTTCAAACTAAAGAACCAATTATTATGAACAGTGGCACGGGATGAGGCTTTGTCATGAAATGCCAATCGAAGTCTGTCATAAAAATGTTGTTGAGGGAAAATTATCTCTCGTTAGTCTCGTCAAATTCATTTTTATGCACGATAACACACTTTTTAAATGAACTCAAATTTGTAAAAACAGATGTCAATTGAATGAAATTACATCGACAGCTTTAAAGAGTTCATAATTAGAAATTTATATATATTTTTCATTTCTGTATGCAATTTCTGGCCAGTTCTAAAAACTTTCAGTGCCGCCTATTACCTATATACCAAATATCCAAAGATAAATACCTATAGTGTAAATGCGAAAGCGATACCTTAAAATTTAAAAAGGTGAAAAAGGTACACTGTTCCCGAGGGAGGCTAGTAAGATATTATAAATGTAAAACCTTGCGAGGATGAACGTCTGTTACTCTTTTTCATGCAAAAACTACTAAATGGATTTTGATGCAACCCCGAGTACCAAATGAAGTTTACATCAGAATAAAAAATAGGCTATAATTTTGATACAGGGATAAGACGTGTTTTATATGATACCTTTAACCATCGAATTATTAGTTCGATGCCTTTAACTCTGCATAGGAATATATTATAATTTTCTCACGAAACAAGTTCCCACAATGAGTGTAACAGTATAGCGGCGGCGAGGACAGAACGAGCGTCGGGTGCGAGGCGACTAGCCAAAAGCAAAACGAACATTATGAAACGAAGCAGAAGCACGTGCTCATCGGTCCGTCCTTCTCGCACATATAGCTTTGTCTCTGTCTAAACCTTGTTCGCGCACAGAGTAAACAAAGTTTCAGATATTGGCAATTTTTGTTTAAAACAATAATTTTATCTCCAAAAGTGACTTATCTACAATTAAGTACGAAATTGATAACAATGTATATTCTATACATATTATAAAATAAAATCGCTGTCCGTCTCTGTCTGTTGCTCCGCCAACTTGTTCTCAATCAACCACATAACGGATTTTGACAGTTTTCAATTTTAAAAAAGCGATAAATGAGGAAGGGTTAGAAAAAATGCATCCTTACAGGGCGGGTCGCTAGTAATATAAGGGTGAGTTTAGACAGGAAAGCGACGCGTTGCGCATTTTTTAAGATAACAATAGGGAATATAAAACTTATTTACTACACTAAAAGGTACAAAGTTCAGTAAATACGCGAGTGATGTCGGCAGCCACGCGCGGACACTAATCATTGAACTAGACTAGGACTAGGGGGGTGTTAGGATGAAATTAAGTAATGAAGGCTTAGGCTCTGTTTTGAAACTTTTTTCATACTAAAATAAATAAAAATATAAACAAACTCTCTCGATACTTTAAGTACGCTGTGTGTTATTATCAGTTGACCTTCACCGAGGCATCGCGTTCAGCCGTCTGCATTCCAACCATAAGTCTGTCTCGCTCGCGCTCATAGCTACAGCGATCTATCGCTCGCGACCACCTCCTCGTAATCGCTGTTAGCCTAGTATCACGCGCGCTGAAGAAAAGGGTTTATCCGACGCCGAATGAGTCCGGCGCCCGGTGCAACTAGGATTTTCCGACCGCACGAGGATATTTTCTCAGAAAAGCCTATTTTTAATTAATTTATATTAAATTCATTAAAATGTCGCATGCTTTGAACATAAGCTATTTTCATTTTCTAGGTATGGCAGTTAAAATTAGTTCTAGAATTGAAAATAGACGCACGCACGTTGTGCGTGGTCAGCCTAGTGAATTACACAAAAACGCACAAAGATTGCACACAGGCCATTATTGCTGTTAAAAATCTAACATATTACTTTATGTGACAAAGTTCAATTTTGTAATCTGAAAGCTAACACAAAAAGAGTATGAAATAAAAGACTACATGGGCTTGTACACATTTTACTTTGTTTCTGTAATGCACAGAAAAGTTTTTTTTTTATGTTAAGGTCGGCAGACAGGCTGACGATCCACTTGATGGTAGGTGGCTATCGTCGCCAAACACAAGCAACGCCAAAGCTGCTGCAAGTGCCGACTGCAGTAGGATTAAGGATAAGGGATTAGGTGTGGATAGGGAAATGGGCTTTGGCATCTCTTACTCACTCACCGAAACACAACAACAGCACACGTGCTGTTATTTCACGGTGGTCTTCTGTAAGGGGGTGGTTACTGCCGCCAGACGGGCTGCCCAAATGACGTCGAAAACGCAGTGTGCCCTGCCACTGCTTTCCAAATCCAGACCGGAGCCAAATTTGAAAGCTTGATTTTTCAAAGTTGACCCTGCCGGGAATCGAACCCGGGAACCCTAGAACAGAGTGTTAAGGCAAGCACCCTAACCACTCATCCAACGGGCTCGTCAAAATAAGGGACACTGAAGAGGACTGAAGAGGTCTCCGATGATTATTTAAAAATATCGTTTAGTTTTAAAACTTTGGTTTTACGAAGTTAACTTGCAATGTTTCTTTTAATGGTAGGTAGAAAAACAATTTAAAACTCCAATGTGGCAAGTTTAGTTTCGTTTAGTTTAGTTTCTGTAGTTCTGACATTGAGCGATTGAGTGGTGGGCGTAGGGCACATTGCATTCTGCAGTCATATTTTGGGCGATCTGTGGCCAAGTAATCTTACAGAAAGACCACTGTGAAATTATGTAAAAAGCGAAGAGATTCAACTGATAGACCTAAGGATGTATAGACCTAAGGACCTCCCGGTATGGAAATTATATGAGGAATATACAAGCGTTAACTAAAAAGCATTACGTTATCTGTCACATTGACATTTGTGCGATAGCTGACGCATGTATGTTCCCTAATTCTATTCGACGTTTGCTAATTCTGCAAACGTCGAAATCTCGTGTAGTCCGCGTTGAGGAACGAAACGATAGCGCGTTACTGCCGGGCGGTGCGTCGCGGCGCAGCGACATTTGTCGCCGAAAAATTATTTGAACTTTTATTTGTGACATCACCATTGTTGACACGTGACATCTTAAACTAAAATAAAGTTAACACGAGGAAAATTTTATACGTTTAAAGTAGCGTCGTGCGTCGGAGCTGACATACATACTTTTTTATTTCGTAGTGCATCTTTCGTAGTGCATCTTAGCTTTTAGTACTTAAGCATATGTTTAAGTACTAAAATAAAAAAAAGGTTTTTTGTCTGGTATCCTCTTAATATTTTTTTTACAAATTTAACATTGGATTGAAACGTCACGGTATGTACCAGGTCCGCAGGGACAGACAGGCGGTATGCGCCAACAATTCGTCCGACCCTCTCGGCTGCTGCTGAACGAGGGAGGGTTCGTACACAGGGGAGAATAACTAAGCCAGGGATGTCACTGTATCTACACAAAAATATAATACTGTATTTCAATGTCGGGCATGCAATCTCTATATATAAAAATTAATCCCCATTTCCCTTGGTCACGGCATCACGCGTGAACGTGTAGACCGATTTTAATTCGGTTTTCACTAATGGGAAGAGGGATAAACGGGGAATGTTCATATATATAAAAATTGCACCCCGGGCGAAGCCGGGGGCGGGTCGCTAGTTACACATATTTAAGTATAATAATAATTAGGTAAATCGATTACGTATGGCATATAGAATTTAACTAGGTACATCTATACATTTAATAAAAAACTTTTTGTTTGTAAACCGATTGGAATGAAACAAACACTAGGTAAATGTTACAGGAAGCTTGCTACATCAGTGAAAACCACATTCAAATCGGTCAAGCCGTTTCTGAGATTAGCGTGCACAAACGCACAGACAAATAAACTAAAATTCTAAAAACTATTTTTTGATCTCGATAACATAAGTGTACAAGGTGTACAAAATGTTTTTTTTTTTTTTTCTAAAAATATTTAATGTACACAACACGTCTCGTTTACGATTTTATTATATGTATATACTATTTGTCTTCTGTTAATTAGATTTGGCAAAATAAACTTCTGCGTTGCTCTGTAATAAAGATATTTATTTCATTAGCTATATTTTCAAAACAAACTAAATTAAGTACAATATTTTAAAATTTAATAAAATTCCTACCTGTAATAAAGAAACGACAATTGAGTTTTATTGTTTACCAAATCCTTTTTAAATAAAAATAATAATTTTCATTAAGAAATTCGCGTACGAATAAAAATAAATTGACATATTTGACTGACATTGTATTGTTACACTAAGTAGGCAACATAAAAAAAAGTATTTTACCTACGGGGACGCGGTAAAATATCAAATTAAAGATATATGTATATTCTTTACATGTATAGATATAGATTTTATTAATAATCTATATTGAAAGACAAGCACATTTGGATTGCGACAGCCCTAGCGCATCGGATGGGAGAACGCCAAATGTTTGTGACGTGCGCTCAATGCTCGTATTGCTGGGACGTGATTAGAAATATTCCGTTCGTTGCATTAAACGAACTCATACCTCGAATGTTATTGCCTTCAATGGACCTTCATTAACTATCTACTGCGAATTTGCGAGAACTCACTCTACGCGTAACCTTTAACTAAATTAATTTTGAACGTTGCTCAATTCTCAATTTGTTTTTCTGTTAACACTTGCAAAACAATACAGTAATAAAATCTTACAACCGAAGTAGGTAATAAAATAAATAAAAATACTAAATATTTCTTTGAACACAGCCCCTGCAGCAATACACCTTACACATGACACTACATTTCTAATTAATTGCCACTTTCCTGGTTTTATTTTTTAAACAGAAATCAACCATGGTGAATTGTAATCGAAATCAAATGATAGGCATCAAGATGGTAGATTAATCCTCTGTGGTAGGTGGTAGCTTGGGAGAGTATTTGTGTGTATGTTGTATTTATTCTTCAGCGTCTACCTGTGTCAACCTAACTTGTAAATCGTAATTTCTACCTATTTTATATACAATTTAAATTTAAGCACCTATTGAATTTAGAACTGTATTTAGTTTCGGGCCCGTTGGAAGAGTGGTTAGGGTTCGATTCGCAGCAGGGTCAACTTTGAAAAATGAACTTTTCAAATTTGACTCCGGTCTGGATCTGGAAAGTAGTGGCAGGGCACACTGCGTTTAACAGTCATTTGGGCAGCCCGCCTGGCGGCAGTAACCATCCCTTTACAGAAGACCACCGTGAAATAACAGCACGTGTGCTGTTTGTTGTTTCGGTGAGTGAGTAAGGGATGCCAGAGCCCATTTCCCTATCCCCTCCTAATCCCTTATCCTTAATCCTACTGTAGTCGGCAGCACACTTGCTGCAGCTTTTGGCGTCGCTTGTGTTATAGGCGACGGTAGCCACCTACCATCAAGTGGACCGTCAGCCTGTCTGTCGATCTAAACAGATAAAAAAAATAGAAAAAAAAGCACATTATCTTTGAAAACAGCGAAGAGGAAAAAATAAACTTTTTTATTGGCGTGAATTTTCATGAAGCCATAAAAGCGAGTGGTCGAGCAATTGATGGTAATTGTAAAACACTGATTAGCATGTAATTGGTCGGGCCGGTGCGTTTTTGCCGCGTAAATAAATTCCAGCGGAGATAGGACGCATTGTTTCACATTCGCGATTTTATCTATTTAGGTTACGCTCGGGCTCGGGACAACAACGGTTATGCCTATGTATATTTAAACAAACCATTATATTAAAATTTATGTGACTACAGTTTTTTAAATTCGCTTATTTGACACCATCCATCTTTATTTTATAACATGTCGGACACTATGATAAAATTATAATTGCTTGATGTATATAATTCTATCGATTTAACCTTACTAATATTATGTTGTGATAATGCGAAGGTTTGTTTAAAGTGATTGGGTGTTTGTCCAATCATTTTAAAGTGGCCATGAACAGTTTCCAGTTCCATCTATTTAGAACTTAGTTTTCCAATATTGAACTAGATGGCGTAAGATAGTTCTGGAAAACTGTAGCGAAGAACATGTAAATATAGGTATTTGATACTAGCTGAGCCCGCGACTTCGTACGCGTGGTATTCGGTATAGTGAGTAACTTTTTTGTTTTATTTATTTACTTCAGCAACAACTTGTTTTAAACCGATTGCAATGAAACAAAGAATGTTACAGATAAATGTTACGGGAAGCTTGCTACAATACAAGAGTGAAAACCACATTCAAATCAGTTAAGCCGCCTCAGAGATTAGCGCACCGACTAACAGACAAAAATTCAAAAAACTATTTTTTTTGACCTCGGCAACATAAGTACAACGTGTACACATAGTCTTTTGAAAAAATATTTAATTTACATACACAACTCGTTTTCGATTTTATTATAATTAATTACATATATATCTAAATGTGTATAGTATACTTAGCAAATTTCATCCATACTCTAATAGCTATTAGGTCAAAACTTGCCATTATGTAAAACTAACAATAACTCATTGATATAAAATTGCCATAATTACGAGAGCATTTTTTGCAGGTGATAATATTACGTAACATTGAAAAGGCAAAAAGGTTTTAATGACGGCTCCTTGCAGAGGGTTCGCCGTTAATTAAACGGCGAAGAATATTAAACGTTTGTTATGAAAAAAAAACCTCATTAAAGAAATATTGTAAGGGACACCTGCTTCAATTAATCGATTTAAAGTAGGTATTGTATTATTGATTAATATATTTATTGGTTTAGGCATTATTTTCTATAGTATTTGTTTACATTAATTTTTTTAAAGGAGTTTGAAATTAGTCGCCTCATGATACCTTAATTAATTTATTATCTTCACTACACAATTAATTAATTTATTATTTTTATTAGAGATTGCAAACTAATAGTTATTTGATTTGTAAAGGTCGGAAGGCCACCGATACACTCGGTGGCTACCGTGACCTATTATATAACGCAAGCAACGCAAGTAACGTCATAAGAGATGCAAGTACGTTGCCTAACTAGAATAGGATAAACTATAAGGGACAGAGGAATGGCTTCAGGCATTCCGCTGTGCCTTACTCACGTACAAACACAACAGCACAAGTGTTGGATTTCACGATGGTCTTGTCTAAGGGGGTGGTGGTTACTGACTCTAGTCGGGTCGCCCAATTTGTGACTGCGGCACTTAATGTGCCTCTACAAAAAACCACTAAAATTAACTAATTTAAAATAAAAAAAACTTCTGAAGCATAGTTAAAAATGTTGTTTTTTAGCATTTTAAAGAAACTCCTCATTTTCTTGGTGAATGATTTGTAGCACCGATGAGCAGTGATAACTAAATATTCCAACGCTCGAATGTTTAAACGGTTGGTGGCGTTTTGAAACTCGGTCGGGCCTCTGTTTACTTGAGTGTTTTTGTTGCAGTTGAAGCTACTAACTTCAAATATCTACTAAACCTAAGTTAGTGCTACTAACATTAAGTTAGTAGCAGTTGAAGCTACTAACTTAATGCTAGTATTTATAAAATAATTTGTAATTAAAAAAAAAATTGTGAGTGATTACAACAATAAGTCAACAACTACAAATGAAAGTACAGATAAGGGCGAGAAGCAAAACATGACTTAAAATTTAAGAAATTAATAATGAAATAATGTACCTAAATTCGATATGTCAATAAGGAATGGTATTGTATGGTATTATCAGTAATAACACAATAATCGAGATTTACAGCATCAAGATGTCAAGATTTGCACACCGAATATCGGTTGGTCATGAAGGAACAAGAAAACTAAATGTCATCTCTGGTATCAGTTACCCATGGTCATCGCAAATTCTTATTATCACCTAGTTCCCAAATGAACGATTAAAGTTCTAGCAGGGATTACAAACGAATCATGTAATCCTTGAACCAAATGGTAAATAATTGTAAGGCCTCAACTCATTTGCGGTGGATGAGGCTGCTTATTATAAAGCTACTTATGAAAAGCTTTTGCAAAAGCCCTTCGGCTATGAAACATGTTTTGCCGGATGACATCACTGCCGCAGGTATTACTCCAATTATCCAACAAACACTAGGATTTACAGAGAGCTGGATTAATGTTTAAGTGGAATCAAGCTCGGGTGCCTCTAAAGTTGAGTGTAGGCAAAGGATGAGGCTTCTATTCTCGGAAAGGTTTGAAACAGAGACTTCTTTGCCTATGTAGCTATTTGAAGATCTAGAGCCCAGATATAAAATATTATAAAAATAAGACAAGCCGTCTTGTCTGTTTCTCCCTAAGTCACGCAACGCATTTTTGAGTATTAGCATCATTCAAGTATTCAATTATTGGAAGTTTTTTTTATAATTGTTTGACATTATTCTAATGTTTGTGGTTATTTACATGCGGATTGTTACATACGGTTTTCACTGATAAAAGATCAACGAGGAAGGTTTTTTGTATATAAAGTGCAGAAAAAAAATCCGTGCGAAGCCGGGGACAGGCTTCAATTGAAACTTTTTAGTAAAAATAGGTCTGATTTATTGTGTAGACTAAGCTGAGTTCGACTAAGTGTACGCGCGTAACTTTTTTGTTTTACAACCGATTAGAATTAAGCAAACACTAAATGTTACGAGAAACTTGTTACAATACATCAGTCAAAACCGCATTCGAATCGGTCGAGTCGTTTCAGAAATTAGCAGAAACTAACGTACAGACAAACAGACAAAAATTCCAAAAATTATTTTTTTGACCTCTGTAACATTCATAAGTATATAAAGTGTTCATATTGTTTTTTTTTTCAGATGTCAGATGACTACAAGCCTCTGCATTAGTTTTTTTATCACGTCACAAAATGTCCTCTCTAATTAGACAAGTGCGTATATATATAGTGTAAACTCGACTTTTTGTGATGCAATGCTAACAGCAAATATGAAAATTAGTCACATTATTTTTATTAGAACCAAAATATGTAACACTATTACATTTTGGTGTAATGCTTATAGATTATATGGTTATCATACTATGGTAAGAAGCAACTGCGTTTTCGCTGTCATAAATTGGGTAGCCCATCTGGCAGCATATCATAAAACCACTTTCGGCAAGTAAGTAAGGGATTCCAGAAACAATTTCACCTTCTCATAATCTCTTATCTTTCAGCCACATGCAATCTAGTGGACCGTCAGCCTGCCTGCTGAACTTTTAGATAAAACAATTCAAAATTAACCGAAAGTAATGTATTCACCTCAAATGCAAGAATAATACCATTTTCGTTTTTATGACACCACACAGGATGTTTCAAAAATAAATCCCGGATTTTAATAGAACAACCGACTGCACGGGGAATAAAAATAAATAAGCAATTTAACAACTTCCCGACCTCCTGAATTGCAACTATTGAAGATAGAGAATCGCTCGCGGTGGGTTGATGGCTTTACGATAAAAAGGCCTGATTATATTAGCATATAATTGGCGGACTCAAATGCGCTTTTATGCCGTAAATCTCATTAACAAAGACCGTTACAGTGCACACCTATGTACTTATGCACTATAAATTAAATGTTAGCCGATTCCATGAAGAAGCCGACGAGGGAAATACAATTACGTACAGTATAGCCAACCAGTGGACACGGAACGCTGCACGCCAGTTTAGTTCATGCCTATGGAATAGCTGGTTGATTTATTATTGATGTCAATTGTGCAAATTTCATAAACGATCTTATGTTAAAGTCGACCTTTGTCAACCTCGATTAGTGCAAGGGTTTAATGTATAAATCATCTATACGATTCGCCGACAATCTTGTAATGTTTGCAGAAGACCCCAGTGACTTAAGCTATATTAGTAGAATTGACTACGCAGGACTTACCATGACTGTGACAAAGATAAAGACTAATAACCAATGGCACTAAACTAAAGATACTGGTGGGTGATCAAGAAGTAGAATACGTGGATGAATATATATTAGCTGGGTCATGTAATATCACCTAAATTATAGATGTTATTAGAGTTACAGCGCAGGGTAAATGACACATGGTCAAGGTACTGTTATGGATTCAAGATCAAGATTTTAAGGGAGGTAATGAAAAGTAAGTCACCTTAACACACAAAAAGAAAGTTTTTGATACTTTCATTCCACCAGTAATTATCTATGAATGCCAAACATGGTCATTCACAAACGAAATCATGGAGAAATTAAAAGTTCTAAATGCAGAAAGGAATTGAAAGGATGTTGAGAATAAAATTGGAAGACAAGTGCGACTTACTCAAATTAGAGAAAAAACAAAGCTCATAGATGTGACCAGCAGGGTAAAAATGCTCAAGTGGCGCTGGACTGGCTACATGATGAGATCGGGAAAAACAAATGGACGAGAGACGTCACCGAGTGGTATCCCAGGGAAAGCGTCGAAAGGGCAGACCGGTGAATCTCTGCGAAGATGATTTGCCCAAAAATTGGAGAAGAGCAGCTCTGGATAGAGAAAAATGGAAGAGCCTGGAGAAGGCCCGATTTGCAGAAAGCCGATGTCGGAAGTTAAAATAATCCTGTCAGTGAAAAAAGGCTATTTTTATATTTTTTTCTTATTAAAAAAACATTTTAAATTTTTTCGTTTTATGTGTTGATTTTTAATTTTAAATATTTTTAGGGCAGCAGTGATCAAGAAATTTGTAGTAAAATACTTATAATTTTACTAATGTCGGGAACTCACCGATATCATGCAGCCGTTGCTGGTCCTTTTGTTGCGAGAGCGCAGCGAGGAGGCCTGCATCGCCGACTCTCTGTCTCGCGACAGCTATTCCGACGGGAATCGAGCCTAATCGGGGATAAAAAATATACTTTTAACAAGGACGACAAAATAAAACTAAAAAACACAACATTAGAAAATTTAAAAAAAAAATTAAATTTTGACGAAAAAAAAAATTCGCAAGAAATTTCGCAATATACGTTACAGAAAGAAAAACTACTAGGACGACATTAATTACAAAGAGGTAAAACGATTAATCCTTTACAGCGATTACGTAATAGTTGAGTCACAAACATAACATTATCGCATAGAGGAAAGAGTGAGCAAAAACATGTGGCCGTATGCATAATTATAAGGATAAAGTGAGATAGCTGGACTCCATGAAAACGTAAACAATCGGAACTCCTAAAAATTCATAGCGATCTCACTTGTTTATCGGTCCAGATGTTATTAGGCTAGCATAACTTCATGTTTACATGGTAAAAAAGTGTGTTTTTACTCCATAGTGTTCGCTGGATGATTTTTTTGTTACCGTTGTTGAGCGAAGATGGTATGGCAGGCGGCGGTTGATCGGGTTTATTTCCAGGCGAGGCTTGCTCCAATTTGACAGCGACCAACTCGGACATGTGGACGTGCTGAGGCTCCCTCTTCACGTGAAAGTTCTGCCCTGCCACTGCCCACGTCACCGGGTTCGTGCGGCTGCATCCGCCGTCCGTGTGCACGATCTAATTCGATATTCAAATCAGAACCGGTCCACGCTCACACATTTTAAAAATGTCTCTAGGGAAAATCAAATGCGGTTTATCATTATACTATCAAATTATATTACTCATTTCTATAATGCTAAGTTAAAGTTTCTGGAGCTTCTCGAAGAATTCCTTGTTGACAAAGTAAATTAGTTTACTTTTAAAATTGTCGTTAAAAGTCATTAATATATGTTATTTAAATTTAAAAATGTATTTAGAGTTTATTATCATTATTACTCTTCCTTAATAAGGTTTAATATAAAATAAACGGTAGGTTAGAAATATAATTATTTGAACAATAACTAATTCTTAATCTTTAACTATGAATAACATGTAGGTAATAGATTTAAATTCAATTTTGTCATATCCACTCTCTGTTGCACTTGTTTTTTATACACATTATTATCAATCTAACTATTATAATTGTTATTTAAACAATGTTGGACTCCACAATATTAATGTTTCGCAACAAAAGATGTGCGCTGTGTGACAAAGTGGATTCCCCTCGAATATTCGAGTGCAACGTGGTGCGAATTGTATCGATTAATACACAGAAGCCATTCGGCACTCTCTGACCTGCAATCGATATTAACATACGCACTGCGTTTTGAATCATCAAAAAATGGAAGGTCATCAGAGTGCTAGGTCATCTCTGAAACCACAATTGACGAGAGTTATTTTTTATACATTCAATATTATTTTTTATATGGTTTGTACGTTTGTATCAACATACAAGAGTACCTATAGCTAAAGTGAAGTAGAAAAACAAAGTAAAAAAACTTGGTTGTTTTAAATTCTACAAACATCTTCTATACATGTTATAAAATAAAGTCGCCGTCTGCTTCTATCACTTTCTCCGCTAACTACTTTTAAACCACACAACGAGTTGTTTCACTTGTGGAATAGCGAAAAACGAGCAAGGTTTGCGTATACAATTTTCAGAATTAATAAATCATTATTTGCGATATGTTGTTAATAAATGAATCTATAATACATTGCATAACAAAATTATCCCAACAATTAAATGCTATTATTGTCACAAAATAATGAATAAATGAATTAATAAGTTTTGCTGTAAAACTGTTTAAACTCAATACAGTAATTATGCTGACAAAATTCTAATAAAAATAGGTTCTAGCCATTCCTTTTATAGTATAGGTAACTCTTTAATTGCCATGATATACATATTTCTATAATTAATATACTTCTAGTCAACATTTTGGTCAATAACTTAGTTTATTTACTGCTTAGTTAAAAGAAGGAAAGTATTAAAAATCCCAGATTATTTTTTCTTTCTATAATATGTATGTTTTACCGGAAATATAATAAGACATGTAAAAATAAAGCCAGATAACTTGATTTTTATTAATTATAATATTAGAATATTTAACTGTCGACGAGACCAACAATTTTATTAAGTTTTGATTATTAAAATATCATAAAAAAGTTCTCAAACACGTAACAAGGGTATAAGTTGTATTTGTTTTTCGTGTACGAATTCATTGTTGCAAATTACCTAGGATTTATTCTTAGGACTTACATCCTCCAAAGGTGCCTTATCTCTCTCTAAGTTCGGAAAGTTGGCCATCAACTCTCTGAACAGGTCTCTGTCAAGAGCCAACTGGAAGAGTTGCTCTACTATCCACTCCATCAGGTTTCGCAACCACGACTTCCTCCTTCGCCCAGCTTACCTATATATGTAGGCCGCACCTTTTTAACCCAGCTTCACCGCTAATATAGCTTATTTATCTAAAAAATATAACGTTTTACCTTTTTAGGTGAATTCGCAATGCAGGTGTTGCAGGACCTTTTCGCCTGCTCAGTCTTGATGGTGAGCGGTTGCATAACGCTGAGACCGTCCATCATCGGTCTTTGGTCCCCGCAGCACAGCGAATCCGATATACACTGTTTGCGCTTCGAGTCATCCATTTTGTTTAACTCTCTGTAACAAAAACGTGTTCACTTTCAAATACCCAGATAATCTCTATATTTAACTAATTTTTAAAATGAATCCCCATTTCCCTTGGTCACGGCATCACGCGTGAACGGGTAGACCGATTTTAATTCGGTTTTCACTAATGGAAATAGCGATAAACGAGGAATGTTCATATATATAAAAATAGCACCCCGGGCGAAGCCGGGGGCGGGTCGCTAGTACTGAATACGAAGAAATCAATAAGACTGTCTTTATTTGATACTGTACATTTGCCGGCGGCTTTGTCGCGCCCTTTTTCTTAGGTGTTAAAACATTTATTCAATCTTTATTATATTTTTCATTATGTTTATTAATTTCATGATGACCCGTTGATTAGTTAAGGCGTGAAAGCGTTACAAACAAACAAAGTACACAAATGTAAATTCAAGCACAATTTATGCATGTATTATAATATCTATTAGGGACATAGCTAAACTACTTTTATTATTAAACTCCAGCGTTTCATCCACCCTTTTATTTTGTCCTATAACCTCCCATAATCCTATAATACTCAAGAACTGTGATATCAGACTGGTAGCTCCAGAATTTAACGTGTTCAACAACTCTTCAGCTTTATTATTATTGCATAGTTTGTCAGTACTCGTATAAGGACGTACAATTTAATGGCGCCATACACGCAGACGAGTATGATTGAAAAACGCAATTCTTTAAGGAAGAAACTGGGTTAGATTAGGTATCCACTTGTCACGCACTCCGGTCATTAACGTCTCATTCATCCGCAACAATGACGCTCAGAATACTCAGAACACAAACGAAGGGAACGATCAACAGAATCAGCAGAAACTCAATACTAGCTTTCTTACTAGTGAGTCGCCTTGTGACCGCACGCGTTGCAGTTCGTAATCGGTTTCTTGGACTTTAATTGTAACGAAATAGAATTTATAATCAAAGGCATAATATTTTACTTATGTTACGATATTAACAAGCAATTAAAAAAAAAAATTTAGGCATTGATTTTTAAATTTTAAGTAAGAATGTAAAAATATCAGTAATAAAGGCTTTTTTATTTTTATTTTATTTTATTAACAAGCAATATTTAGTGCAGAGAGCCAGAGACTACTGAATAGGTAATACAACATTATGTATTCTGCACGGTCGGCAGAGCACCTGTAATGGTTTGCTTGTAACCTTAGGCGGTAACAATCTACAATCATACTCATGCCTTTATAACATACAAAAATATTTATTCAAAAATAAATATTTTTTTATCCTACTAATATAAATGCCAAAGTTTGTATGTTTGAATGATTGTGTGTTTGTTACTGAATTAATTTGGCACACAGATAATTTATTACCAGTAGGTATAGGATACTTTTTATCTTGGAAAAATGTTAGGTTCCCGAGGGATCGTCTAAAAACATAACAAAATCGGCGCCACCGTCGTCACAGCGATAAATATGTCAGGCATCTATTATCTATTATGTTTTCTCAAATGTTACATTTTTCATTTAGCAATGCGGACGAAGTCGCTAGCATAAAGCTAGTAATTAAATAAAAATCTCTATTTATTAAATGCTTTTTTTTTTAGCCATCACAAATTGTTATCATAAAATGGACACGAAACATTTCGGTTGAACCACGTTGAACGCTGCTTCTAGTTTTAATCTACCTACTCTGAGCAATGACGTAATCGTATATGACTGAGTTTTATTTGTTTTCGTTAAACTCAACCAATAAAAAAATGCTCGCTTCTGAGAATAAGACAAAATTAAGCTTGGGATGTTGTCCAGTTGTATATGTCAAAAAAAAAACATTAATCTTATAATATATGAAAATATGTGCCCGTGGTATCTTCCATCTGGTGGGGAGGACAGTCGGGCGCCCAAATACAGATAACTAGAGTCTCAAGTGAACCTTCAGGGCTGTCGGAGAAGTAGTGGATATAATATATGTGTTCATGTTTAATATAAGTAAATATGACCATTACAATCTTTCAGAAATTCTAGCAAACTTGTCATATTAAATAGTGGCAGGACACACTGTGGTCCCGGACGTAAACTGGGTTACCTGTTTGGCTGTAGCAACCACTCCCTTATAGAGGACCACCGTGAGATAACAAAACATTTTGTGTTGGTTTCGGTGCGTGAGAAAGCCAGGGCTTCATTCTATGCACACACACATATGTTTCTAGGCACTTAAGGCCCCACCTCCATCAAAGCGTAGACAAGTCAGTAAGACAGGAGATGTGCTAGAAACAACCATCAGGATTTCGTTATTGACTTGTGGCTCGCAAGCTGGCGAACTGCGCGCAGCGGGGCAATAGCTTCAGTGGACCCCTCACCAACGCAATAGAAGTATTGGAACTTACTTATCGGCGAGGAGCAGCCGCTGCGAACAGTTGAGCAGTTCCAGCTGTAGCGGTGAATACGGAGAGTTCGGTGGCGGAGTGGGCACTCCGAACGTCGACAGCGATGTCGAGAACAAGCTCTCGGTCACTGCGTACACCAAACACAATTTATTCATTGATGAAATCACAGTATAGTACTAGTTCTTGTTCCTTGTCTAAGAAGTTTAACATTGCATTAAAGCCTCTGGATGGAAACTCAGTTTCGGTTATGAAATCTCAAAATATTAAACCATACTAATATTATAAATGTGTCTCGGTCTGTCACCTTTTCACGCCTAAACCGCTGAACCGATCATCATAAAAATTTGCATACACGTTGTCAGGAATGCAGGAAAGGACATTGGGTACCATTCATCCAGAAAAAAAGTACTGTACCCGAGGGATCATCTAACGCCTGGCAAAGCTATAACTGCAATAAAGATGTTAGGGGTTACATTGCTCATAATTATATATTTAGTCAGGAGTTATTTTTTTAAGCCGCGCGCTAGTGGTGTAATAATTAAGTAAAACCATTACTTCTGAGGGCGGAATTTAATCGATTTTTGCCTCCTTCGTCCCGATATTTCGTCCCACATTCCAAAAATTTTCTCTTTCGTCCCATAACATAATAATTAGTTTATTTAAAATACCTACAGTTAACAATAATAAAGCTAAAGTTTATTTTATTTATTAGTTTTGTTTTTCGTTGGGGTGAATTTTTCCAACTGTCATTTTGGAAAACTGTTTTATCTCGCTTTTTTTTTGGTGAAAAATTAGTAAGCTATTTTAAACTATTTATTTTTCAACAAAATACTTTGTCCAGGAGCTCAGCTTTAACTTTAATTAAAAATCAAAAAACGGGACAAGTGCGAGTTAAGCTCGCGTGAAGAGGGTTCCGTACGATTGTTACCTATCCGCACAATATTGAGTGATTTACCATGTTAAGGTAAACCATGTTAAATCAAAAAGTTGAGAGAAAGCAGCCAGAATTGATCAATAGAAAGGGTATGGTCTTTCATCACGACAAAACTAGACCACACACATTTTCAGCCACTCAGCAAAAATTAAGAGAGTTTGGGTGTGATGTGTTAATGCATCCGCCATATAGCCCTGCTTGACCTTGCACCTTCAGACATCCACCTGTTTCGGTCTCTTCGGAATTCTTTAGGCAGTGTCAGGTTAACATCAAGAGAGGAAAAGTCATCGAACAAAATGGCACATATACGCTGTAATTAAAATAAACTGGAAAAAAAAAGTCTTGAGTTTTCATATGAAATGCGAAGAAACTTTTTCCCCAACAAATTTACTAGATACACAAGGAAGCAAGATTTGGATCTACAGAATTTATGAGCGTTAGTAAAAATTATAAGAGCGTTCATGGTGGAAAAGCGACCAAAGAGTCTATTTTAGTGGGTTGAACCGACAGATCAGATGCCCTAATAATGACAGTGTCAATCGACATGTAGGCGCCAAGCATGTGTCTGCGCACAATTGTGTTCGGTTGAATATCCATTTATGTATATCCATTTATGTAGTGTTTCGAAAAGGCATTTTTAAATAGGTACTTTCTTGATACAACACGACTTTAAGAGAAAATTGTGTTGACTTGGAAAATAGGTAGCTCGGTTCTGATTTACCTTATAGTCAAATTTGACATTTGACAGCTTAAGTAGTATACCAATTAATGATGTCCTTGCGTTATCGATTACTTAAAACAATCGAATCTATTTCTGGAGAAATCTTATTTTTAATTGTTTTGAATTGTTCAGCCTAGGTGTTTAAATTACTATATTTTATACTAACTATATTTTAACCCACGAGTATTTCTACTAACGTGACTCCTGAGTAAGCCTAGTCTTTATAGGGTTTGGGTCCCGGGACGTCTTGTGTGTCGAAGTCGGGAGTTTTTTTGAAAATTTTGCTTTCTCGATTTTCGAGACTTTTGGGTCGAGATTGAAGGCGAGACACGGTAGTTAAAATTGTAAGGTAATCAAGTTATTTTCAAAATGATATACACAATATAAACTTTATTTGCTTAACTCTGTAATTAAAGGTCTCAGTTTTAAGTATATTTTTAATAAATCATTAAATAAGTCTAATTGTTAGTTTATTATATTATTTATAGGGCTGATGGATAGATTACTAGGTGTAGTGCATACGTGTAGGTATAATGATTCCAAATTCTAATTATGTTTTAACATTTACAATATTTTAATTATAAATACGTAAATTAATCTAAAACTCTTAATTGACAAATATGACAATAATTAATGTTTAGCTTTGTAAAATTAAAAGTTTGTTTATTGCCAAAACTTGAACCTGAGTTTAAGTATATATCAATTTGTTTAGACTTATAAATAATATAGCAGGATATGATTTTCTATTCAACAAATATTGATTTTTACTAAAATCCCTTATTTACTGACTTTTCTTATCAAAAATAAACTTGAAACTGTCGAGACTTTCCAAGCCTTCAATTACTTTCGATTCAGTAATTTGCAGCGACTTTTGATTCTATCATCAGGTACGTTAATAACATAGATGAAATTATATATGTAAAGGAATCTGTATGTAATTTGAAAAGTAGTGGTAGGGCACACTGCGTTTCGCAGTCATTTGGGCAGCCCGCCTGGCGGCAGTGACCACCCCCTTACAGAAGACCACCGTGAAATAACAGCACGTGCTGTTGTGTTTCGGTGAGTGAGTAAGGAATGCCAGAGCCCATTTCCTTATCCCCTCCTAATCCCTTATCCTTAATCCTACTGTGGTCGGCAGCGCACTTGCAGCACCTGTAGCGTTGCTTCTGTTATAGGCGACGGTAGCCACCTACCATCAAGTGGACCGTCAGCCTGTCTGTCGACATAACATAAAAAAAATTTTAAAAATGTTTTTTTTAATTTTAATATTTATGCTATTCTTATTTATGCATTTCTTATAAGTTCTATGGAGTATTCTTATAAATACTCAGCCAACAAGAAATAATGAATCCCCATTTCCCTTGGTCACGGCATCACGCGTGAACGGGTAGACCGATTTTAATTCGGTTTTCACTAATGGAAAGAGGGATAAACGGGGAATGTTCATATATATAAAAATTTCACCCCGGGCGAAGTTGGGGGCGGGTCGCTAGTTTTCAATAAATAATTGTATAAATAATAGTTAGTTATTGATTACACTTTAAATGTAATTTCTTTGTTTACATGTAAATAATTTAAATTCTATCATGTAAAATAGATATTAAAATTTACAATTATTGAAATATAAATCTTTTTTACTAGTCTAGTTTATTTAAAACGTTTATAATTTAGTTCATATAACAATTTTGTAAAAGAGTGGTTTCAACAGCCTGATAGTTTCGGCATAGGTACCAGGGTGTCACAAGTTATTAAGAAACGTAAACAATATGCGCGAGTGGCTGTCCAGACCGGTAACATTTCACGGGTGTCTGAAGCGACGTATACCTCGGGGTTTATTTATCCATCTCACTGTCCCGATTATTCACGCTTGTATTAAGATTAACAGGGCACAGAGATTAGTTTAAATTTGAGACACGTTATAACTTTGAAAATAAATTGACCTACGACCCAATGACGTTATCACAGTGAACATGAAACGGATTTGAATGTTTTTAGGCTTTTTCACTGTCAAACTATTATGGATATTGCATTCTCTTGGAACTTCGAAGCGAATACAGGTATTTGTATTGTAAGGACTTTAAATGATACATACAAACAATCAAACTCAAAGCTCATGTGTCTGTCAAAGCATAAATACCTGCATGTTTTAAATTATAAATTTTGCCCCATTTATCGGTTAAACGAATGCAAGTAAATATAAAACACGTAAATATAAAACTATGGTCAATATATGTAAAATACTTAGATAGATAAGAGTGATTGTAAATACAACATACGAGTACATAGGCAAAACATAGGCGCTTTTAGTGTTCTGCTAGCGGAACCGTATTGTGAAGCAGCTAATGACTTGTACTGTATGTTTACGCTTCAATTAAGTTTTTAAGCATTGTTGTAACTTAGCTCAGGGAGGCGATGATGGGGCTGAGATGCCTTTATAAGGTAAAAAAATCCTAAAAATATTAAAAAAAAGATTGATGATTGATGCCATGCACGTGCATAGGATGTTATTTTTCGGATTTTAGTAGATTCGATTGTCGGGTGTTGTACCTATTCTTTTACTTCTTTTAAAAGACACACGAACGTTTCCTTTGAGTTATTCCAGTATAAAGTTCCTTCCCTCCAGGTGTATACCATATTCCAAATATTGACTGGATTTAATTTAGAGTGTTTATTTATTCCATAAAAACAAAACTGCTAAGATCAGGCTGACTCATCGGCGCTACAACGATTTGCTAACACGCGATCCAATGACCCGGTTATCAGAGTTTTAAGTAGGTCTTTTCGATTGTTATTAATTATTAAAAATTGCTTTTTATACATTTATGCTCGCATTGCTCTACTTAAAACAATGTCAGTTTGCTGTTAAGTGCGGATGCTTCGCAACAGTGTGTGTGCAAAGTTGTTCACAAATAAACTAAAATGTCATAATAACTATGCCTGAAATTTGTAGGAATCTCCTGTTATTATAAAAGTTGATGTGTGTAGGTATGTATGTATGTTCTCCGTGGATTCCAAAACCGTACAACCGAACATTTTGCATGCATTCAGAACATAGAGATACATTCAGCGCGGACGAAGTCGCGATCAAAAGCTGCTATTAATATAACGGCAGCGCACACTGTGTTCAGCAAAGTAACCACCCCTTTACAAAAGATCGCAGTAAAATAATAGCACGAGTGCTGAGTGAGTTAAAACCCACAAAAATTTTATCAAAGTTCAGCGCACGTGTGTCGGCTTAGCCTTTATAAATTATGAAGCAACGTAAGCCTACATCAAGTATAGGCAGGATACACTGCGTTTCGCAGTCGTTTGGGCAGCCCGCCTCCTAGATACCCAGCATGTGGTCATTTCCTTATCCCAATCCTACCCTTAAACTTAATTTTACCATGGTAGGCTGCGCACTTGCAGCGCTCGTAGGCGACGGTAGCCACCTACCATAAAAAAAAAACATAAAAAATTAATTTACCTTTATGTATAGTCGGTCTGTTGGTAGCTCCTTGGGGAAACAATGAGTACAGAGGAAACCGGGCCACACCTGATCAAAGAAAAACAATTCAAATCAAATCAATTGTAACCTCAAAGAGATGATAAAAACAAAAAAAACTGCTTTCCAGTTTTATGGGTTTTAAACATTAGTGTAATTATTTCATGTGTAATAAATAAATAAAAAATTGTAAGCAAGCGGAGGGTCTTTTTGCACTTTTCAGAGCACATTGCTTATACACCTGCATTCTATGTATGCTACAGGTCTAGTGACATAATGCATTCAGAGTGTTTAAGAGGAGTGCATCCATTCAGAATGAGGGCCAAAATCCTGAGCATAATTGCAGTGGTATACATAGATGCTTATACATTCTCCGATGGAAATTATATCTATTAAATTCTATCCATTATGCATCTTGGAATAATTTGACGAGCCCATTGGATGAGTGGTTTGGACCTGTATTAATTTAACGCCCGAGTTCGACGCGGTATGAACTTGAAAATGAACTTTTCAAAGTTAGCACCGGTCTGAATCTGGAAAGTAGTAGCAGGCCATACTGGGTTTTGCAGTCATTTGGGTGGCAGTGATCACCCAATGATGACTATCATAAGACCACCTAGAAATAACAAGCATGTGTGCTGGTGTTTTAGTGAGTAAGTAAGGTCGGCAGCGCACTTACAACACACCTTTGGCGTTGCTTTGTGCTATAGCCGACGGTAAGCCGACCTGTCGACGTTAACATAAAAAAAAGAGAAGGTAAGGTTAAAAAGTTCTCTGACTCTGCTGAATTTTCCAACTGTACTAAGATATAATAAATACATACCAGGTTGGAGATCAGTGGGCGGGCGGGAGCGGGCGCCCCCCGCCGCCCCGCCCAACATCGCCTCTCGACCACCTCACCACCTGCAATAAAAAAAAACCATTAGTTTCACCATCGATACAAATGAAAGATTCGCAATCGCAGACAAAATCCTCAAGCGATTGACGAGCCCGCTGATCAACTTGAATGAAGTAGTGATAAACCCAGTGGTTCCATTTGCGGGTTCTATTCCCGTCTAGATCTTTTTTGGTGTGCAGGTGGACATAAGGGCTTGCCGTGCGTTTACCCTGGAAAGGATTCTACACAAAACAAAATTCTAGGAGGGGTCATTTACTGCCATTAAACATTGGAATGCACTGCCTTTGATCATCAGACAATCTAAATCGCTGGAGATATTCAAAAAAGCACTCAAGACACATTTTCTGTCAAACTGAAGACGACTTTATTTGTTTAATTTTTATATGTAGTTTTATCTTCTAATATATTATATTTATTAATCTATCTTATTAATTTGTGTTATTAATTTGTGTATTATTAATTTGTGTTATTAATATTAAGATATCTAATTTTAAGTTTTTTATAATATTTATTGTTTTTATATATATACCTATTGTAAAAAATTTAGAATTAAGAAAAGAAATGAATAAATGTATAATAATAATAATAATAATATCGTACTAGACCTCATTCCTCTGAGTCGTTTGTTAAATCAATGAGCAAAAGAGGTGCTGCATCACAATACATTTTATTAAACAATTGAAATGCAGTAGTAATGGAAATACTGCGCCGTCAAAAATACACTCCTTTCACACGGTTCTGTATCTAAAATATGATAACAACATCATTGTAATTAGTAATGCGTAACGTTGTCTGCCACATCAAAACCACACCATACTCCTATCTTTCCGGGTTATTATGAACCTTTTATTTAATATTATTATATTTAGTTTGTACAAAACATAACAATGCAGCGTGTAACAGTTTTTTAATTAAAAAAAAAAAAAAAAAAAAAAAACAATTTGTATACGTTGCACTTATGTTACCAAGGTCAAAAAAATACTTTAGAATTTTTTTGTCTGTTTGTCTGTCTGAGCACGCTAATCTCAGAAACGGCTTAACCGATTTGAATGCAGTTTACACTTTTTTTTTTATTTATTTTTTTATGTTAAGGTCGATAGACAGGCTGACGGTCCACTTGATGGTAGGTGGCTACCGTCGCCTATAACACAAACAACGCCTAAAGCTGCTGCAAGTGCGCTACCGACTACAATAGGATTAGATAAGGGTTTATAAGGGGGGATAAGGAAATGCACTGATGTATTGTAGCAAGCTTTCCGTAACATTTAGTGTTTGTGTCATTGCAATACACGTGGTATTCGGTACGAAGTTGGGGGCTCAGCTAGCACAAAATAAAGTCACTGTCCGCTTCTATATGTTTCTCCACTTACTTTTTCTGATTCTGAGCCATGTAACGGAATTCGATATGGTTTTCGCTAATGAAAAGAGCGATAAAGGAGGACGGACGAAGCCGACTGCATGTCGCCAGTACGACCAAATCCTTTACAATATGAGGTAACCAAATCCCTTACAAAAGATCACTGTGAAATAATAGCACGTTAGCTGTTGTGTTTCGGTGAGTGAGTGCTTTTTCTATGAAGATCAGTGCTTTTTCTATGAAGATCAGTGCTTTTTCTGTGAAGATCAGTGCTTTTCCTATGAAGATCAGTGCTTTTTCTGTGAAGATCAGTGCTTTTCCTATGAAGATCAGTGCTTTTTCTATGAAGATCAGTGCTTTTTCTATGAAGATCAGTGCTTTTCCTATGAAGATCAGTGCTTTTTCTATGAAGATCAGTGCTTTTTCTATGAAGATCAGTGCTTTTTCTATGAAGATAAGTGCTTTTTCTATGAAGATCAGTGCTTTTTCTATGAAGACCAGTGCCGCACACGAAACCTACCATCAAGTAGACCGTTAGCACTCCCGTCAAACTTAAAGATACGACACCTTACTAAAACAGCAAATGAACTTATGATTTTATTGTCTTCATTTTTTGACAACTTATGTTAATGGCTATTTATCAATATTGGCATTTTATCCCAATAAATGCCATTTAAAAAGCTTCCGGCAGATATTATACCCGTATACGGTTACAGTTTCTAAAATGTAGGTAATAAATAATCTGTTCGTTGGATTGCTGTTTTACGCTATAGAAAATGTTAGTAGGTACATAAATATTTATTTTGTTTGACCTAAAACGCATTTATTGAGCTGTCAAATTTTTACAAGAGCATTTTTAATATTTATCTTTATAAAAATAAACAATTATACATACATAAGACTGCACAAATAGGTATCAATTGAATAGTACTGGTCTAGAGGGGAAAGATCAATCGTATCTTCTCTATCGTATAGATAAGAGCTATGAGTAATGTATAAATGAATTTTATACACCGAAAAAGAGATCATTATTTTATAGATAGTATTAATGGTTTTTGAAACCAACATAAGAAACAAATATTACTTTGTTTTAAACGTATACGATAACAAATAGCTCAGGCGCTTTGACTTTTTTTACTGATTATTTTGAGTAAATAATCAAAGGCCAGGCGGTATCTGCAAAGAATGTTTGGTAAGTTTGGAAATATGATAGATTTTTATTGAAATCACTTCCAAAAATCATAAATAACGATAATTTCAATATGCGCCCCTTGAAACCATAGGCTTAATTATTTATAAAACAAAACGTGAAAAATAAAAAATAAACTACGTTTTCCTCCTGTGATAAAATATAATTTTGCTTTTTGAGTAAGTATTTATTTGACTGTTATAACACATGAAATACTATTGCTAATTACTTATTATACTTTACATAATTTTCTAGAAGAAAAAAATCAATTCAAAGAGAACATTCGATTCAAATTCAAATTATTATAAAAGTATTGTCAGCCAATCTCATGTATTGGGCGGCAGTAACAACTACCTTACAGAAGACCACCATGAAATAACAGCATCTTGTGTTTTGATAGACACAAGATGCAGTCGTTATTAAAGAATGCCAGACCCATTATTGATTACGCACTAATGTCGGTAGCGCAGTTGCAGCAGATATGGTGTTGCTTGTGTTAATAGACGACTGTAGCCACTTGCCATCAATTGGTCTTCGTCTTTTGAATGAAAGAAGACAGATAATCCCTTTTACTAATTAATGAAGAAGGTTATATAATATGCGTGTGAAGCCAGAGACGTTTCTTGTTGTGTTTTATAAATTAACTAATACTTATTATAAATGCGAAAGTGGGTCTGTTTTTTGTTACGCTTTCACTTCTTAACTACTCAACCGATAATCATGAAATTTTGCACACACATAGTCAGGAATACAGAAAAGGAGATAGGGTACCTTTCATCCAGAAAAAAATTGTTCCCGACGACGGACGGACGAAGTTGCGGCAAAAGCTAGTATGTATATAATTTCCTTGTCCTGCAGTGTATCGTGTATCGTTGTGAAGTACAAGAATGAACCGCCACAATCTATCATTTGAGGTGAGAGATCAAAGTTTGAACACTGAGTAATTGATGTACACAACAATACGCTGTTGTTTCACACAAATATTACACAACAGACAGTTGAATGGAGAGGGGTGGAGTCTTGAACGCGTTTGTAAAGTGATGCAAGAAAATGCGAATCTATTCGATGCAACGTCTCACCAATCTTATTGTATTCTATTACCGATTTGATTAACGTAATTTAGGCAAACGAAATTCCTCTATAGTCGTATGCTGAAATATGTCCCTGTAGGCAGCAATATCTCTTTTGTTCCATGATAGTTGAAAAATATAAACATGTAAATAAAGATATTTCATAATTAATCTTAAAAGAGTTTAAAAGTTTCAGAGAAAATTTAGGAAGTGAAGACCGTTTCCTATCGCTAGAAATCGCCACATATTTTTCAATAGGGCTCATAGAAAAACGTTTAGGTAAAGATTATTATTGGTACATAAAATATTTTTAATTTTACTTCAAATGCAAAAAAAAGTCGTTTTAAAATGAAATTTCTTTTTAGAATCGGCAAAATTTATATACTTTAGGATTTTTTATTAACTACATCATGGATGTCGTGAAATTTCTTTTTTATACAATCAATTCCTGTATAATTTTATAAAAGTTAAAAACCAAAAATTGTGTTATATAAAAAACGTTTGATTAAGTAACTAAAACGGTTCTGTAACATTTTATAGAATGCTCAAAACACTCACCGAATTGAACTTGCCAAACGAAAAAAACTCAAAATGCAAAGAATATAAGAATTTAAGAGCTAAAAAAGGTTCCTGTCTATCATAGCGAACGATAGTAGACCGACAATTCAAACTGGAAATTAATCCCACAGCAACTTCCACTGGGTCTAATAAGAAAAAAACACCGAACGTTAGAATGAACATACGTTATAGATCAAGGCCGAAAAAAAAAGATTGAACAAAAAAGTTGTGGGAATGTTTTAGTGTTCTTTTTTAAAGTTGCCCTGTGTTTTAATGGTCAGACAGAATTCAATCTAGTACTAGATGGCCGGCAAAAAATATAAACAAGCCGTTTGTGAGGTGTTTTGATAGAGCCGATGACGTCACTTGAATCATGAAGCCTACAAGGCTATAACTTTCATAACGTCTTAGCTTGGACTTGGTGTATGAATTATTCGAAAGATAGTCAATACTCAAAAAAATTTGGTGACAGTAACCAACCCCTCTTACTGAAGATTACAGTAAGTGTAAAAGAAAGACCAAGGACAGTTCTATCCTCAATCCTATTAAGATCAGCAATATGCTTGCATCCTCTTTTGGTGTTGCTTGTGTTTGTAGGCGACGGTAGCCACTTACAGTCTGATGAACTAACAGTCTGGATAAGGGATTGTTGTCCTTTATACTGTTACGGTTGGCCATAGAACCTTCTCGAAGGAACGCGGGTTGGCGTTGGGAGCATGGAACATTCCCGGAAAAGAATTAATATTTATCTACGGATGGTGACCACGCCCCGTTAAACAAGTGCAAAAGAAAATTGGCCTTTACGGTTACGACATAGGGTTCATATTTTAGGAACCGAAGCACCATTCTAGAACCGAAAGAATAACCGACACCAATGTTTACTAGTTTGAATTTCAAGAACTTTCTAGAACTATCCAGACTGTTTTTGCGCGAATATAAAAACGAGCATCGACGTTCGAGGGGCAGTGTGCTACGGTCATAGGAATAATATTGTCTATTATATCATTTCTACTTCTATGGCTACAGTACACGATACGGAAGCGACAGTTGAGTTTTTGCGAATACATCTAGGATAGTGAGTTAGCGACACATTGAACGAATTAGCAACGACGTTGGCGAGTTTAACGGTTTATTCGAGAAGCTTTGTGATATTTGGAATAAATCTTGGTCTGCAGGAATAAAACGACTCCTTGCATCGTTACACGGCATTTTTACTCACCTCGCACGTAATAAGTATTATTTCCGCATCATGTTGCAGAAAAAACTTTTTAAAATAATTATATGACTTCCACCTATATTGTAACTTACCTAACTACAATTAACTAAGCCAATTTAATTACTAAAATTTTTATAGTTTCGTTGTTTCTTAAGATTGATCCAATCTCTTATTTTTGTTTCTTCAATCCTAATACATGTATTTTTCATTTACTTGAGCTCGTTTTCATTTAATATTTATGCAAAAAAATCATTAAATTGCAGGCTGGCTTCGCTCTTAAGAGCAACGCTGAACCTATGCAAAATAGGCGCCTCATACTATATTCATTAAGGCGAAGAACAGAAAAATGCTTTTAGACTCTGCGCTGTGTTATAGTGCACTACAAGCTACAATGTGTCTCGTTTACTTTCATTTGCGTGCGTCACCGCGTTCTGCGATATATGTTTGTATCTTATGTGTCTACTACTACAATACATTTATTACAATCAGTCTTTTTGTTCATACACAAGTTGGCTTTTGATGAGAGATTCCAAGAGTTAAGTCATATAATCATATATTCAGTGTAAAAAGTATCCGAAATTTTTAAATATTTTACTACTTTTTGCCCGATACGCCCATTTTTTTTAGTTCTTGAAGCATTTATTCAATATTTATTGTTCATAAATTTTTGTCAGGCTTTGAGTTTATTTTATTTTATTTTTAGTTAATTTCTCGGGAATTGTATTTTTTCCTCAATGATGAAAGGTACGCTATGTTCTTTTCTGTATAGGGAACAACGTTGTTGAATGATGAACAACGCATGATGAAATCTTGCATACACATTTTGCAGTCAAAAGTACTGTTCCCGATGGATCATCTAAAAATAAAAACCCAACGCCTGGCAAAACTATAACAGCAACAAAGATTGACGGCGTGGACGAAGTCGCGGGCACCAGCTAGTGTATATATGTAATTGTTTTTATAATTATATGATCCTTAAAATTGCCTGTTTTTCTGCACATCTAACAGTTCTAACAGGTTAAAACAGTCGTCAAAGTGTCATAAGGTGATTTTGAGAAACGAAATCTTAATAAGTAATGGATGTCGTGGCTCCTTTAGGAGCTTTCTTATTGAAGCCAAGTTTTCTAATGTTGTCCACAGTTAAAATTGAATCATAAGGTCTTCTAAATTTATGTCACGCGCTTAAAGCACCAATAAAGTCTACTGGCACTTTTTGTGAACGGTAAACAATACCCAATTAAATATCAGTAAAAATTTTAAACAGCTCCGCAATAAAACACATTTTGTTCTATAACAATCTTTCAAAAGTACGAGTCACCCATAAAAAAAAAAACTAATAACCATTCAAAGGAAAGGTACAAAAGCGGTTACCGCTGCACGTCGGAACCAACCGACAGCACAACGGACAGACGAACAGTGAAAAAAAAAACACATTGTTATGTGTCCTATTAAACAGTGAGAGATGTTCGGAATAAATTATGCTAACCCATTTCAAAAATGTTTAGCGGCCGAGTTTAACGAATTGAATTAGGCCTTCTAGGAAGTTTCCAAGTTAATTTCAGAGTACCAGGTCGGGGCTACTCTCTCGGGACTTGTTATATTATTATCATTATTAACAATACAATTTTATTACTAAACTATTCACTTTTGTCTATTAGTTGATTATAAAGCAGCTAAGTAAAGGCTAAGTCTGCGTTATAAAACTAAGTTAGGTATTTTTATACTAGTGTTAACCACCTCTGCTTTCTATTAAAATTCAATACTTTTTTGATTCATTCATTCAATTAGACTTTGACTGCATTTTTGATTAAAATCTAATCGGTCATTAAACTAGTCTACCAACTTGAATCGATCTTCATATAACGGAGTGGATAGCGCGCCTCGCGTCACATCGCCTTTTTGAAATGTTCCTAAGCGACGTTGATTACCGAAATGACCCGAAAAGGGGTGTCAGTTTCAGGTTGGCACTTGAGGTTTTATTTCACAAAGCGCATTTAGGTAACCTAGTATACATATTATAAAAACCTATGTCCATCTGAAATAAAAAAAAAAAATTGCTGTCTCTTTACAATAGATATTTATTTTATAGATGTCAGCAAAAAATTGAAAACTACAAATGATGGTTCAAAATAATGAAAGTGACATGTAACGGAATCGGTTATGTAAAACCAAAACATGTTATTTTCCTTGAACATGTTGTAGTGTAACAACTCTAGATCACTGTAGGGGTGGCGGGATGGAAGGAAAGATAGAGACTTGAGGAAACACCACACTTTAATTCCACTAAAGTCCCTATATGTACACTGGAAGTCACCGCAATCCTTATTAATTTTCGTAAATATATATATATATATATATATATATATATATATATATATATATATATATATATATATATATATATATAATTGTCCTTCGATGAGCACGTCTTCTGAGCTAACAGTTTATGAGGATGATGCTGTGCACAGCGTTGGAACAGGATCTTCGGTAAAAAATAAGAGGTTTATGCAGAACTCGTCGACTTAACGAAACAAGATTCGGATTGGTTTATTCCGATTTCTTTAAAGAATATCTGAGTCTCAGTTGTATCCAGTAAACCTTCTCTTTTGCAAAATTCCTCCAGAATCCTTTTCTCCGTGAGAAAACCTGTCAATCCTCATTTTTCCATCTTTTTTTCCTGCTCCCTTTTTCGTTCCATTCTGTTCAAAATCCGCCGGCCAGTGTACATGTAATTATAAGTAAATAAAAAAAAGGTTACATTAGAAACAGAAACAAAAAGGTTTTTAATGAATGAGAAGCGAATGATGATGAACCCTACAATGTCAATTCATATACTTCATTCATCGACGAGCTATGGAGAGCGCTCGGGGTTACACTGCGAGATCGGACCGAGGAGGAGGTCCGTAGACGAACGAAAATTACCGACATAACCCACCCGATTAGTAAGTTGAAGTGCCAGTGTGCAAGGACATACAGTAAGGAGGTTCCCGAGGGAGGATTATTTATTCTGTGGTGGAGGCCACGGACCAACGTTATATTATTTCGATGCCAACGGACGCAGCGTAGGACGCACAAGGTGGACAGACAATCTGATATGGGCTGCGGGTTGACGGTGTATCCAAGTTGCTTCTGACTAGTTTTATTGGAAAATTATGGGTGAGACCAATGTTCAGCAGTGAACGTCTTGAGGCTAAAATGATGAGGATATACTTTATCAATGATTAAAACTATAACTAATAATTAAGGTGGTAGACCTTATTTAAAAGAGTAGTAAAAATGCATAATTACTTGTATGATTATTAATTGACTGATGGAGCTGCTAAGGACTGATGATTATATATTTGTATAGCAAATTCAAGCAACTTATATTATTCCTTATATGCATCCCTAACTAGTAACAAATGCTAAAGAAACTTTTGTAAGAGACTAATGTTTAATTCGATTATTTTTGTTTAGTTTTATTTATTTATTAGATAAATACCTAAATAAAGCGGTCATCTAGTCAACAACATTAAATTATACAAACTTGAGGGAACAGTTTTCATCCATTAGCCAGCCGATTGTGTAAGGCCTGCACCTATGAGATGATTGAGTGGATTACAAATTATGTTCACTTTCTATAACGACAAAGACGAATTTCGCGTAGAATAATAAATAAATAAATAAATAGCCAAGAATTCAAGAATTCTTTTCAAAGAAGCCAAAGTAAGCATTTCGAGGATTGTCTTATGGGTAACCTTACAGGACTAGTCTTGTGCCTGTTCGATCATTTTAAAGGTCGCTCCGTAGGTACTAGTACACTTCAGGTAGTGAACCAGTTCACTTTAATAGTTCTATTAGTACATTAGTAGGTACATGAAATACACACAATGGGAAAAGTTCAAAAATCAGAACTCAAATCTTAACTACTCAACCAATGGGCTCGTCGAATGCTGCGTTTTAAGAAAGTCCTGCCCATTGGCAGTGGTGCGTGATGGTCCTCCTCGGTAGTGGAGCGTTATTTATAAGTAATATAGGCTGAATAAAGATAATGTAAAAGTGACTCATAAAAGTGGGGAATTTCAATAGGTAGCTGCCAGCAATAAATACAAGTTGGAATCGCGTGAGGTCTCCAATACGAATTGATCGTAAAAACTGAACGGCCTATTCTTTACGAAATATTTTCCGGTAGCTATAAAGTTTGTTTCACACGCGACTTTAAAATTACACATGACAGCGGATTGAGAACGAAGAGGTTCAAAGAAAACTAATTTTTTCATTTTCCATCAACGACATAGGTATTGAAAACCTCATATGTTCATGATGCTCCAGTGAGCTATCATGTACTAACTTTAGCTCACTGTGTTGCTCTAGTAACTTGTTGGATTTTTTTAAATGTTCGCACTTGTCGCCCGTCACAGGTACTGCAAGTGCGCTGACGACCATAGTAGCATTTAAGGATTGAGATTCTAGGAAGGAATAGGTCAATGGGCTCTGGCAACCCTTACTCACTCACCGAAACATAACAGATACAGTCATGTTATTTCAGACGGGCTGCTCAAATAACAGCGAAACGCAGTGTGTCAGGCCAAGTTCTAAACAATTTCAATGTTTTTCAAAGCAAACTTTTATTCAACTTAAGAGGCGTACAAAGCAAAAAAAATTCTAATTTCACCCTCGTGGCCCCATAACTGAATGGAGACGATACCAACACATAGAGTTCTTTTTATTAGCCATATTTATTTACGCAATCTTGTTAAAATAATATGAAACAATTCATTTGTAAAAAGTCACAAACAAGTATTATTATAAAATTTACGTCTGAATATTCTTGCACACAGAAACATAGTCTTCCCGTCTCAGTGGAGCGATCGCGATCGTCATGTGAAACAAATAAACAATGCACATTGAAGTATGCATGACATGAGACGGAAGATAGTGCATTTCGCAGAATAAAAGTGCTAAAAGTATTAAATATTAATTACTAGTAAACTACAATTTCAAATGAAAAAATAATAAACAAAGGCCTAGATAATCTGTGAAGTGATTTTAGGTTTGTAATATCTGCTCTTTGAAAATAAAACAAAAAACGATAAAAATGAGAGGTAACTTGGTGATTTTATTCTCTGATGAATTTTATCAGAATTTGTGCAACTGATAAACGGTCTCGGCAGTATTCTTGATGTTACTGCAACTATGCAGCATCGAATGGATCGTCAGCCTCCCTGACTTTGTCATACAAGTAATTTACTTATGTTTTAAATCACTATATAACTTCAAGCTAGCAAAAGTATAGAAAAATCTCCCCTCTGAAATCTAATTCGTCCCGAAGCAAATGCTTACCTATATGTAAGTCACAAATTACATCAACCATTTCGTCCCCTGTCTACGGATTGCTTAGCAGCGCCCCTTAAACACTCACTCACACACACAAAATATCGTACATCACCGCTTTAAGATTGTCATCATTGTACGAACGAGCCTGTCTACCTAATATTACGGAAACATTAAATTAAATAGGTCTAACATCAAAGGAATGCAGTCACTCATCGACAAATAAAACGAATTGACACACAGTACAGAATAACACTTTATGAGGTAAACGAAACAATAATTACAGAAATAATTAAGGCTAGTACTACTATTAAAACATTAAAACCAAGCATATACAAAAGCTAAAAGCGACAAGTCTTTATCGCTTTAAGGTACCTAACACGTTTTGTATAAGCCTAATTTTATTGGAATTTTTGGATATAGGTAATCGGAACGTTAATGATCGTCAGGAAAATGACATTCGCAGTGAACGATATTCGATAACTATTGTAATAGATGTCGTTATAGTCAGATTCTACAGTTATTATAGACTATCGTTGTTCGCAGTAGTATCTAATATTAAACGAAATTGCGAAATTAATTTTGTTATCCGTTTGTGTCAGTTCGCGTTTTGACCAATGTGGGGGGGTAAATGTCATTATAAAATTAATATTTTTTTTTTTCTTTTTTCTTCTTTCTGTGCCTCCATTACTGAAGGTCGGCAGTCAATTTCTTAAATCTCTCCCTGTCCTTCGCAAATCGAAACAATAATAATTGTTCCACCGGTTCACTTACACAAAACTTTATATTTTAAAAATTACCAGTTTATCAGCACAGTGCGTTCCTGCATAAATACGTACTTCGTCCGCGCCCCTTTTCTTAGGCGCAAAAATATTTTTTCAGGCTTTATTGCTCATATGTTTTTGACAGTCGTTGAATATTTCATTTATTTTTAAATAGAACAAAAAATACTAATTGTATATTAATTTGTAGAGAAATATGACACAAATACACAAATCATTCCATCGCTGTTATCCAATCGCTATTAAACTTAACAGGGTCACACGCTGGGCTTATCTAAAGATTGCCTAAAAATTTCATCAAAGTCGGTTTTGAAGTATATAGGGAACATACACGCATAGATTTTTATATATAAAGAAAGATAAACATACTTAATAATTACTTGTAGTTACTATAATAAGATCCAAGTCATGTTTAAGCAAAACCATTAAACAAATTTAAAGAGTAGTAAAAATTTATTTGGATTTTTCATTATTTTGGTTAATATTTTTTAAAGCAGTTTTGTTATAGGGTCTAAAATTGGTTATCTTCACAAAACACCACTGTTTAAGGCCATGGCCATCAGAAATTAAACGACTGCTCTGACCATTCGATCGACCCTGATACAATAAAGGAAAAAGCATACAAGCTCTTTCATGGTAACGCAACAACAATGTGCTGTAATTTCACGGTGGTCTTCTGGGGTGGTTCTCTACAAAAACCGCAAAAGCTTACATATCGACCCAATATTTGGTTACACAGGGTAAGCATATATTTTATACATACATACGTTGTTTTTAGTAGATGTTTATAAGCACGTGGTCGTCATAACATGAAATCGCCTTCTCGGAACTGTGCTCGACGCGATATTAAATAAATCAGTTTGCTTGCATACTCCTAATATACTTTATATTGTCTTAGATTACAAACATTCAAAGTTGGCAAGTTATTTTTTTATTAATTAATTACTTACCTTTTTTAATTGAGTAAAATTAATATTTTAATTACATAAAATGCATAATGAATTACTGTGCATATGTATATCATTTGACAAGACACTGATTACATTTTGGTTTACTTATTCAATTAATTAAATAAAAAAAATGTATAAAATGTAGCTAATCCGAGCTTGGAGGTCAGGAGAGAATCAACAATATAGCCTTTACTTGTTGTATTAAAAATGGAATAGGTAGTCAGTTCCTTCTCTCTGTTAGCCAGGTCGAATTTCGACGAACACTAATAAATTATTTAGTGGTTCGTTTGATAAACAATATTGTATGAATTAGATAGCTCCTCATATGTTACAAAAACTTTTCAAAATCACTTTTGAAGACTTATTCTTTGTTCAACCCTGATTGTACATTAATCAAATATGTACTATGAATGAACAGCTATGCTAACACAATCATAACACAATTTACACCCAAACTTAATCACTTATCAAAGCTTAAGCTTAAAGTCAGTAAAAATCAAAGCTTAATAAAAAGTTAAACTGGTTTCAACACGCAGAACAATCTTAAAACAACAAATGATGAGTTAAACACAATAAAATTTTTGACCAAAGATACTTTAAAATTCAATGTGAACGCTGTTAGCTAAAACTCATTATTAATGTAAAAACGAAATTAGGTAGTAGGAGGTAAAAGCAGTTTTTCAGCAAATTGAGTGGAGGGCGGTTACGTCGTAATTGTGTGTTTATTTAGGGCTTCCTTCCAGACGTAGCCCTGTAGCTATTACGTACTTATATTTGTCCTGCTGCTTGTTAATATGATTATTTTAAAAGTACCCTCTACCCAGCTCCCCTTCGGTATGTCTATGTAAATACTAAAAAGTGAACGTAATTCTTCAAGTAGGAGTAAATACTAATTGATGTTGCTAAATTAACTGGATTAACAATTTCTTTTCAAAACCCTCACTAGAGTGGTTCAAACATTTTTTTTTTCTCAAATCCATTTGTAATCAATTTGCTCAATTATACACCTGTAAAATATTATTAATTTCCGAAAGTACGAATAACATGTGCGTGTTATTTAATTTTAATCTTCTATGGCCAATTATTATTTGTTTAAAGCTACGGACAACATAATATCACTATTAGAATATGATCAAATTACTTTTATTTTTGTCCCAAACATTATTGAATCGAAAATTTCTAAAAAACAACTCACGTTTTGTATAAAATCAGGACCTACGATAACGTGACCTTCGCAGTCTAGCCAAAATCACATTCGACGTTGGATACGAATAATAAAAAATAAAAAACTTTATCAGTCAGCGGGAAGTGAGAATACCGAGCGAGTGCTAACCTCCCGCCAACCCGCGCCCCTCTCTCCTGCTCTTTAGGGTTGTGACGATATTTACAAGTACCTACTTTATCGACAAAAAAAATGTTTTTTTTTTCATTACAGTATTTTACAGCAATGCGATGAAGCCTTAGGTGATATTGCATGATTTGTGCTATTAATTTATTAAACCAATAAATTAGTTCTTTAAAAAAATGGATTATTTACAATATCGATACACAATAGTATCTATCGGTAAATTTAGTTTGTATTAGATAAGGAAGTTCAAGAAGTAATCTTTTAATTTGTAGGTCTTTTACGAATTTCTTAAAGTTACATATAAATATTTTTCAACATTTTTTGGGTTTACTCTTCCATGGTCAGATAAAAGTTATGAAAAAGAGTACAATAAAAAAGTTGCATGAAAATAATAATTCAAACTGTGTTTTCTTTAAAGTTCAATTACACTGGCTAAGCAACCCCATTGATTAATCTTACTTATTATGATTATTTAGTTGAGTTATCGACAAGTGTTGAGACTGTAGCACCGCCCTAATCCGTTTTTTGCTCGGCAGGGCGCTACCTGGCCGCTAGGTAGGCGTTTCTCAGAACACCCGTCACTTGATAACGCGATAACCACGCGACGTACACAAACATATCGTATGGCAATGGCATTCACTATAATATTCATGAGCGAGTAAAAATTTGAAAATTACTGAGGAACTTAAAGAATGTGACTGGCGACATTTTTTTTTAAATTTTTCATCTATTCTGACAAGATGAATAAGATAAGTAAAGACGAGTTAATCTAATTTTGGCTGACTACATGAAAAAGACCTCTTTTCCATGTAGCTACGTACAAATTGTACCAGGCTTGCATCAGTATCTATACAGGTTATCGTTGAAATTACGCTCTCGTGGTACACGCTAATTTCACGCGAATGCACGCGTCACTCTTCGTAGCAAACAGACATCAAGTTGTCCGTCAAACTACTGCAAATTACAATTGCAGTCGGAGCAAACGGTATAACCGCCGGTTAGGTGAGCCCTGGGGCTAACACTAGGCTCTAGACCATTTAAACTTTACTAACAAATTTAAACTGTTATCAAGTAATAACGACGATAAGGTTTATACATACATAGGGCACACAATGTTTCCGGAACTGGCCACTTACTCGTACATAAACATTATTTTAAAAGTATTTTTACATTTGAAAATGGAATTCTTTGTCTGCGAAAGTTTGTTTCATCTGAATATCACTTGATTTTTAAATTTTAAAAATTGTGTGTTTATATCACCATGGATATAACTCGTAAACAATTTTGTAGTATGATTTTCTACGACTTTTAGTGTAATTTAACAGCTCAGCGAAGCTTCGAAGCTCGGCTTCAAACTGCTTTTGGCGACGAAGCACCATGCAAAACGATTACTTATAGCTGGTTTGCAGAATTGAAAGGCGGTCAAGATGCTGTGCGCCGTATGATCGAAACAGACAGGCACGTGAGCTACCATGAGATTCGGGCATCCTTAGACAGTCAGGCACGAGTCAAATTCAATCCTGCACAAATGTTTGGGTGTGAAACCGCAGTGCTCTCGGTGTATCCCACCTCAAAAAATAGACCGCATCAGTTGGTGCAATGCCATGCTTACCAGATTCAACGAAGGAGCGTCAAATTTGGTGTGGGGTTGCTAACAGGTGATGAAACATGGATTTATTGCTACAATCCCAAAGCAAAACATCAATCGAGCGTATGAGTCTTTCAAGATGAGCCAAAATCAACCAAAGTATCGCGCGTGCAAAGTGGTTCTAAGCAGATGATTGCTTTTTTTTAAAAATAAAACTGGACACATGGCTATTGTTCCACGAACTGGACCGTATAGTGAATAGTGATTGGTACATAACCATTTGTTTACCGGAAGTTATTGACGAACTTCGTAAAAATAGCCGTAAACGTCGTAACATATTGTATCATTATAATGCCAGTTCTCACACGTCCAGACGACAAACGAATTTTTGAAGGTGAAGAACGTTAAACTTATGAGCCATCCTGTATACAGTCCTGACCTGACCTTACGACTTTTTTGTTCCCAGTTGCGCGAACAACGATTTTCATCACCAGAAGGGGCTGCCGAAGAGTATGAAAAACATGTTTCCGAGGTCACCACGCAATAGTGGCATAAATGTCTTCAAAATTGGTTTATTCTTGTGAAAAAGTGTCTTTACGCTAACGAAGAATATTTTGAGAAACAATAAATTAATTTTTGACCATTCATAGTAACTTTTTCTTATTCATTCCGGATACTTTTAGTGGGCCCCAAGTAAGTAATACAGGCGGGTGTTTGTTCGGTTCGAGGATTTGCATTCGATGTGGAAGCCAATAAACTGCCCGATGGCGGCGATGTTTTCCTTGCCATATTTAAATTTATCATTAATAGGGGATCGGACAAATTTTCAGAAAGTGTTTTAAATTAATCTTCATGGATATTTATTCCCATAAAAAATACTATTTTATTTATTTATAACCTTTTAGGTACTCAAAATCATGTTTTAATATTGTTTGTTTGAAAATGCCGCCAAAACGCCACGATAGTTCATCTGAGAGCGCGTAACGTCATTTGTGCTCATATCATAACAAAACAGCTGCATTGGCATAAGACAATGATTGCCCACAAATGACGTCACGCACTGTGATCGGTGTTTCAGTATAGATTAAAAATATTGTAAATAATAAAATTTTATTTCTTCATTTAAAAATATTTAAATGAATTATAATAAATTATTATTCGGTAAATAATCGTAAAAAATTATATATTTTCTTTCTAAGTACATTTTAGATTTTAATCTGATTACTGTCCGATCCCCTATTATCAAAATCCTCCGATCAATAGACTGAACTTTTTTAGTATTGATTAATGCCAAGCAAATTTTAATTTTTTAGCTCGACTCAGGCTCAACAAACGTTTCTAAAGAGTTTCGCAGTGATAGATGGGCTTCAAATAAAACCTACCTTTTATCATGACATTGTTTTACTGATATCGTTATACTTTGAATAATCATACCTACTTCAAATCTTATTAATGTTACTATCCTATTGGCAAATTATGGAAGGAGGGCTATGTTTAGCAGTGGACGTCATACGGCTGAGGTGATGACTCATACACGACCAGGACCCGTCACGATCCAATATAAAGCATCCCTAACTAATAGTAATTAGAAACGGCGCGGGCGCAAAGCTAGCGTAAAACCTGTTGGTGAGTGCGCGCATAATAAGGATACTTGCCCACCATAACGACTATTAAATAACCGCATACACGATAAAGTAATAATTGCAATAAATGATTAAAATGTGCGTAACCGTCGCACACCTGTCTCGAAGGCGGACGAGGCGAAAAAACGACTAATTGCGGAATACATTTTTTATTGTAAAAGGGCGGGATACAAACTGACTTTACACTGACACAAGCATTACTAGAAAAATTCCAATGTGCGCCACCTTTAATATATGTTGGTAATTCTATATTTTTGTGAAACCAATAAATCCGCCATCGTCTGTTATATTTTAAAAGTCTCATCACCTTAACGAGATAAAAGAAAGAGACTGAACTGAAACAAAGCAGCAGACAAATTTCACTGCAGTGGAGGGTGGGTGGTTTTACTAACATAAAAATGTATAAGCATCATCGATGTATACGCATTTATGCATTTAAATGTTATTATAGTTTTAAGGATTGAATTTTATTGTTTTTATTAATATCGCTCTAAAACCTTAAAGTTGGAAAATTGTGTATGTATATCGATAAATAAAACATCAAGATGTTGATTTATTTCCCTGGGTATAGAAAATAGAAACAAATATCAGAATAGCTAGAGTAGGATTAGGCGGGAATCCCACCCGCATGGCATGAAAGAGATTGAATGCAAGAAAGATATAGTATGAAGAATGGAAGTGTGAGAAGAATAGAAGCGAGAACTGGTATGCAAGAGTTAAGTAGAAACAGGCTTCAGCGCATAATGCTGGAGGGATTTGTATAAAAAAAAAAAAAAAAAAAATACCGAATGAACCGGAATCTGCTTATCCAAATATAGATTTTATTAAGTCAGTCCATAACACAAAACAACATTGAAGAACCATTTTTGATGATCCCTCGAAAACACTACTTTTTTTTATGAAAAAAATATCCCTTCATCCAGAAAAAATGCTGGAAAACAATAATTAAAAAGTATAAAGGTTTAATTAAAAACAAATGAAGAGAGTAGAATTCGACCTTCCCAGAGTTATCCTCTTCAGGAAACAAATCGTAGCTGATAAACTTGAAAATTTGTTCACAGGATACAAAAAAATCATGAACCATCAAAATTATGAATATATTCATGAGTTTGACGCCCGAGGGATCAACCTGTGTAGTAAAAATATAAAAAAAGGCACGAAGGACCCATATTAACTAGTTTACAAAATTTCCAATTTATTGAGAACAAGCTTCAAAGATTGATATAGAATTCTTAGGGTTTGCCCTTTTTAAAAATATATTCACTATATATAATAGATCAAACTATTGCATTGTAGTTTATACAATTAAATTATTAAAAATCCCGCGAAATCTATACATATAATAACATCGTAAACGAGCAATGTCTGTACATTAAATATTTAAAAAAAAAATTAAGATTTTTTGTCTATTTGTCCGTGCGTTTGTGCACGCTAATCTCTGAAACGGCTTAACCGATTTGTATGCGGTTTTCACTGATGTATTGTAACATGCTTCCCGTAACATTTAGTGTTTGTTTCATTCCAATTAGTTCAGAAACAAAAAAGTTACGCGCTATACCGAATACCACCCTTACGAAGTTGCGGGTTCAGCTCGTATATATGTAATATGTACGCGTAAAGAAGTTTTTTTAAAAGTTTATCATTATTTTTAAATGAAAATATTTGTACCCGCTACTTCGTACGCGTGGTATACCTATTCGGAATAATAGCGCGTATTGTTTTAATTATTTTTTTTTGTTTGTAAACCGACTGGAATGAAACAAACTAAATGTACTTTCTTCGATATGTCGTAAATAGAAAGAAAGAAAGAAAGAAAGAAAGACTTTTATTCACTGACATTATATACAAAACAGGACAGAGATTAATAAAAAACGTGTGTGTGTCCTCGCGGCAGCGAATCGGATACTGACTCAGCATTGTGCTGATGTGCTAGACAAACACCTACAGTGCTGATTTTCAGCCAGCACCGTATGTGACTCATTGAGCACCATACAAACATACTTTATAAATTATTATATACATATACATACATACATGTAGACATGTAAATACATCGTAAAATACATAGGCAAGAAATAATATAAAAAGTTATAACAAAATACATATACAATCGTACATATATAAATCGTACATATATACACATAATAAACAATTTGTACACGTTGTACCTACTTATTTTACGGAGGTCAAAAAAATAGTTTTTATAATTTTTGTCTGTTTGTCTGTGTTGTGCACGCTAATCTTAGAAACGGCTTAACGGATTTGAATGCGGTTTTCACTGATGTATTGTAGCAAGCTTTAGTGTTTGTTTCATTCCAATCGGTTTACAAACAAAAAGTTACGCGCTATATCAAATACCACGCATACGAAGTTGAGGGCTCAGCTAGTTTTATACACATGTCTCGTAGGCTATCTGAAATAGTATATTTCATTACAAGTGCGGAAAGGCTGTCATTGCAAAGAGTTCCGACAAATGTCTACCCGAGCCGAGGCGCAGCCGAAGGCGAGGGTTGACAGTCGGAACAAGTTGCAATGACGGTTCCGCACGTGTACTGAACGACTATTTTTAATACAGTTGCGAAAAAATGAAGCAATTTAATAAAACAAACAACTAAACTCGCAAAGAAAATTTCTGGAAAATGGCGCCAACCGTAGAATATAAGCAGAGAATTTTTTTTCTTCACCCATTCTGGTAGGCAAAGGAAACTATGACACAGCCAAGTCTTCAGTAGAATTTTTTTATTGATATGAAATGAAAATGAAATTTAATGAGATGAAATGAAATGAAGCCTAACCTAACTCATTCAATCAAATCATTAAATCTGATATTGAAACCAATTAGTAGCTTCTTTTTAGAAATATACGTATTTGCATGAATCATAAAAACTTCTATGATTTTTTTTTTAGTAAAAACTTCATGGTTGGTTTTTCCTTTTAATAGACATTATTTTGACAGTTGGGAAACAGAACGCACGAGTTCGGGAAAGGTAAAAAAAAGCACGAGTATGTAATAGCCCACATCCCGAACGCTATACGTCCCTGCAATATACGCCACTTTTTGAGCAACTGTATTAAAAAGTATTCTCCTGCGTGATATTCTGGAGTCGCGAAAAGAGAATAGGATGAAATGGAGTACTTAGTATTGGAAAAGATAATAAGTTAGATAGGTGCTATCTCGAAAGAGGAGATATATTTTTTGATGTAATGAAAGTACAAATAAACTGTTGAATAAGTCTTAGAGACAAAGGAATTCCTAACTTATATCGATCGTAGGATGAAAAGACATTCTGGCACACACTGGTCATCAGTAATGCACGGAGACGTCATTGAACATGTGGCAATAAGCAATACACATATAATTAAGGCAAAAAAACATGTTTTGAAGAAGTGAATGAAGACTGGTTTATTTTTATGTGATTTTATGCATAACTTATAGGTTTTCTGCGTATCTGATTATTCTTTATATAATCATAATAATTCATGTCGTGTGAAAAAGTTATATAATATTATACTGTCCATAAATTATAAGTAGCTTTTGCCCGCAATATCGTCTGCGTATATTAAGCTACATTTGTGTAAATCCGTTCAGTAGTTTTGGCGAGAAAGAGTAGCAAACATCCAATCCTATTTCGTTTTCATTGCGCAATATAAATTTTGCATTTTATAATTGCCTATTCATTAAGGACAAGCATATTAATATTTACATTCGATTTTTAGAGGCGATAATTAAACCTAAATACTTCATTAACAACCAACAACAATCCAATCATTAATTGAAGACCTCAATTACGCTAATTCTTGTAAACATGTCAGATATTTATGATTGACTCTATCGTGTTAAAGTTTGTACATACGACCTGAAACGCTTCGCAGGAAGCGGCTCGATGTCCCAACAGTTGAGAGACACAGGCTGATGATGAAGTTCGGCAATAAGCAATTATTTGAGTAGTTCATTTCAGGTTCATAGTCGATATACACGATTGCGGTTTAGCTGAGGAGTGTAGGTAGTTGTTGCAGAGAAACACCTACATATATAGGTAAATACATACATATGAGGATAATTCTTTAATGTTTTTTTACATGTATTTGTAATTGCATATACAATTCAATGAAATTTAACTTTAATCGTGCTGGAATTGGGAGCTTAGAATACAACCCCAGTGTCTGATGATTACAAGAGTCAACAGATCATCTACAGCGATACATCGATAAAAAACAAAGATGAACTTGTTACCTTGTTACCTACTCCGAGTTGAAAGCTCCATAAAATAAGTAATCGAGGTTTACGGTACCACATTAAGTTACCAGCAATTCTTTACACCTTTATGTATAATCAAAGTAAATTGTGTACCTACAAAGGACTTGATACAAAGATTTGTCTTGCTGTTAATGGCTGGAAATAGGATTATTTTCGTTGCCTAGATATCTCGACATTTGATATAAGGCACTTATATTGCTTATTTATTCATTTTTGGGTTGAAAACTTATTTTCGTGTCGGTTTCTTCCCCATAGAAACAACTTTACATAAACATAAACATTTGACATTCGTTTGAAAACAAAGTTGGCGACGTGAATCACTGTAGGCCGAAGTGTGTCACATGGGGTAATAAATAATGAGTTAAGTGCACTGCGGACAACATTCCTTGCGTTCACTTTTTCTAGGAAAATCAATGATGACACAGTACAATCGAACAATAAGCAAACGAACTCAAATGACAAAATTGCTATTAGTACAATTTATAATTTTATTACATACAACATTATCGATATTCAATAGCTGAAAAATTCGAAATGGATTAATAATGTCATTTACCTAATGCTTAAAATTCATTTATTTAAAAATAAAAATATTTGTTGTTAGAGCTGTATAGTTGTTTTTGATGTATAATAGGTGGTTCAAAAATGTTAGATGTTACATTTTTAAAAATTACTTTTATGGGGAGTGGGAAATGGGCTCTGGCATCCCTTACTCACTCACTGAAACCCAACAGCACACGTGCTGTTATTTCACGGTGGTCTTCTGTAAGGTTACTGGCGCCAGACGGGCTGCCCAAATGACTGCGAAACGCAGTGTGCCCTGCCACTATTTTTCACATATATATACATCATAGATTCACACATCATACAACCTGTAAAAAAATCCATTATACAGTCAACCTGGTAATTGAATAAAACTCCATAAAGAGTTTAATATTTTTTTATTCTACTGCTTGCATGAAACGAAATGCTATATACCACCTTGATTTAAAAAAAATCTCAGCTTCGATGCACGACTCCTTTATAAATTTTTCCTGGTGTCATAGATAACGGGATACCTACCTAATTACTTTATATTATTTAATTACATTCTGCATACTAAGATGTCACGAGTTCCAACAATAGTTATGTTGTTACATTCGGTATACACAGATGTCACTACATTTTAGAAGTTCAAATAGTTCATTTTCCACCAGCAGGTTATAACGGCTATCGTTTCGATCCTCAACGCGGACTGCACTTTTCATACAATATTTCGAAGTTTGCTTTTATAAGCCCAGAGAATAGAATTAGGGAATTCGTCAGCTGTCACACAAAAGTCAAAGTAACAGATAACGTAACGCTTTTTAGTTAAAGCTGGTATTAATTTTACTCATAAAATTTCCACACTGGGGGCCTTATTTTAAAGAGTAAACTCCAAAAAAATTGCACATATCAATGTTGAGTTATTGTAAGGTGTTTGGAACGAAAGTTAGTTCGTGTGTTTTAATTTAAATTTACTGAAAGATAATGTGTCGCTGGGATTGATGGTATCCCCGCGAATTGAATAAAATAGTTTTTTTTTTTAATATTATAACTAACGTTATGTTACCAAAACTTCGCAATTTATCCAGTTATTTAGGTTTTTTTTTTTTTTCAAAAACTATGCGCGTTCAAAGTTACCCAAATTCTGATCTAACTTTGAATGTGAATTTAATCCACATTTTAATAAAGTTTTAAACTTAATTATAATAATCTCAGCTTAATAATCCATAAACGACATAAGTAGAACACGTATAATTCAATAAAAATAATCAAATGCAGTAATATTTTAAAAAAAGTATTCAAAGTTACGCAGTTTCTCAAAAGTAATTTCTAGGGATAATTCTGTATTTCGTACCTACTTGACATATTATGATAATTTAATCGTTGTGTAACCTCGACATTATATATTAATTTGTACAATCTTAACCATGAAACTTGACATCGATCAGTTTGTTTTAATTTTCGATTTTTAATTTTTAGTCTAGGTTTTGTTTATTGTTGGTTAATGTTAGCTGTAATTGGCTTGCATAACCAATCTGTGACTATTATTTTAATGTAACCAAATTATAAATGTTAAATCGTTGGTGTGTTATAAATAAATAATTAACACATTTATTAAGATAACATTTCCAATTTTAAGTATCCTGATGCCATAATCATTGATACAATCGAATCGAATCGAAGTCTCTGATTTTTTCAAAATTTAACTGCTCCTGATAAAAGAGTTTTTTAAAACAGAAAAATTCCAGTTAAAAAAACAAGTTATAAATATTAAAATTTGGATTACATTAATTTCTCCTAGAGACAATTGCCCAAGTTATCCGAGAACTTTGATTGCAATAACATCCTGTCATTACATGAAACACAATTTGTCGACAATAACACAATAACAAAGGAAAAACTCGATTTAACGAAATCGCTCTGAAGAGGCGTTTATACGTAGACATCACGTACACTACCCGCGACTATTCTGCACTTTTCCCATCTAGGTTACTGTTTCGAGTGATATTTTTCACTAGCTGAAGACCAGTGCAACGCAACGCCCACTCGCGCTGCCATATTCTTTCTGACTTTTTTTTAGCTTTTGCTCACTTTTCTTCAAGAATAGGGAATTTATGCACATTTTTTTATATTTTCATACAATAGGTTATATCGTTATATAACCGTAAAAAATATTCAGCGCCAAAAAAACAGAAATTTGGTAACAATAAAAAAGTTAAAATTAACTAACAGCTACGGGCACTTTAAACACCCGCCCTTTTGGCGCGCTCGTCGTGACGTCAAAGTCTACAATACAATCAAATGTTAAAAATCACAAACATCTACACGCTTGTTGACATTTCATAGACGTTGACGTCACATTCCATAGGCTTTGACGTCACATTCGATCTGACCGTTTCGAGTATTTTGAATTTCCCACATTTTTATGCACTTTTTAATAATTATTTTCTTAACGAAAAAGAAATAATATTAAAAAATATTTACATAGACATAATTCTAAAGCAAAAATGTTGATAAAAAAATATATTTAAGCCTTTTTTTAATTAAACGCATATTCCCTATTGGACTATCAAATGCAGACATCAGCGCATTCAAACAAAACAAGAAACAAATTCTCAAGCTTAATATAAAGATAGACAGATAAGTGTGAGGATAAAGGATAAGGAATAATATGGAAAAAGGGGGATGGACCCTGGCATCCCTTACTCATTCACTCACCTAAACGCAACATCAGACGCAAAGTCTGAATTAGAAACTAAATAATTTTCTATAAATGTTTCGGTCATTGTTCTAGCAGTTTCTTGACTACTGTCAATGTAAAAAAGTATTAAATACATATTTCCAAAGTAATGATTATGAGTTAACACATGTTAAGATCATAGTACCAGGATCCCAGGCTATTTAACAAATTACGTAGTAACTATTTAGTAATCTGTGGCCAGGACGCCCGTGGCCGATACCCGAGACAACGGGACGTAAACTCATCGGTCAAGTTTGGCTCCAGGAGCGAGAGCGACAGAATATACAGCCGTCTCTCTTTGTCTGGTGTAAGCATTCCTTGCGTTTTGTTTGTCGAGCTCGAGTTGGAGAATGAATTCATCAAAAAAGTTTGGGAGCCAGTTTTTGTTCGGAAATTTTTCACAATTACGCATCCAAAAATATGTGATGCCACATGATTAATTTAATTATTCTTTTTTAATCAGAGTGTCAAGTGAATGTCCAAAGTTGAACTTACGTAGGTATTTCAGATAACAAAATTTATGATATATTTTTAAATAACGATCCACTTGACAGTAGGTGGATGCCGTCGCCTGTGCAAGTGCAATGCCAAAGTGTTGCAAGTGAGCTGCCGTCTTTAACAGGATAAAGTAATAATAAGGAAATGTGCGCTGGTATTCCTTACTTACTCTCCGAAACACAACACCACACTTCACGGTGGTCTTCTGAGGGTATTATAGTTACTGTCCCCAGACGAGCTGCCGTGGAAACCACTCACTAATGCATTTATTTTTTATGTTAAGATCAGCAGACAGGCTGACGGTCCACTAGAGGTTGGTGGCTACCGTTGCGTATAACATAAGCTACGCCAACGGTGTGTTATATAAGTGCGCTGCCGACTACTGTAGGATTAAAGGATAAGGGATTGGGAAGAGTTAGGTAAATGTAATTTGTCAGTTATGTGATACAGTACCAACTAGGTACTGTATTGTACCTAGTTGGTAAGGAATCTACATAGGTACTATAGAATCTGAAAGAAAAACGAATTCCAACTGCCTAAAAGTTAAACGGAGTTTGATCACTTGATAAACTAGAGTTAATTAATCACAACTCTTTTAATTCTGTTATTAAACCAGACGTCATGCTCTTCGTTCCTTTGTCCACATATATGGCTGTTTATGTAGTCCTAATACAATGCAGTATTAGACAGGCCACAAATTGTTTCCATTCGGCCTTATTTTTAAAATGTTTATTGGGAAATCAAGAACATTTTCAATTCCTTACTTCGATAATATCAGATTACTTAGAGCTTCTGAATAAGCAGCGAATACAGCAAATGGTTCATGATAACCATATTCCATACTAATCCAATAAGGGTTAGTTTGAGTTACGCTTTCGCCATAATTATTCAACCGAACACCACGAAATTTTGCATGCACACGTTGTCAGGGATACAAAAAGGACATACGGTACCTTTCATGCAGAAAATAGTATTCAGAGGATCATATAACATGAAAAATAAAAAATCAATGCCTGAAAAAAAAGAGCAATAAGGATTGAATTTGCTTTTAACATCTAAGAAGCTAGTTTATCTTAATATTATTTTTCAATTTTTTATTTTCTTAAATACATAAAAAACTTAAAATTAGAATTCCGCAGATAGCGGAGCAGGGCACAAGCTACCGGTGGTTAGGGCTGCATGAGGAACCTCCTGACAATACGTGTCGTTCAAGAAGTAACCGCCTTCTGTAACTGTCCCTTGAACCAGCCAACTAGTGAGAGTCTCTAGATGTGTTGGTCGACGCTGTAAGACCGTTCGCGAAAACGACTATCGGAACGATAATTGTGACTCGACATCCCACATGGCGGTCGGTCCCACAAGTCTATATGTATAGACTAGACTTTCGGCTTTCACGAGATTTTCGTCATGCAAGACGACGACGTCAACAAGTAACGTCCGGCGTTGGGATCGGTCAATAACCACGATATCAGACTTATTGGGGACAATAGTCCTATCCGTGATTATTGAGCGGTCCCAGTAGAGCGTGGCATGACCATTTTCGAGAACGGGCACAGGTGCATATTTATAATATGGCACCAGAGACTCAACAAGGTGATATTGAAGAGCAAGTTGTTGGTGAACAATTCTTGCTATTCGGTTATGTCTGTGCAAATACTCGCCGTTAGCAAGATGAAAACAACCGAAAATGATATATATACCTATATGTCTTAGTGATTCTCCGGGACGGTGGCATGCTCGACAGATGTCGACCGCACTGTCCTTGAGAATGTATTTCCGGTAGTTTCTCGTCTTGATAACTTCATCAGCTATTGCACAAACAAAACCTTCGGTTTTCTCAAAGAGGTCACCGAAGCGTAGCCAGTTTACCGAAGCGAGCGGGGTCTACGTCGGTTCCTGTGAGGGCTCGATAGAACCGCCCATGTAATTCCTTGCTCTTCCATACCTCGCTGCGGTTCTCGGTACTCAATATTATTATTATTATAGCGAAGAGTTTGTTACGCTTCCTCGCTTCAACCGATTGTTGAATGAAAATTTTGCAAACACGTTATCAGGGATTGAGAAAAGGACATGGATATCTTAATCCAGAAAAGAAAAATGAAAATAAGAAATCTGTAAAACGCTTCGAAAAAGGGTCGCGGTCTAAGTTTTACTTTTAAAATAAAAAATAAGATTTTCAAAGTATTTTTTTAAGATAAATCGGCATAACGTCACTTGGCAAATGGGTGGCTGATGTTACCCTACGAGTGCATTGAATTTGCATTCGTGCTACAATAAAGTGTATAATTTTAACAAGTGTGCAGACATCTTAATATTTAGACCTTGAAAGGTTAACTGAGGGGAAACGAGAAGTGCTGCTGCTTCTGGGTTCATCACGCAGGCGCTTCTCCTACGCACTCAACAAATATACGTTCGCGTTCAAAAGCATATATGCAGTTACAAAATGAACCTTTACTCTACAGAAATAAGGCTTGCCCGTGGAAAAAGCTCAGCTGCGATCGTGTATACACATCTGCCTTTGTATAGGTACTCGGTATGCAAAAGCCATGTCATCCTGTCAGACCTTTGGATTCCTTTGCCATGTGGATTATAGCAGATAATTAATATATACCTGTAACATATTTATGTAATATCTATACAAATAATAAAATCGTAAACGAGCCATGTTACATTAAATATATTTAAAAAAAAATTTGTACACGTTGTATGTACTTATGTTACCGAGGTAGAAAAAATGTTTTTAAAATTTTTGTCTGTTTAGTCTGTGCGTTTGTGCACGCTAATCTCAGAAACGGCGTAACCGATTTGAATGCGGTTTTCGGTGATATATTGTAGCAAGCCGTAACATTTAGTGTTTGTTTCATTCCAATTGGTTTACAAACAAAAAAGTTACGTACCAAATACCACGCGTACCGAAGTTGCGGGCTCAGCTAGTATAAAATAAATTACAATAGGGGATCGGACAAATTTTCAGAAAGTGTTTTAAATTAATCTTCATGGATATTTATTCCCATAAAAAATACTATTTTATTTATTTATAGCCTTTTAGGTACTCAAAATCATGTTTTAATATTGTTTGTCTGAAAATGCCGCCAAAACGCCACGATAGTTCATCTGAGAGCGCGTAAAGGCGCGTAACGTCATTTGTGGTCATATCATAACAAAACAGCTGCATTGGCATAAGACAATGATTGTCCACAAATGACGTCACGCACTGTGATCGGTGTTTCAGTATAGATTAAAAATATTGTAAATAATAAAATTTTATTTCTTCATTTAAAAATATTTAAATGAATTATATTAAATTATTATTCGATAAATAATCGTAAAAAATTATATATTTTCTTTCTAAGTGCATTTTAGATTTTAATCTGATTACTGTCCGATCCCCTATTATACGTTAATTATTAAAATACTCAAGTTAATTAGAAATTTTGTTAGAAAAAAATGTTCTTCTTTTAGACTTCAGTGTCCTCAATTACTTATATATATAAAAAAATAAACTCAAAATTTACGTTGGTATAAAACTATTAGAAAGAATGATATTTTAATTGGAGTATCATTACGCTTTGATTTTCAGAGGAGTCGTCGTGTCTTGTATTATTGAAAACAATGCACAATATGCACTTTACACGAGTCTCACACTAGTTAGAAGAAGAGAGAACGACTGCGTTCAAGAATGACTTATTAAATATGTCAATATTTATGTAATTCAAAAACTCTCCGATTATGAATGCGTACAAATTACAAATTACCTACAACGGAGGACGACCGGTCCTATTGAACAAGAAGTGGACGTCCTTTGATTGAAAATATTATGATAACAATGAACAGCTCCTGGATTTGTGTAGTAATTGTCGTAATAGAAAAAAATAAAAACAACTACACTACGTTACGCCTGTATCTGAAAGCCATTCAATTTATTTACAATCCAAGAAAAACTAAGAAAGAAAAATGAAATAAGTGTTCAGATGTGTTTATGTAGTAAAAACTAAGAAGCAGGGAATATTTGAGAATCTAACTCTTCCTCAACTATCGCAATCACATTGTATGCAAAATCAAGTATTTTGATGTTTAATTTACGCGAACTTAGCCAGAGGTCTCGGGTGTTTAATTCATAGATATAATTTCGTCCAAATTTAAATTATTCTCGTGCGAGTATTGTGTACACGTCAAATTGGGAAAATTTACACCTCCTATTTATGAGGGGGTCTTATATGAACTAGCTGTCGATTGTCGCCGATAAAAAATAAATTTTGACGTGTGAAATCACTAAAAACTTTTCAACACTGAGTATTTCGAGCATAGAATTATTTTGAGCCTTTAATTTTATTTCTATTTTTGAAAAATTCTGTTCTTTATTATCTGTAATAAGAATAATAAAAAAATCAAAAGACAATGCGAACTGGTGAAAGTGCTTCGTTTTTTTCAACTACTTCGTTTCAAAACTAAATGAATGTAACAAGAAACCGATATATTTTTTATAACAATTGACACTACTTACTTTCAACTTCACTGTTGCAACGTTTGGTCAGATTATAAGCCCAGATTATATCAAAAATGGTCGGTCTACATTGCGGATGGAACAATCTTGATCGTTGAGAGATGTTCTCGGCAAGAAGCAAATTCCAAACAATATAGTAAATTTGAAAACAGATGGGACGACTTTAAATGCACAGTTGAATGTAGTCCATTCTGTTTGTGCGTGTACTTTTATCAAGAGTAATTAAAATAAAACAAATCACTCAAATTATGAACAGCAAAGGAAAAAGATAAGGTATTACATACTTTCAGTACTTATTGCACGGCGTTTAAAACTCAAAGGCAAGGATTTCATAACGTTTTAATGGAAGCTAAAAGCCTTCGCCCTTACGTGTGTTTATAAATACGTAGTAAGTTACAACTAAGTTAAGCACAATACATAGTATTGTTGTTGTGTCTTAAAACAGGCAGGATGTATGTAGGTTGTGTTAGTTATTGTAACAAATAACAAACGGAACTGCACAGCTCGATGTTTACACAATAACTAAGTTACTTGACACCGCACTACATTAAACTAAACGCTTGACTAAGCAAAGACTTATTACTTTTGACACGTACTGTGTTTATGAAACAAACCCATTGGTCCCTGTACTGATAAACAAATTCTTCATTATATCACAGAATATAATAATAGTTATTATATCAAGTTAAAAACAAAACCAAGTTACTCCAGTGGTTGACATATTTGATGAAAAAAGGCAAATTATTCAAGATGGAATTTTTTTTTTCCATAATTTTATTACAAAACCAGGTTATATAAGATTAATTTAAAAAATGTATTTTTACCGAAAAAATATCTCTAAATGATGGCAAAAGACGTATACAAATCTATTGCGTAATTACAAACAAATCGAACAAACAGACGAGGACTTAATAGTCCTCTTATATTATAATAAATTATAATAATTTTATTAATTTATTATATATATATTATTAATAACTAATATAAGTCTTCTTATATTAATAACTAGCTGAGCCCGCAACTTCGTACGCATGGTATTCGATATAGCGCGTAACTTTTTTATTTGTAAACCTATTGAAATGAAACAAACCCTACAATGTTAAGGGAGGCTTGCTACAACACAATACCTACATCACTGAAAACCACATTCTAATCAGTTAAGCCGTTTATGAGATTAGCGTGCACAAACAAACGCACAGACAAACAGACAAAAATGTGTACAAATTGTCTGTGGGTTAATAATATTTAGTATTGCGTGTGAGTCAAAATATTAGTATAGTAGACGGCAAACTTCTTGGACAAACGACCTTGAATGCGCAGAAACGAAAAATAGGTCTCTTTGTCTCTCGTGATCTCTTTTCTCTCTATACCACCAACTAAAACGTTATTAGCTCAATCAATAAAAGCCCAGTAATAAAAAAATAGCGTTTTCCAATGAAACAACTTCAACTATTATTGCGTCTTGAAACAGAATAAAACTTTTACAATTTCTAAATAACATTCAATTCAATTTGTTCCAATATCAGATTAGACCAAAAGAAGCCGCTATGTTATTCTATAATTAGTGTACCTACCGAAGTCTCAGACCAAATAAGAACTAGAAAGAGTTTTGCGAACATACTGAAGCCGGTTTTATAAACATGTGTGCGTAGGTCGACGGGTTTATGTTTCAAGCTATAATGAAAATATTGGTTTTTATAATTACTTAAAAATCTTACTTTTTATTTTTTGAAGCCTGGATTTTAACCGTTTTACGCCCATGAAGACTTGCTCAACTAATAAGGCGAGGCGTAGTTTTACCGGCTTCACACAGACCACCGTTAAAGCCCGGTAAAAAATTTGCAATATCCGAAATGCATTTTTTTAAATTAACTGTTTCAATTCCATTAAAGTACTAGGAGACCAAGACAAATGAGAAGGCTCGCTGTAAATTATCAATTTGTTTGTCCACATAGTGACGTTTTATTCGTTGGTTAATAAATTACACTCGTCACAGGAAAACTATTCCACCCATAATAGACCAAAATCATTATGTATGCCTGAAAATTATACCTTCAAGTAAAGTACACGTTTCAAGGTAAAAACGAAATTATATTCTATACTCGTATTATACATATTTTGAAGTCAATGTAAAACGCCAATTTAGACAAAGTTATAATCATTGTATCAAACCTAAGATTAAAATATGAAAATAAATAGATAATTTGTGTAATTATAATATAATTATTGTATTCTAAACGATAAGAGAGTAAAGCTATTTACGCCTACAGCCCCTAATCTATCATCTAGGTATACCTACTTATAAAATTGTTTGTCCTGCGCACAGCCAATACAACTAAGTCTAGAAAGCTGAAGAAACACGGACTATAAATTTTATGTATATCATGTCACTACTTATAAGATGGCAAAAGTCATCGAACAAAATGGCAGATAAATAATACATATAATATATATAATACACACACACACACTATTATATTAATATAACATTATATTAATATAACATAATAGGGCTACAAAAACCGTCACCCTTAATCTTATGAAGGTTACCATCGAAAATCAAGTAGACCGCCAGGAATCATTTGAGCACTTTTCCCGGAGTTCAAATGGACCGTCAGCTTCCCTGACAAAATGGCAATCGACAGCTACAGGAAAGTTTTCTCTGTAAAGATATTACTAGCCTTTGCATATCTAAAAAAAATTATTCTAATCTAACTATACTACTGTAAAGTTTCATCAATATTCGTTCAGTAGTTTTTACTTCAAAAAGTCACAAACATCCTTCCAAACTTACTAATTAAAAAGTAGGATACTCGTGAATGTTTGTCAAGATTTGTCACTCACAAAAAGCGTAAACCGTTGCGCAGACTTGAATGAAAGTTATCACACAGACCATGTTTTTTGATTAACAGATAGGGCACTTTATAGTTACATAGTTCTCAGAACAACCTATGATTTTAACCTATTATATGATAACCGAAAATATGTAGGTGAAACTAAAAAGTAATATCTTGAACCTGTAAGCTCAAAATAAGTTGAATATGTGCCAGATTCATAGTGCATTTGAGTTTTTTCAATGATTCGGCAGTTTTAGAGGACCACTTGACATTTTGCAATAATTTCCTTACAATTCCAGCGTAAACAAACGGTCCGCTCCGGTGTAATAATGCACTATTAGCAATCCATGAATTCTTCTCTAAAATAGGATATAAAATAATTATTTAACTATTTTTCAAAAAATTATTAATTTTAATCATTTTTTTGTTTTGCACAAATAATAACCGGATAACAATAATAAAATACAAAATTGTGGGTGTTTAGGAAGAGAATTTAAATGAGATATTTTTCTGTGTTTTATTATTATTATACGATTATTATTTATGCAAAACAAAAAAGTATATTAGCTTAATCGATAATTAGGCGAATTAAAATAGACAAATACTCAACCATTAAAACACAGTAATTTGATCTTACGTTGAATTGTTTTACAAAAAAAATTCTTTAATAATCGAAATTTGTGTCGGTCAGTAGGTGCTCACGAGTTACGTTACGAGTATGTATAAGAACCGTGACGTCATAGAAGCGTCTGTGACCTCGCGTATCGCCGGCGCATATCTATCGTACATGCACTCCGATCAAAGACTAAATAGGTGTATGGGTACAAAATAAGAAATTTCTTGATTTTTATAAAAAAAAAATTAAAACAGATAAAACATTTCCCATACAGGTTCCCATTCAGTAAAAATTAAATGACGTTTCAGAATTTTAACATAATTTTTTTTTTTAAATTTTAAAACATTAGGGGATATAAGTAATTTACGAATCGTGTGAAAATAATAAAAATAATCCTTTATTGGCTTAATACAGTTATGCTGTCACATTGACTCCTAAACTTCTTTAATGCCTAAAAATAATAATATTGACATTTACGACTAATATCTACAATTAAATCACTAACTGGCACGAAAAACACTAACTGGCTCGAAAGGTCTCTAGCACAAGGTAGGTATACGATTCACAAACGAAAATTCTTTGAAAAAAGTTTTTCTATCCTCGATGGGAACATATTCGAGCTACGAGTTGGTTCTGAAATTTTTGAACACCGACCTCATTTATGTAGTCATCGGTAGCCACCTATTATAATATTATATCAGTTGGACCGTCTGTTTCAACGGTTGTCGCATAATCTATGAACCGATCTCCATACAATGACGGTCGGGCGGCGTAAGCGTGCTCGATTAGTACGCGCCGGTGACTGCGCCTGCGTTGTGTAGCGTTCGTCGGGGTTGAGTGGAGGGTACGCTGCGATTGCGACAATGGAAAGCTCACTCACTAGTATGCTAGTATTAAATGTTAAATTACTCTGTGTCAAACGGAGCCCCGGACATGGAACAACGATAAACGGATGATTGACGCCCCGAACACTCCAACTATTATCTTCGACTTAAAGTTTTTAGGTCACATCCGCGCAAGTGATCTGGGGTGAAAAGTGGAGAACAAATCTTTTTGCTATATGCGATCACGCATGCACAGTGCACACTCCTTTATATCTATCTTGTGGCGTTATTTCGGCGCGCGGCCTTAAAATTATACAACTGCGATAATCCTACCATTTTTATAAAGGCCAAAATTTGTGAGGATGGATGTATCAATGATTATTTTAAACATTTTTAAATTTGCTTAACAAGAGGTTATTTTAGGTTTATTTTTTCGTCTCTAAAAATCGAATATAAATAATGAATATAATAATTCCTTGCAGCTTTAATTGAATTGTGTGTATTGGAATTTTACTCAATGTTAAATATTCTTGGAAGCCGTCCCAATTTCTATTAATTTGTATTTGTTTTTTTTTTTCTTATCTTGTATTTATTAATTGTTCTTAAATATGTATATATATGATTAATTTACTCAACTGTACGTATAAGTATTCATGAATATGTATGCTGTGATAGCCTGTAAATGTGATGTGTACAAGCTGAACTATGTTATGCTTTTTGTTTTGAGCTTTATATGTACATTATTATTGCGTTGGCTATCCATAATAATAAATAAATAAATAAATAAATGATTAAGATTTATATTCGAATGTAATGAATAAAAAAGTAATGTGTGTCAGCTCCGACGCACGACTGGAGCTACTTTAAACGTATAAAATTTTCTAATTATTGTAATTATCTAATTATTTTATATTATTTAGTTACATACTGCATACATGCAACATACAAAAATTATGTTAGTTACGTTCGGTATACACAGATGTCACTACGTTTTTAAGTTGAAATATGTTGTTCATTTTCGACGACAGATGTCGCTGCGCCGCGCGCGCTATCGTATCGTTCCTCAACGCGGACTACACTTTTCATACAAGATTTTGACGTTTGCTTTTATAAGCCCAGAGAACAGATAACGTAACGCTTTTTAATTAACGTTTGTATCTTATAAAATTTCCATACTGGGGGCCTTATACAAAAATCGATTCTTAAGGAGTTCACGATTCACGAAATGAAAACGAAATACATTATACGTTTATCCCAATATCCTAATCTTCTCTATATATAAAAATGAATCCCCATTTCCCTTGGTCACGGCATCACGCGTGAACGGGTAGACTGATTTTAATTCGGTTTTCACTAATGGAAAGAGGGATAAGCGGGGAATGTTCATATATATATATATATATATAAATTGCACCCCGGGCGAAGCCGGGGGCGGCTCGCTAGTAATAGTATTATAAATTCTAGAGTTTGTGAGTATACGCAGTGTGTTCTATCAAATTGGAGAACACCACTATGAAGAAATTTTTGAGGTGACTATCGCTGACTTCAAAAGGTGTAAAATACAAAGAGAGCTACGAAAACTACAAGACATTCTTAAGACTAAAGCTTCCTAATAATTTAGGCTACACCAGAGCGAAACTCGTTCATTTGTACACAAGTATGGCAGTACTCTCACATAGATTATTGTAATGACGGCATTTGTAGCGGTCGCGGGGCCCTTTGTGTATATAACTATAACGTAACCAGTTCACCAGATGTTCGAGGAACAAGTGACACAACACACCATGTGCGCGACACTCCGAGACTACGAACGGAATATTGTATAATGCCCCTTAATACCTTCTAAATAGGGTGCAATTTAAAATAGACTTTGACCTTATAATTATTAAATTTATTCCAGGAAAAATAACATTACACTTCAATAGATAATAAAATTATCGCCGAATGGGAAGACTGTGTAAGATGTCAATAGCAATATTAAACATTCTAATTTTTGTTTCGTACCTAATTTTCTTTGTTCAAGAGTTCTGGGCATTAAAAAAATAATGTGGAGTATTTAATGATATGATATAAAGAAAGAAAGACCCGAATATGATAATTTGTTTCTTTAATTTTCTAAATGAATTTGATTAAAGAAGAAAAATTCCTGATTTCACTGATGACTCTTTTTTGGAGATTGATACTTATTTATACTACACGGTATAGAGATTGGAATAAATCAATTGGAAATAAGCGAAAAAAAACTAATTCGCTTATCTGATTATACCTACATATCCTTAATAAGAATATCATGTAATTTGGGGAATCAAATGACTACAGATAGGTAGTATCTGACCGAAGGTCTGATTTTAGCCGAAGGTAAAGCCGATTGTTCGGCTCTAGCTAACCTTCGACCGAAGCCGAAGTGAAATGGTATCGAAATCGTAAAGAAGCTGCAGAGACTGTATAAAAAAATGGAGTACCTAATAAGGTTCTAGATTTACTTACATAATCTGAAATGAATTTCAAGGATCTAAAAAGGTTGGTACTTAGATATAACTTTGTGTTGTATGAAGAAGCATTCAGGAAATAGAACTCGGGTCCACATCAACGTGCACAAAAGAACCGAATTGTTCTTAGCAATAGGATAACAGTAATATCAAAATGGGGACAAACACTTTACTCCACCAAGACACCGCAGAATTTTTTGAATATCTGAAGATTGGCTACTGTCTAAACTATCTTTAATAAAATAATAAAATAAAATCCAATGAAAATAATGTAGTTACCACGTTCGACCAATCGCGTAACTGTCCCGTTGAAATCGTGAACTGGTGCCAAATGCACTCCTCTCTGATCTATTGGCAAGCTTCGCTACTGGAGGCGGCTGTTGTTTGTAGCCAACATAATTCCCTACATTACTTATAATCTCCTAGTAAATCATATTGAGGGATAGCATAGTAAATTTAATTTAAATTCTTTCTTATTACCAATTCAGGTCAAAGATGCCACATTTGACCAATGATGAAATAGTTTATTGCATGTGGACGCACATCTTACTTAAAAACGTAAAAGAAAATTAAGAATAATTTTTTTATTTTTATTTATTTAATTTAGGTTACATACAGCCATTATATAAAACTAAATTATGTATTATAATAAAGTACAAATAGGCCTAAAGAACCATAATAAACATTTAGAAGAAATATTGAAATCAATTGAAGTCCCAAAGTGAGTGGCAGAGTCCCAGAGTGAGGCAGAGTGTGGGAACTCCCCTAACTCACTTAATATTTTCTATGCACTTGTACAATTTGGCTACCATATTATTATTGCCCGCATCAAATCAACATAACAAAGATTATTGTTAATAAATCGTTTAAAGCACGATAGTTGTACGTAGCCTCAAATTTAAATCTATTTTTAGGATCTATTCGTCTATTCGCGAAAGTAGGAACCAAGTGTGGAATAAACTCCCTCCTAGTTGTTTCCTGTATAGGAAACTCTTCAAAGAAGCTGTAATAAATTCTCGCAGGGTCGGCAGCGCACCACACATGTCGGTGGTGCCCTTAGGCGACAATAGCCACCGACCGTCATATGAAACATCAGATTGTATTGCCATCAAGTCAGATCAAATGCATGTAATAGTAGTGTGTTATACCAAATCTCATAAAGAAGTCGTGCATGGGTTGTGTAAGTGAATGTAAGTCAGAAAGAAATTACGAAGAGAGATTTTTATGTGTCAAATATCGTGTATAGTGGTTCTTTTCTTATGTAAAATTGTCCAATGACTGCTGAATTGAATGCAGTTTGTATGATAAATCCGTTAGTGACAGACTCGATGATTTTTCTATTAGGACTGTGCCTTTATGGGCGTTGTGGGTCATATACATCACGCTAGTCCAATGTAGATTTCTGGGACTCTCAATGTCTTCGAAGATAGATACACAATATTCCTTCACTGAGAGCAAGAATCATCATTTCTAACGAATTAGTAAAGATGTATCAGCAAATGTCTCTAATTTGTGTGAGGCGATAATGGACAAAAGTGACTTCGAATTCTTAAGTTCTACCTCAAGAACTTAAGAATAAGGAAACATTCAGAAACTATTAGTATCTATACATTTTTATCTTAGCGAATTCTACTGACGTAAAAGACGTTAGTTAGTGCTATTGGGTTTGAAACACTTTGTGGTTATATAATTTGAACCATAGGTTGCATTTTACCATAATTCATACCAATAATTCGGTTGTAATCAATGATTTTGCACGTCCCTGCCGACGCAATCTACTGATCGTATCCCCTAGCTACCTCTTTACTCGGAAGACCGAGGCGATGAACGTTTCTGTCCCTGATCGTTCGTTTCACCGATGGTTCAAACGGTCTCTGAGAAGTTAATTTCGTATGTAAACTTTTGTTTGTAGAGCTGAACGCCTCACCCTCTCAGACCAAATTAACCTAAGACCGAAAGAAAAAAGTGGCACATATTGCATTTCGCAGTCACAAACTAAGCAACTCAACTGGCGGTAGGAGACACTACCTTACAGAATACCGCCTTGGAATAAAAACTCGTTTCGCTGAGTCAGTGAAGTTTATCAGAATTCATACATATCCCTTCAATTACGGTCATCCTTTATTCTATTAAGGTCTGCAGTACAAATGCAATACGTTGCAAAGTGTCATAGGTGACGGTAGCCACATGCCATCAAGTGGACTGTCAGTCTGCTTGGCGACCATTACATAAAACTCACAAGAAATAAAATCATTTAAAACTTATATAAATGATGAACTTCAGCTTGTGGCTTGTACCACTATGCATCCAAGTGCATTGGATGCATTTACTCATCAATAAGTCTGCATAATACGTCATTCAAAGTGGATGCGGGTTATAAAAGTTTACAAAATAGCATGTAGTAAAAGAGCCCTGTAAACTTTTTAAAAGAAAATTACTACCATTTTAAGTGCATAATAAAATATCTCGGTTACATGTGCTGTAATTTATTATAGTTTATTTAAAATAGAATTGCACTGAGGTATCAAGTTAAAAGATTCGAAAGAAACGCGAAGTTTTATTTTAAACTAGCTTTTGTCCCCGATTTCTTCCGCTTCACTTTATCCCAGGTGTTAAAACTATTTAACTTTATTGCTCATATAAATATTTTTGTCGGCCGCTGAATTTTATTTTTATTTTTGATGATCCCTCGGGAATTTGGATGAAAGGTACCCTATCTCCTTTTCAGTATCCCTGATAACGTGTATGCAATATTTCCAATGATCTGTTGATTAGTTAAAGTGTTTAAGCGTAACAAACAAACTAACTACTTTCGCTTTTATAATATCAAGTTAGAATTAGGATGTAACTTATTACCTATCCACTTCTAAAGTAATTTAATCCTTCTTCGGGACGTTTTTAAAATCCAATACCAACTAGATGTACCGAACAGCGCGTTTCCTGCGAGATAAGCCTCTGATGGATCGCTTCCCATGGATTAGGGATGGTCGGTCGATATCGACGCCCACTTTACTGGACCCCTCGGCCGTTACCAGTTCATTCAAACCTCGTGTCTATTTATAGTGGCAAATTATAATATAATATTTTATGCAAAGTTTGCTTTACTGTACAACTATACGTGTCGAGTGAGATGCAAATAACGATGGAGTGAAATATTAAAATAAAATAAGCCCTTATAAAAATGAGACTTCATATCTGATTCATCGCTTAAAAATTTCAATATCATCATTCAGAATATTATAGTGTAAGAAGATTTCCGTTGGCGTTAAATACAGTATACAGTCAAGTGTACAATGTAAGGTTTAGAAAGGGTTAGGGAAATGGGTTCTGACATCCTTTACTCATTGAAATACAACAGCACACATGCTGTTATTTCATGTTGGGCTTCTGTAAGGTGGTTACATGTTGGGCTTCTGTAAGAGTGTCCAATTTATGACTGCGAAACACAATGTGCCCTGCCACTACTAAGTTGACACTCGGTGTCATTTTGAAATAGAACCTCGTGTTTGCTATCATTTGAAAGGTCCCAATGAGGACTATTTATTGGAACTCGCCCCACCCCCTCTCACATCCCTAAAATTGGCCACGGAAAATGTCTGCTCGCGATAATAGGCATGACGACAGATTTTGAAATTCCCTTCCATAATGTAGATACACATCTACCATAAACTAAATTTCAACGGGAATTATTGAATGTTTTTAAATCTATTTTGAATTACGCGCGAAAACGCTCTTAGGTGTCATGGCGTCGCGTCTGATGAATCGTGATGTCACCGACATCTTTTTCATTCTGTCAAAGCAAAGTCAAGCAACACGATTGAGACGATGGCACTTACCTGGGCGTGACGTCATTCGCTCTGATTGGTGTTTCAGTTAACATGGCCGATTGCAGTTATTTATACTTCTATTTTATTGAAAATCTTATTAATCTCAATTTTAATACAAAAAATGAGTAATTTTTTAGACTCCTTTCAACATATATTTTTCTCCAAAACCATTTTATTCTTTGATTCTTTAATACCGTCATCATGCCTATTCCCTAGTGTGACGCGGCAAGCAGCCTGTGGTACCGCGCAACCTTTAGATTTGCCTATATATATGTATGTAGGGAATAAACATTGAATCTCATCCATTTACGACGTAGAGGCACCCCTCTAAGGGGGGTTAATCTGGCATTTATATTTCTCTTTTTGTGGTACATACTTTTTTATGTAAAAAAAATGGTATTGGCAATTGAAACACCCACAAACTGACCGATGAGCAGAAATACCGCCGAGTAGGTTAGTGCCGATTTATGAGAGAAATTCTACGGAGATGAGAAAAAAAAACATAGGTATACGAGACTAATACAACATCTTTGGTAGGTACAGACTAATACATCTTTGGTTAGATATATATGTACTAATACGATATATATGTACTTTACCGGTGACATAATATGGCTGTATATCTACGACCCCGAAATAATGCGTCAATCGATCGTATGGTGCTTTGAAAATGAACCAAAACCGACAAAACGTTAGCAAAGCACACGGAAACAAACAACACACGGAACACGGAACGACCGCGGCATGTTTTAAGACTGGTCTATTGCTACTCTGGTGCTAGATGATCAAAAAACAGTTAATTCTGAGAGGTATGTAACAGTTTGTGCCCCTGTAGTATTATCAGCTTGGTGTGACAAGCGACCGAAATCACAAATCCGGCACCTTCTTTGGCACCACGACAACGCCGCGCCGCACACGTCCGCCAGAACACTTGATTTTATAAATTCAATAAATGTGTCTATCCTCCCTCACCCACCATATTCCCTTGACTTAGCATCTTGCGATTTTTACTGAAAGCAGATTTGAGAGCAATGAAGATGCACTGGCAGCCTAGAGTGGTCAGAAGTATTTTTCAAGTGATTTAAACACATGGAAAAGTGTATAAATATAATTTTCCTTACCCTAAGGTTGCCTGGAAGAAATCGCTATAAAGCGATAAGGCCGCCTTTTATACTAATGCTTGTTCTTTCTTTCTTTTTTTTATTCTTTTTTATGTTTATAGTACAAATAAAGAGTTTTAATAATAATAATATAAATGCTCAAGGCGAATACTTTGAAAATATAGATAATAAAATAGTGATAACCCTTAATCCATAACCTTGGCTGTTACTTTTAGGCTTTTAGACACGCATGCGAATTCAGCCAGGAAAGGTAGTGTGAAATAAGCATTAAGTGAGAAGACAAAGCAGTAATTTATTACAAACGAACACAATATATTTTATCACCGTACCACATCTAACCGCGACCGGTTTTTTTTACCGCGTTTGGACATTCGACGCCATTTTACTTTTAATTTAAATGAAACTGTTTTAATCTCCTTCTTCCTGTGACGTATTTATGTCGAGTCAACGGACGCGCTCTCTGTACGGAATCAATTAATTAGGATTAGATTCAATGAGAATCTATTCAAACGACAAATGTTCGGCTATGTGTAATTTGATTATTGATATTCTGAACTCGAATTGGGAAATTGAAATTCATTATAGAAAAAAATGTTACCATATTTTGAACTTTATAACCCAGTCAGCATTCCAGACCGATGGTACTTGTATCTATAATATTTTTTTAATTTAACTTTACAAATTAATGACTGTAGGTAGGTAATTAAAAATAGGATATTTTTTTTAGTTAAACATAAAACTACCAAATAACACAAAATAATCCAACAAAATTTTATTTCATTAAAAAATACATTTAAGTACAATCCATATTCATAATCACATCATTCTTGAGTCTCATGATTAGATATTTTGGTAGTTATATATGGTTTTTAACTGACTTTCATTCTCAGTCAAAAAATCAGAGTAAAATATCTAATCAGGTAATAAGTTCGGTCATATGTATAATCAAAACTTTTGAATTTAGAATGCTGGCCAAGAAAACATTTATTAAATTCGAATCTTTTATAAAAATAACAATGTGCACTATTTCGAATTTCATTTGTTTTTTTAAATATGGAGTGGACGCTTAAAGACCGAACTGCGGCTATTGCGCTGCATCGGTGTGGTTCTGAGCCGAAATAAGATTTTCAAAAATTTAAATATAACCCACAGATTCGTTTATCGCTAGAGCGATATAATGAAGAAGAAGTGGTCGCCCTCGCACTGTTAGGACTCCAAGTGATAAAAGCTGTAAAGGGACCGAATCCAAAGAAATCCCATGCGTAAGCAGAAACTGTTGGCCATTCTGATAGTGTTAAGCGGTGAAAAGGGTGTTGAATGAAGGCTTCGAGCTTATTGAAGAAAAACATGACATCATTTGGATGCGCGTTGAATGGCCTGAGACTGAAGAGAGATCCCGCGTTTTGTTGAAGCATTACGCGGAAAAAAGCACCGTAAAATTCTTTTTTCGGATGAAAAAATTTTTACCGTGGAGGAGAGCTACAAACAAAATGATAAGGTGTACGCCCACAACAGTGACGAAGCGAGCAACCGCATTCCGCGTGTCTAACGAGGCCAATTTCTATCGTTAATTATGGTTTGGCTGGAAGTCTCATTTTCGGGCTAACGAATGCAGTTATGTATCAAAATACAGTGGAAACCTCTTTGGAACTTGAGGAACCTCTTTCTCATACCATGTTCAATAACAGAGTTCTGGGTATTCCATCAAGATTTGCATGCTTTTCGCTGTATGAGCGCCAACTCTGGAAAAGCATGCAAAACTGGAAAATTATAAACATAAATTATAAATTTTATATTTACAATTTCATACAACGTTGAATTATAAAATATGGCAATACTAAAATATGGAGGAAAAGGCATGCTGAAAGCCTCATCCTGATTTGGAATCGATATTGATATGGACCTCGTTTATGCTGCTATAGACGACTGGCCGCGCAGGTTGAAAAGGCTTGTGTTCAAAATAGAGGAAGTCATTTTGAATAAGCTTAATTAGCATAAGAGTCTGTTTCCGTAAATTCCAATTGGTATATAAATGTAACTAATAGTAACCTATAAAAACAAACATGTCTCAATGATGAAAAACCACACCCTTTCTGTTGATCAATTCCGGCCGCTTTCTCTCAACTTCTTGCTTTAATCTATCAGTTGTTAGCAGTAGAGATCCGAATCGATGGTTCTGGCCGGCGGTAAAAGTTCATAATGAACAATGCCCTTCCAATCCCACCTTACACATAGCATCACCTTATTGCGAGTTAACCCGGGTTTTGACACAGTCTGTGAAGCCTGACCGACCTTTGACCACGACCTTTTTCGCACGTTCTTGTCTTACGTGATCCTCTCTTCATCACCAGTTACCAATCTCTTAAAAAACGGTTCGGTTTCATTACGTCTCAATAAAGAATCGCAAATGAGTACACTATTCATAAGGTTTCTTTCAGTGAGCTCGTGTGGCACCTAAATATCGAGCTTTTTTGTTTGCCCAGCTTTTTCAAATGGGTCAAAACTGTTTGGTAGTGAATTCCCAGTTCTTTAGCTATGTTGTAACTACTGATATGCCAATCTTGCGCCACTTTTTCAAAAATCGCGTCCATTTTATCCGTAATTTTATCCGTCTTCGACATCAAAATTCCCCGATTGAAAACGCTTAAACCAACTTTGTGCTACCTTTACTGACACTGCATTAGGTCCATAAATGTCACAAACTTTTTCGCGGCTTGCGTTGCATTTTTTATTTTTTGTAATAAAGTTTTAAAATGTATCGATATTCTTAATGAGTTTCACTCATTTTGACAGAAAGAAAAACAAATAAAAAATAGCCGGAAACAGCATTTTACTAATTTGTTTCTTTCTTTGAAATGTAACCTCTTTAGTGTCATCGAAACCAGCCAGATACAAATAGTACAGCCAAAGATATTTTATTACAAGTTTATACATACTAAATGAGAAAAGACTTTCCCCGACCTAATATTTAACTACAACTATAGTTTGACCAGAAGCGTTGTACCAAGCCTTAGGCATGTGCGCAGCGAACCGGGGTTGCAGAGCAGGCCGCTTTGCTCTTTGTCTTTTCGTCGCCTTCGTCTGTGCTTGCTTATTCAGACGTACAAGAGATAAAATATCCAGAATGAGTAGGTGAAATTCGCATCTTTACTAATAAATAGAGAGACGAGCTCTATTTCAACGGTTTTAAAATATTGTAAATCGATAATAATCGTAAAATCTGTCCGACAATATCGCTCTCATGTAAACTTGGTGACGTAAGCGGGAGGAAGCCATTCTAATGAATGGTACAGCGGTTTCAACTAAAATATAACTAACCAATAATTTGGGTACATTGATTTAAGCGATAAACAATTAATACGGCTGTGATTGCATACGAAAACGAGAATGCGCTTGCTTATGTCGTAAGGTCGCAAGCGACAAAACGATTTTTATTAAAAAAAACTATAATGTATTTTAAGAAATCCAACTGTAAAATTGAAGTGTATGTTTATACTAATGTACATAGAAAATTTGGAGGTATAAATTGGTCCCGTTTGCTTGTAAAATGTAAATCTGTTTTAAAAGAGGTTTCTTTGAAATTTTCTTCTCTGTTATAAAATTTTAGCAATCTTGTAATAAACTGACAAAATGAAGACCGTAACATGAAGAAACAGATTACCAAACATCATTTTAATATGTTTTGTCATTGCTGAGAAAAATCTAAATCCCTGCCACCAAGATTTCCAATTCGTCGCCAATATTAAATGTAGTAAAAAATAACATTATACTGGATTTAGTTACAACTACAATTTTCAAAACAACACACCACTCACTGACTAACTAATTAATCATAAAATATCAAGAAGTATTACAGCTAAAGTAAGTAAGTAAGTAAGTAGAGTTGAAAATTAAAAAAAAAATATGTTGAACCAATTTATTCTTTCTTTTTTTGGAAATACCGGTCAAAATTGAACTGAAGCCGGCTGCACACACAACAAGCATCCAGATATAAGAGCGAACCTGCTGGTAAAAGCTAGTATAGCGCATAAAACGAAGCCTTTTTTCGTCAAAGTAACTTACGAAACGAAGCTGGAAAAGCGGACACGACGCGGCTGTTCGTCCAGTTTCTGAAGCATATCGTATGTCAGGTCGGCAAAGGCTCGCAAACGCGATACAACCCGATACCCTGACAACGAAAATACCACAGTAAAATAGTGCAACCGGATTTTATATTAGGTATACGCTAAGCGAAAACAAAGTAATAGATGTAATGGGTCAACGAGAACCGAGCATTACCGAAAAGAGTTGAAACGTGCACGCGGCGGGAAAAATCGTGGGCCACAGCCAGTAGAATATATAGACATTATACTAACTATAGAAGTTGCCGATTCTGAATCCTTTCTATCGGCTACAAATCTTATATTATATATAAATGAATCCCCATTTCCCTTGGTCACGGCATCACGCGTGAACGGGTAGACCGATTTTAATTCGGTTTTCACTAATGGAAAGAGGGATAAACGGGGAATGTTCATATATATAAAAATTCCACCCCGGGCGAAGCCGGGGGCGGGTCGCTAGTGAGCAATAAAGATTTCGTAAAATATCTCTAAGTGGTTTCGACAAAACGAATGTTTCGTGAATAGTCCATTTTTTTCTTATTTTGTTCTCTTTTATTCTATCCACTACTTTTAGTGGAAGACAACATTTTTTCTATACAAATGCAATAAAATAACTCTTCGGTTGATGAGTTTCGGTTGATCAATCAAAACGATGATGATTGAAAGTTTATATAAAGTATTCAGTTTAGATGATTTTAAAGTTCCAATTTAAGTTGACCTCAGATCTGTATAATCAGTCATATTAAGTAGGGTTCAGCTTAGGCTGGCGACCATCCATATATAAAAAATCGTTCTTTACCTACTATGACTGTGCACGCTAATCTCACAAACTGCTTAACCGATTTTCATGTGGTTTCCACTGATGTATTGTAGCAAGCTTCCGGTAGTGTATATTTCATTCCAATCTGTTTACAAATAAAAAAGTTACGCGTTATTCCGAATACCGCGCGTACGAAGTCGCGGGCACAGCTAGTATTAAATATAATCAAACATGTAAAAGGTGAGTTAATTTATACTTTATACTACATTTATACAATCGAAGTAAATTAAACTACTGCAGAACGGATCTTGACCACAGAGAAGATAATTTACTATGCAAAAATTCCTATAATTTCGGTTCCTATAATTCCTTAATTCCTGTTCCTATAATTTTATACACCCACTTCATTCTGTACACTTTTCCCTAAATTTTGTCAAAGTTTTCATAGATAAACTCTTCAATTCCCGAGATGCAGTCATCAATTTAGGTTTTTATAAAAGTAGCTTCGTTAAAAGTGCATACTTATTGTCTATTAAAATTATTAATTAAAATATATTAAAAACTAGCTGAGCCCCCAACTTCGTACAGGCGGTATACGGTATAGCGCGTAACGTTTTTTGTTTGTAAACAGATTGGAATGAAACAAGCTTGCTACAATAGATCAGTAAAAACCGAATTCGATCAAGCCGTTTTTGAGATTAGCGTGCACAAACGCACAGACAAAAATTCTAAAAACTATTTTTTTGATCTCTCGGTAACATGACATGAGTACAAAAAGTACAATTTTTTTTTTCAAAAAATTGTTTTTTGAAAAAACCGTTACTTACGGCTCATTTACCTTTTTATTATATGTATTTATGTCTATCATTTTTTCCTTTGATACTTTACAGTTTGTTTATATTTAAGAATTTCTTAAGTAGAATCATTAAGAGTGAATAGAGAAAACTAATTTTCCAATATTACAAAATTCCCAAAACGTTTAGAAATGAGGTTTTATAATAGAAATATAGATAACATGCTCGAAAAACCACACAGCTTACAGGACAATTTAATAGAACATTCGTTGGTACGTTCAAAAATAGGGTATGAAGCTGACATCACCCGCTCCCAGGGGGCCTGTGCGCGTGCCGAAACAGCTGATTGCCGGTCGACCACCATAAAAAAACCCTGTGACCATATTCACAACTGAATACATACCGAAAAACACAGCACATAAAGCACAATTTAAAGTAACGCGAAACGCACGACCCTCATTAAAAGCGCTCTCAAACGACTCCCAACTCAAAACACTTGACGATAGATTATAAAATGGGTCGCACAATTTTTTTTCTTTGTACCCGTCATCCGCAGTAACGTGTTAGTGCCGCGTTTTAGTTTCGACCTTAAAGCGTTAGCGATTAGGTCCTCATCAGCGTGGCTACCGCGATAACGAAATAAAACCCGAATGGATTTTGTGCATTTCACTTGGCTGGAGGCCGATGTGTGCCGGGAGCGATCTAAGTGTTGCTGCATTTGGTATAAGTGAGAGAATATTTCACGTTGTCTTTAATTATTATTTGGTATTTTTTATGCTCATTGTGCTTATTAAAAAAAACATGCTTTATATGTCGAAGATTGTTAGGGCGTACTTAAATAAATTTGTTTTGTATAATTGTTATACAAAGCTTTTGTAGGAGAATTCGTCCATGTTATATGTATTTTAAACATGTTATTCCGATATATAGCTTTATTACTGTAATGTTTTATCAAAATCCGCTTTAATTAATTAATTAATTTATAATTGAGCAGACTTTACACTTAATGTATCAATTTCGTCTTACTCGGATTCTCTTATTTATATTTTGCTAGCTATCCCTTAGCTTCACACAGACGCAATTAATTCTGCAAGTCTATACACAAACCTTTCTCGTTTATCGATCTTTCCATTAGTGACAACCGTATCAAAATCCGTAGGGTGGTTTAGAAAATTTTCTGAAATTTGTGTAATAACTTTCTTTTTGTAAAATTAATGATTTCAGGTACGAGCGCCGCAAAGTCTACTCCAACAGGCCAAAAAACTCATTTGCACACTAACATACGCGGCGGCTTTTTTAAATCCTTTCCAAGGAAGTGAAGTGATTGAAGAGAAGAAAAAAGTGGAGGCTTTTGTAAGTGAAGGCGAGTGTTCAAAGAAGTAACAAGGGTAAAGTTTTGGGGGGATTGAGATCGATAATGGTTCACGATGTATGTCGAAAACGATAATAATGACAAATCAATTTAATCGCTGCGTCTTTGCGTTGAGGAAGCGATGTCACGAGTTCTCAACCACAACTGAGATTCACGTACCCAACATTTTCAATCAGAGGTAATAGAGTTAATTTTGCAAAAAAAAAAAAGGTCATTTCATAAATTATAAGATCTAGTTTAATTATTTTTATTAATTACTTAATCCTGCAATTTGTTTTCTTAAATTTTGAGTCCTCCTGTAAACCCTACTTTTGTCGCCAATAAATGACAGACTCTGGCTTGTCACTGCGCAAAAGCATGTGTGCTGTTGTGTTTCGGTGAGTGAGTAAGGGATGCGAGAGCCCATTGAACTATCCCTTCCTAATCACTTATCCTTAATTCTACTATGGTCGTTTGCAGCATCTCTGCCGTTGCTTGTGTTATACCTAGGCGACGGTAGCCAGGCACGTATCCAGACTTTTGGTTCAGGGGGGGACAAACATTGAAACAACCATGTGAACTGTGTAAAAATCGCTGTAATCGCTGTACAATAATTTTTAATATAAGTATTTTATGTAAGTAGTATATAAGTATTTTTCTGTTTCCGCTGGCAGCCATTACGTCTAGTACCATATCAGGATCTGGCGCCAAAGCGGAATGAATAGACAATAAAGCGAAACCAGTAAGCCTCTCGGCCGCTAGAAGGCATGAAAATGACCGCTCCACAGATGCCGTTGAAACCAGAAGGGTGGCCAGAATATGTATTAGCCTGTTAATGGTAGGAAAGAAAATTTTGTCACACGTGTCTAAAATTTCCATAATTTCGACTGGTTTCTTATCTGTGTTTTTCCACTTGGCACACCACATACTATGTACTCTGCTTTTATTAGTGATTCTCCAACACTTTCTTCCCAATAAATTTTCATGAAAGAACACGCAAGCGAATAAACAGACGGCTAAAAACTTCTTTTTTTTTTCAATCAGATTTCGGGGGGGATAAATCCCAACTAACCCCCCTCTGTATACGTGCTTGACGGTAGCCGCCTACTATCAAGTCAGCCTGTCTGACGACCTCAACGTTCGTAACTTGGCGTACCCAATTTTGAATCTATTTTTTGGATTGCACCTTAAAATACAACTTTCCCAGTCGGACTTTTTGTCGCCTGCCATAAATCTGAAATTGTTTGTCCTGTCGTAAATTAGAATCCGGTTATGCTAAAAATTACTTGTAAAAATCCAAAGTTCTGTTTCAAAACGGTAGAACACCATCCCATTAAAATTTCTTGTTTTACCGGTTTTTACAGTGTAACGGGATAAGGATTATTAATTTTTGACACAAAACTATATTCAATGGAATACTATAATACCTTGCCTACACTATTTATACACACTATTTAATACTTGTGTCATATTCAATTCAAATGATCTTGATACTTTTTATGTATTGTAAAACATATTTAGGTATACAATACACACGTGTGTATACCAATGGTATCGATAACTGTCTAGCTCATATCAAGTTTAAGTTAAATTTTACTTATCGAGTTAATTAGATTTACTTGATTTAGCAAACGTCTGGATGATTACTAATAAATATTACTTGCACAACATTTTGCGAGAAATAGACATTTGAAATTTCGACAAGTAAAAACTGTCTATTCCCATTATGTCCCACAAGAAATGTCCAATTTGGGACATCTTGAGATGATTGCTAAAAATAATTCTAAGTAATAAAATACGGTTTTTCTTTTAATTATTTATTTAATTCTCAATATTAGCTAAGTTTGTAGAAAACTTTAAGATTTCACAATTTTTATTTTGCCAATACATTCTAAATTTACAATAAAAATTGTATTGTAATATCGATAATAAAAGAACGTTCATGTGACCGTTTTAATAAGTTGTAGGTATGTAAAAAGTTTCCTGAGGTTTTTGGATATCGATTTGCGCTAACTGTAGGCCACGGTTTTACTTAGTATTGTAAAACTGTGCTAGCGCAAAGATAGACCACGCCCTGGATTTACTTAAACTTAATTTGTAATTCGTTTTCTAGATAGTTAAAACTTTTATGTTATTTAACACTTCGTTCTGAACTTGATGATAATAAAGGGACATCTATTAATTTAGGTGAGCTCAAAATGGGGGGAGGGATCCAGGAAAATCAATCGATTCTCAACTGGGAGGAGCAAAATAGAAAAAGTACATGAATGCTTATGGAATGAGGGAAATTATAGAGAACTTAATGTTAGTATTCCCACCAAACTTCACCAAGTGCGGAGCGGATTTCAACTGCAGTGAGGAAGCGATTTCGCAGAATTTCAAGGATAATAAAGCGGTCATCCTGGGCCGATGTGCATCTTACACCTCCACTACCTGGTCTGCGGGTGTAGCCGCCAGTCTCCTGGTATCGTTTCAATGCATATTGCATTGAAACGATACCACGATTGCAGTCAACCCTTGGTTCATTAATGCCAGGGCTTGTGCAACCTGAGCTGGTGTTAAGGGCATTTTTTTTTTCGTTTTTTAGCACCTTCGTATATTGGATTAAAAGCACAAATGACAGATGTTTGGTAACTGCTATACATAATTTTAAAATGTTTGGTAACTTGGTCGCTCAAATGACTCGATTCAACTAAAGCTTAAAATATCAAATTGCACTCAAACATAATAATTTACCTTCTTGAACTAATTGGAAGTATTTTTTCGTCTCACCCTCATACCAAAACAATATTTATGAACACTAACATCTTTGTTATCGCAAGATAAGCGCTTGGCCAAGATCCGTGCCGCCGAGTATTTTGTTTGTATTTTAAGTAATGTCACCAATTATTATTTTCTTCTTACAAATAAGAATATTTTTTTCTAATACAATATTTAAGTTATCAATAGGTAAGAACGATTGGAAAAATGGACAGGAAACTTTTATAACAAAATGTTTGATCTCATAGTCCAAATCCGCTTCAACGGTCGCGAATGCCAGGAAATGAGACGGTGGCGGTTAACCTTTTATGATAACCTTTTTTAGTTCGTGTATTTATATTATCGTAGTACTGTTTACTATTAGCCAATATCAGATAAAGAAAAATCAGCATTTTATTTTTCATCTACGTGTCTACCCAGCCTTAGGTTTAAAACATTAGTGAGTGCTATATAGGTAGGTTTATAAATTTGCTGTTCTTTCACATTATTTATTCGTTTAATTAAACAATGAGCTAAATTATCCCAACCCGTTTTAAAGAGTTCTTCGAACGGATAACTAAGTAAAAGTCAATTCTATCTACATATATATAAAAATAATATTAGCTGTTGCACGCAACTTCATCTGCGTCTCTTTATAAAATAATTGTTTCTCGTTGTTAATGTAGCTTTCTATAGGTGAAAGAATTTTTAAAATCGGTCCAGTAGTTATGAGTTTATCATTACAGACACACATACATACATATATACGTATACATACAAATCTTTTCTCTTTATAATATTAGTATCTATAGGTAGTATAGATATTAGGTTATCTATTTACAACCATCAGTGACGAGAACACGAGCAAAACCAGAGTGTGAAGTTAGTTTACAGTACCTATACTTAAAGAAACCCAAGTAAGTAAGTTGGAAATACTTCAGAAGGGAAGTTTTTAAAGTTCGCACGTCCCAGTAGTAAAGTTTTTCGCCATTCGGACGAAACCTGCCTACGCAGTAGCGTGTTATCCAATCATGATGAGGACCAACTCCGTTTCCATAGTTGGACGGTTAGATAGTAATCCATATGAGACTTCAATCTAGGCCTTCCAATATCAGATTGCAATTGTTAAAGTAGGATAGTATATTTTTAATACAAAAAAAGCATTAATGATTTTAATAGATACAATTGCAAACTTCATTGACAGTGAGGACTCTTTTGAGTAGGTTATTTAAATAGGTTCTTATTAGAAAGACCAAAAATTATTTTATGTTTATTATTACCAAGACACTACTTAAAGTTAGTGTGTTCTCGCTGTTAGGAAACCATCTCTGAAAGCGCGATTGTATTTTATCCTCTCCCAAGTGGGAAACAATAGACGTATTACCGCCTACGTTTGTGGGGCTTTATTTATTTATATATATTCACTTATTTTAGTATTAAAGTTGTGTGTCGCCAAGCTTGACTGCTTCGTTAATTTGATTCCATTCCCTTTAGGCGTAGGTTGAAAATACTTTGTTCCTATGTAGACTGTTACCACTCAGCGAGCTATGGAGAGAGCAATGAGGCATTTCTCTAACAGATATGATCCGAAATACACAGTACCGTCGGAGGACCAAGGCGGTCGTCGACATAGTCCAATTGAATGGGAATGAGATGTACATGTCTGTCCTTCAGCGGATGGCCTATGGGGTAGACGAGTGACGAGTATGGGGTAGACTATGGGACGACTATAGATTGGAGACCACCTGATGCTTCTGTTAGTACCGAGTGTAGTGGCGCTTTATTAAAAATCTCTATGTCCAAAAGTGGCTGATGATGGTAATGATGATAGATTTGTTAATTCAGTAAACAGAACCGTGTGGTAGTAATACAAGGAACTCGTGAAACCGATACAGGTGTAAACGATAAGGAAGAAATGTTTTTTAAGCTCTGGTTCTAACCTCGAAAGAGAATCTATAAAGATAACTCAAGAAAACTTATTCATTCCATCCATGTTTGACAGTTTAATTCTGACAATTGTAAAGTGAGTTTGAATCAGGTTTTAATAACTCGCTCCAAGATATTCTTTGAAGGCGGCAGAGTACATCCAAGCTTCTTATAGCGCGCCTTCTATTAGCAGATTTATTGGCGTTGAATTAAAATGTGTGGATGACGTCGTTGAAGAAAATCAAGAGGGAAGCGTACTCTGAAATAATCCTTAAAATATGATACGCAATTCTTCTAATTAGTCGTAAAAATATATTGAAAACTAGCAGAGACCGCAACTTCGTACGCGTTGTACCTATTTGGTATAGCGCAAGACTTTTTTCTTTGTAAACCGGTTGGAATGAAACAAACACTAAATGTTAAGGAACACCTATTCTAAAACATCTAAATCTAAATTGAAATTTCGTAACTAACTAATCCGAATATTAATTAAAACTGGTTAGTCTTTTTTTGTAAAGGACCGTCAGACTAGGTGACAGTCCACTTGATGGTAGGTGGCTACCGTCAGCTATTCCCAGATCCAGACCAGAGCCAATTTTGAAAGCTCATTTCCAAAGTTGGTTTTAGCAGGTATCGGACCCGGGACCCCTGAGAAAGAGTATTAAGGCAAGAATTAACCACTCCACCAACGGGATTGTCATGTTTCAGAAAAACCTTATTCTAAGGTGTTTCCTTGGACCAAAAATAATGCGTCTCGAAATGGTACTTATTTTGCGACCTCTTATGAAATCTATTCATGAGATATACAAAGAACCAATCGATAAGTGATATCGAAGCTGTGGTCACTTTATCGTGTTCGTGCCTGAAATTGTGGCGAAAGTTCGGAAAAGCAATTACTTCAAAATCTAACGAAACAACTAAATCCGAGTAATTCCAATAGTGGCGGATGTAAAAGCTGTTAAAATTTTGTCACATGTTTAGAACATTTGTTAAGGATTTACGAGTTTTTCTATTCACTAATGAGCTGTGATTTGAATTATCGCTAAAAGGTTTATTCGTGCCTAGTTGGGACAAGCTTATTTGAAGACACGCAAGACTTTAAATAATGACATGGAACTGGGATTGAATACAGCAGCCACTCAACTTAAACTTACTAGCATAATCCTACATATTCCAGCAAGATTCCTACTCGTAATAATGAGCATAATACATTATTTCCTATATATAATACATTTTTACGAGTAGCTAATAATAAGCATGAATAACCGATGCAGAAATTAATTAAAGGTATTTAAGCCAGTCATCGACGACAAGCAGCAGAAACAAGCGACACTACTATTTGCTGTACATTTTCTTTATAGGAAGATAAATTCCGATATCATTATCGTTCAAAAGTCACTATCGTCGTGTCGCTGCGACACACAGTAGTGACTCTGGGGTGTGTTCCAGCACTCCTTCGGCCAAGGCTAATTTTATTCTACTGTCATTTGATAATACCAGTTCCGGCAGGCAGAACATAATTAACTCTAAAAGGTCGCCCGGAATGAGTATGATCAAATCTTGCTTGGAGTGCTGGAACGGCGTGTATCCGCGCTTAGAGTGGAGTGCTGGAATACACCCCTGCAGCCAGAGCTAGGTACCTACAATACAATGCGCGCACGGTTTTGTGTAAAATTAACATCTCGCCCAAAGTATAGAAGCAATGTCCCTGTATTCAGAATTAATATCGACCGCCGCACCAACAAGATGGACAACACTGTTATTGCCACACTCGCTGGTCGATGTTGTCTGTCGCTGCTGCTTGTCGTCGACGACGGAAACAAACCTGAACGTTACGCCAGCAATACACGACCAAGCCTATCATCATATGACGCCAATTTGACGATAGGCTGGCAATATAGAAAGCAGTATAGATTGGTGATAGTTTTAGGACTTCTATTTTAAAATGGGAACAGGTCAGTTTGCGGTATGTCTACCCATTTAACTTAGCCAATTCTGTAAAATCAATCTGATTTAAGTTTAGAATTGAACTAGATACCTAGGAATACGAGGAACTTCTATGATTAGTTATGATTATAGTTATCCCCACTTAATAATCAGGTATCTATAGGTATTTATTTATCTTGTTATATAGTAATTAATGTAAGTTCGTGACAAGCTCGGCATTTGCTGGAGCCGTGTTCAGCGTGGGCTGGAGTAAGGTCATTAAAAGGTCGAATTATGCCTGCAATTCACTGCACTCATTAGTTTTATTGAAAAGGATTTTTGTAAAGGCAATAGAGGCAACGTGTTTAGAAGTATTCCGTAAAAATTCGACAGTGCTTGGCAGTATACATATGCAGCAGTGTTTTGTACAATCAGGGTACGAAAACCTTTTTCAGTTTTCAAATTAATTCCTTTATCAAGTCGTAGACTCTTAGTACCTTTTGAAACTAAAGCATTAAGCACTAAAGCACTAGTCCTGGTGCAAGCAAATATCGACTTTCAGGTGACGAACCTTTTCTTACCCTGGACTTTACCATTGTAGACAATATGAGTTAAGTAGCTAGTTAAGAGTAAAGATACAAGTTTGGGAAATAATTCTATGGACTTTATAATTCTATGGAAAAGGTTCAGTCTACAGTAAGATTGAACACAGAATAACAACATTCAAGGCGTGGGCTAGATTAGCTGCACAACAAGGTTATTACAGTTTCCAGGCAAGGTTTATACGTTGCTTACTTTAAACCTTTATTTCTTTACTTTAAACCTTACACATTTAAACATAACCTTAAAACCTTACTGTCTTTCTGAAGTGTCAAATCCAGGGCCACCTTTAACTTATCGGTGGCCCTGGGCACTTCAGAATAATGGGCCCCTATGACTATGATAGAGGATTATTTTATTAAAATTGGCAAAATAAATTTTCTCCATCTCCATTACTGTTCCACTTAGCATTTTCAAAACAATACCTTCTTATTGGTAATATTGGTTACTGGATGATGATCTGACAGGAACTAGGGGGCCACATCGATGGCGGGGCCCTGAGAACTTGCCCAGTGTGTCCAATGGAAAAGAGGGGCCTGGTCAAATCTTCTACCACGTTTCTCTTTTACTAACTCGTTTACTAAGAAACCAAGTTCAAAATATAAGTGAGTAAAAGAACTTTAAAATCCTATATTGTCATTATGTGTGCAAATATATCGCCGATAAGAACACTAACATTTTTTCTGAATAAGACCCTCTCAAATAAATAAAATTTAACATGTGTATAACATTAAATGGGTCTGTCCTTCGTAACTGTGAACACACCTAGAACTGACCGAAAGTCGTTGAAGTGTCCTAGAACCTGTCTATCATCAATTACACTTGTAAATAAATTATTGATAAAAAGTTTACACAAAAATTCACATACCTAACAAAAATTCTAGAAAAATTGAAAAAGACGTGCTTGGATTTAAGCGAAACAAAGATTTTCAACTGTATTATAGATCGGGCAAGATGAAAGAATCCGTAATGTGACATTTAGAACCACGTGGTACAAAATCGCTAACTTTACAAGGCTATTTAGCTACGCCATCGCCAGCCTGATTAAACTGCGATCAGGATCAATTTTTTGTAGGAAAAATTTCCCAATGCCGTCTCTATACTGTAGGTATAATAGGTATAATAGTATATTCTATTATTTAATTTTTTTTGAAGCGAAATAAGCCAACAAAGAGGTTTTATGTTTGTCTCCTATGTATGTTTATACAACATAGGTAATTATCAAAGAAAAATACGCCTAGAATCGGGTAGATGCATAGGAATTTTTTAATTTACCTGTATTTTATATCTAGACTAGCGACCCGCCGCTGTCTTCGCAGCGATGTAATTTTTTTGTGACAATTATTACGAACCTTCCTCGATTATCGCTTTTTCGAATAGTTAAAACCATATCAAAATCCATTAGATGATTTAGAAGTTAGCGGAGAAACAGAAGCGGACAGCGACTTTATAATGTATCAGATCAGATATGATATAGAAAATACAGATATCGATAGATAGATTGATATTTACAAGTACGACTTTTGACTTTATTCTATAAAATTACGTAAATGGCCGAAATACATATATAATTGAGTTTATAGTTTCCTCTAAAACAAAAATTATAGGAATTAATATAATACAGTGTACTAATATACTTAACTACCTACATGTATTTAAGTATTATGAACTTTAATCTATTAAAATATAAAAAAAGCTTTGTAGATTTAATTTAAAAAAGGCTCCTGCGTATACAACGATTAGGCCTACGGCCTACCCGTACGGCTCAGACATAGACTACAGTTTGGCGGTCTACCATAAACAAAATGTATCGGAAACAGACGAAATGTTTATTAGAGAGTTAAATAAAACAAATTTTACCTTATCCACTGCTTCCAATCCACATTCAGATGTCAAATCCAATACAAAAAACACTGTTTTATCACAAACAACTGACACGAACATTTGCATTCAGCGCATTAAAAACTCAAATTTATAATGCAACACAAAAATATTACGTTTTAGTTGTTTTATTGGTAATTTTATAAATATTTAAAAGTTTGTTTTAAAATTCTCGTCTTTTGTTTTTAATTTCAAAACGATGATGTTAAAAAAAACAACTTTTCTTGACACCAATGTTCTTGCCTAATGTTTATGCAGAAATAAAATTTTGAACTTAAAAAAGTATGTAACACACATGAAAGTCCTTTGCATTTAAAACAGCTGTTCCGTAGTGTTAAAAATCAATAACCGGGTGAATCGTTCATAATCCAATCAAGCACTTTAATTACAAGTAGTGTCATTTTCACCGGTTAGTATTTTTTTTGTAAATCCCTTTCTCATTTATGGAATCATAAAATGATGTTAAATTGCAATCGCTTACAGTAGTTACACACAAATTTTTATAGTCTGTGTAAAAAGAATAAGAATTAAACACATTTGGCTATCATTTTAATGTTAGATGTAAACGCTTATATAGTTTTTAGTTTGGACAATCTTTTGTTAACATATCACTATGATTTTGATTTAATCACACGCGTGTAAAATACAAACACATTCGGACGCGTTCCGTCGCGAACTGAAGTGTCGGAAGAAGCGGGGTGGAGGGAGTTGCGGGCCGCGAGGCATGGTAGTAGCGGGGGTGGAGGGGCGATTGGCGGGGGGAGGCGGGTCGCGGGCGGTTCCACAGAGCGCGGAATGCTATTGTAGGCGAACTTGCCCGCCACTTTTTTCTCAATTCTGGTTAAACAAGTTTTGTGTACAACCTGCATTGTAGGATTCCGCCATTCGTCGAACGCCGTAACGGTCCTTCGAAAGTTTGCTTCGGATTACGCTTTCGTAGATTTCGGCGTCATTACTGGCGTTAAGACGGCACGTGTGCAAGAATGCCGATACCTTCTAAGTACTAACACAGAATAAATAATACTACGAGGTACTGGCCGAAAACATTCCAAATCCTTATTACGCTTTCGTGGAGTTCGGCGTCATTTCTGGCAGACGGCACGTGTGCAAAAACTCCTGTACTTCTAAGTACGGACACAGAATAAATAATAGTAGGTACGACAGTACGACGAGGTACTAGCTGAAAACATTCCAAATCCTTATTACGCTTTCGTGGAGTTCGGCGTCATTTCTGGCGTTAAGACGGCACGAGTGCAAAAACGCCTGTACTTCTAAGTGCGGCCACAGAATAAATAATAGTACGAGGTACTAGCTGAAAACATTCCAAATCCTTATTACGCTTTCGTGGAGTTCGGCGTCATTTCTGGCGTTAAGACGGCACGAGTGCAAAAACGCCTGTACTTCTAAGTGCGGCCACAGAATAAATAATAGTACGAGGTACTAGCTGAAAACATTCCAAATCCTTATTACGCCTTCGTGGAGTTCGGCGTCATTTCTGGCGTTAAGACGGCACGTGCACAAGAACGCCACTTCTAAGTGCTGCCACAGTAATAATAGTACGATGTACTGGCCGAAAACATTCCCTTATCCTTTACATAGTATATGTACCGGACACGTTACCGGCACCGTTTGCTGGGATTGGAGGAAAACACCACGTAACTAGATCAATGTATTCAGAGCGGGCTTAGGCTCAGAGTGTCAGCGGGAGCGGTCTGTTCGTGCCACTTCGCGTCCTATACCCCGACTGGTTGCCTACTACGCGCACTACACTATTCTTCCCGGTCTCTTCATACGACCGCGTTGTTCAGGCCTCTTCATACGGCCAGGAATTCACACACCTTTTCTTCAGCCTTTTCGCGGCTATTCTTCGGGCCTCTTCATACGGCCAGGTCGGTGACTCCTTTGCGATCGTGGAAGTGGAAGTCGAAGTGGAAGTGATTTTGGCTAGGAAGTCGGCGCGTTTATATAGAGTGTATCCCCACCAAGATTCTCTCAATTCGCGGAATTATCCCCACTCTTCCTAAGCCCGCTCTGTGTCTTTATTCATTATTTACATCTGTGCGTTTCATTTTTTATCTTATCCTAATGAAATTTCTACAGGATATTTCCCCTATCTTATTCTACATATTTACAATTTATTTACAAGAAATATCCGTTCTAAGGACGTGTAGCGAGACGGCAAAGGTAAAGTTTAGGGTCCCCCTGTTGTCGTCTCGCTCTAACCTGTTGTCTTCGTCTTTTTATTATTATTATTATTTACAATTCTATATTTCGTCGCGTACAGTATAAATTAATTGAAGTCAGATTATGATTGATTTTGATGCAGTTTTCACAATTAGTTAGATAATTTTTCAGGTAAAGTTTACACATATATAGAATAAATCCTAATTAAATCCGTGCGAAGCCGGGAGCGGACTGCTAATAAACTATAACGGTCTTACCACAAAAATACTATTTCGACCTTGTTTGAACTCGGGTTTACTTAAACTAGCCTAAATTTTAAAACCCTAGTTCAAACCAGGGTCTAACGTTTCATACCACAAAAGCTTGTCTAACGTTGGTTTTCTTAGGCCACTGTCTCGAGATTATGATTCAGTCAATCGATCATTCATTCAAAGAAACTTTCCGTTTTCAGCATGTATTATTTAGTATATTATTTTTTCATTCATAAATAACAAATTTTTCTTCTAAAGATCAAATGCTAAGTATTATTGTTAGCTTTATACGTTCAAATTTTAAAGGTTTTCGGTTAAAAATTCTGTAAAAATACCTAATCAAGTTGAATCTCATTAGTAGTGGAACTAAACGTACTTTTCTATGACTGTCAAACAAAGTTGTCTGTCAATTTGCATTTTGTTGTTGTTGCAATTCGATCGTGGTGGCAAAGAGTTCGAACTGTTATCCTTATCATCTATAAATTATATAAAATAAACCATTTGTTGACCATGGATGACAAAAAAAAAATGCGTAGCGAGCGAGAATTGGTCATAAGAGGAAAAGGTATCTATTTACTTTAATATTACTTACAAACTGCACTTTTAAATCAATTATACAAACTTTGTGAAAATTTTACCTCAGTTCTATACATCCAGATTCATAAAGATATTTTACAATTAAATTTTTGACATAGGTAAATAGTATTGCTGTTACTTAAACGTTACTTTAATTACTATTACTTATTACTTTAACGTTACTTTAACCGAAAACGATTTCTTGGAATCGGCATCCTAGTGAAATTTAACTCTCTTAAATCTTCCACGTCCATCATATCTATTTCAAAAATATTAGCTATCCATTTTTAAATAATTACAACGAGAAAGTATTTAAGGAAAACTCGATTAAAAACATTGAGATAATATTATCTCAATAATTAAAAATAGTTTTGTTGACAACTTGACAATGACAAACCGGTGAACAGTTGTGCCGCCATATTACTTAAACCGTTCCTAAACTAGGTGGCTAGTGGGTTTAAATAAAGCATTTAGACCTCGGTCTAAATCTAGTTTAACGCTAAACTCATATTTGTGGTAGGAAAAACGTAAGGCCCAGGTTCAACGATAGTTTAATTTGGTTTAATTTGGTTTAGACTGTGTAGTTAGATGTCTTTGAGTTCAACAATTATTTTCTAAATTCTTTACTACGATACGATTAGGAAACTCTGTAACTCCATAATTACGGCAGTTTACAGGAACTTATCATCATATACCACAGATAACCTACCTAACTAGGTAATCATTAAAAAATAAATACATTAAAATTTCAGTAATTTATAATCGTTGATATGTTGTATTATTCTATGAGGAAGAATCCGGCATGAAATATCTCGTCCATAAGTCCTCTTGTTAATTATAAATTAGTTACTTAAGTCTTAATATTTCAAAAATCATTCCTTAGCAGATGGATGCGTTATGAAATAAAGCTATGTTCCAAAGGAGATCAATCAGTTTTGTATAGAGATGAGGCCATTAGTTTATTTTTATTTTCGTTTTGACGGTTGAAACTTGTACCATTAGGTAAGAAAAAATTATGGATTTTACTGGGAAGACAACTTGTAATTTGGTAATGGGGTTTCATAGATGTGAGGGGATGTAGGGGTTCAAGTTTGAAAGTTTACTTCAAACTTGAACGTGCTTTTACCAAAATATCTTATTACCAAAATATCCAAAGTGTAAGTTAAAAAAAGCAATGGCCTGGTTTTGATTGATTCAACTTTAATATAAATAAAATAAAATTAAAATATAAAAAAAAAACTTTTTAGAGCTAGTAGTTTTGGCTGAGCGTTGCTAGACAGTCATACTTATAGAAATATACGTATATTAGAATACTTTTTAGATAAACCGATTGGAATAAAACAAACACTAAATGTTACGGGAAGCTATGTTGGGGATACATCTGTGAAAATCGCATTCAAATCGGTTAAGCCGTTTCGCACAGACAAGCAGACTAAAAATTCTTGAAACTATTTTTTTTTTTGACCTCGGTAACATAAGTACAACGTGTAACAAATTGTTTTTTGAAAATATATTAAATATACAGGACACGGTTCGTTTACGTTTTAATTGTATGTATAGAATAGATTTAGATTGTAAGAAGAAAGATAAGGCTAGGAATACGAGTTGGAACTTTGTTATAGAAGTGTATGTAAACAAATGTAAAAGGATGTATAAAGATAATGATTGTTTAAATTAAGAACTCTTGTTTAAATTAAGAAAAAACACTACCTAGATAATTTTATGAAGTAGTAAGATAGATCCTAGGCAGATAGATGTGTTTAATCATCGAAATAATATAATATGTAATACGTAATAGACCGAGTTTTGTGTTACATGAGAGTGAAGCCGCCGAAGCGAATACAAATTCAAAAGCGAGTACGAACTCAACATAGTGCTGTCCGGAGTGGTCCGGAGCGTCATAAGATCCGACAAACATTGAAATAACCATGTGAACTGTGTAAAAATCGCTGTAATCACTGTACAGATCTCTCTATATTTTTATTTTACCTACTTATTGAAAGAACACGCAAGCGAATAAACAAACAGACGGCTAAAAACGTTTTTTTTTTTTAGTCAGATTTCGGGGGGGGGGGGGGGATAAATCCCAACTATCCCCTGTATACGTGCTTGGGGATCGCCTAAGTCCGAACAATGCATCCGTTAGAGAATTGATATTTTGATATTAATATATATAGTATTCAGACTTTATAACGATGTCTTAAAAGTCTGACAGAAGCCTTAATTAAAACCTAACGATTCAGAGGTTGGCTCAAGTTCCAATTCCACAATCACGACCATTATAATCTCAGCCGCAGAATGTCCACTGCTGAACATAGGCCTCACACATAATTTTCCAATAGCCTGGATCCACCATCAACCCGCGGCCTTATCAGGTCGTCTGTCCACCTTGTGTGTGGTCGTCCTACGCTGCGTTTACCGAGTACCTTCCGGCTCTAGCGGCCTTACTATGTGTGCTGCCTGTAAATTTCGTACGTGTGCGGAGCTCCTCATTCCTGATTCGATCTCGCAGTGTAACCCCGAGCGTAGCCCTCTCCATAGCTCGTTGAGCGACGTTGAGCTTCCTTACGAGGCCCACAGCGACCACGTTTCAGCTCTATATTATCATCACTAACTTAACAATACCTATGTTTAACTATGGCGATTTTACAATAAGTATGTTTAATTCCGGAGAGTATTTATGTACCTATGATGAGCTAAATATTTTTTGCTTTTCATCTTTTAATATTGGCTTATGCCAACCACATATCTATATAAACGCTTACCATTACCTTACCTTTCAGAAAGGTTACCGTCCTGTTTTTGTTATGCTAAAATAAAGACAATAAATCCCGAACATAGGATAAGTCCAATGCAGGACAGGATTCTTAAACCGGTTTATTTATAGCAACTCGCTAAAGTAACTCAATAAAGTATTCTGTTAAATTTATAGTTCAACATATTGGTCTAACTAATAGATAATGCTCAGCGGAGACAAAAATATAATAATATTTTATAGAATTCCTTTAACATTCCGTTTTTTTGGAGAGATCAAAGTTATTCTACCAAACCGCCTGCTACGATTATAGGTAGTAACCTACCAGTCACAACCATCGAGAAGACTAAGGACGAAAGTTGATAAATTCATGACGATCCGAATACAATATTTTTAACAAGTATTTTTTAACCTGTATTTTATTTGGAGGTAGACCTCTTGTTTCGTTGATGGATCTACATCATGAAGGGTAATACATAGTAATATTAGTTCTAGAAACATGGTCTTTTATTTTACTATTTATTAATACAAGTTTAGAAAATATACGTTACTGATAAAATGAATTATTGCTGTCTAAAGAGATTTGTTAAATATATTATTATTTTATAAGTAAATTATTTAATTTATTATTTGTTTAAAGAATAACAATACAACAATTGCTATATTAATAATAAAAAATACAACAGTGATTCAGTGAGAACCCGGCGAGGCTCCGGAAGAAAGACGGAATCTACACAAACTTAAGAGTTTGGGTAGAATATCTCCTCCAGAGTGACTGTATCGGGTATTGTGCCCATAACGCTTGCCGCATTCCCTCTTTGTATAGCCAAACCATAGCCAAATTAATGCGTTGCCTTAAATAATTAAACGAAAATTTATTGCCCGATACTTTAATTAATTGTTTGCCAAGTGTTTTTATGAATAACTTGGATTCTTCGCACCAAGGGCCGAAAGTTTCAACGGCAAAAGGAATGAAATTATAATTTTGAGATTTTATAAGGTTATATTTTTTCGTTTTTACTATTTCATTTTTTTTATTTATTATATAGAGCCCATTTCCCTATCCCCTCCTAGTCCCTTATCCTTATTCCTACTGTAGTCGGCAGCGCACTTGCAGTAGCTTTGGCGTTGCTTGTGTTATAGACAACGGTAGCCACCTACGATCAAGTGGACCGTCAGCCTGTCTGCCGATCTTAACATTAAAAAAATATAACTAAAATTTATAAATGTAGTTACAAATAATGGGATTCATTGACCGGTAAGGGTTAAATTATACTTATCTAAAACTCGACAAAAATTATTGATAAATCCGCAAAGCCCATGCTAAGAAAGCTTATTCGCCTATCCTCCAATGTTTATGAGGTTTCTGCGGAAATTGAGAAAGGAATTTACATTCAAGGTTACGGAACTTCTCATATTTGAACAGCGATAACTCATAGGTGCAATAAGGACAGCGATACGCTCAACAAAAGGCCAGAGAGGGACAGGATCGGCACTAAGTATACGTATTTTATTAAATACCGTATTAAGTTACTAACAGGTTCTGTAAGCCGAATCAGTTCTGAGAAGAAGATGCATATCTAATAGACAACGCGTGGATTTCATTTTTGATACATGAAGTTTTAAATTTTAAAAAATCAGTTAATTTTTAATGCAGTTAATGCCTCCGTTAATTTTTTTGGTGAATGTTGCCAGACAGCCTGATGGTATACTTGACGGTAGGTTGCAAGTGAATTGACACTTGATAAGGGAAAAGGATTAAGGAGGGCACTAAGGAGACTCTCCTACTCCTTCACCAAAATACAATAGCTGACGTACTATAATTCAACAATGATTATTGTCGCCAGACGGGCTGCCAACAGTCTGTGACTGGTGCACGCTTGTGCGCTGCCAATACAGGGTGTCCGGTAATTAATGGATAACCTTGGAATCCAAGAGAAGTCTAGTCATGATCTATCTATATAACCAGATTTTCATTTTAGTAAAAGTTGCATGGTTTTCGAGATTTTTTGCATCCTTATGTTTTGACGAGTCACGGATGAGTGTTTAGAGGGCATGCCTAATCGCTCTCTTCTAGGTTTCCCGGGTTCGATTCCCGCCCAAGCAACAAAATTATCCTATAGTGCACGCTTTATAGTCCTGCAGCACTAATAATGGTCTCTTAGTGGTTCTAGAATTTGCTACCACGCTTATAGCAGCATGCACGGAGACTGATTGGCCTTGTAGTATATCTGTTCTTATATGTTAACTTATTATCGTCTATAGAATTAAATTAACAGCACACTATAAGCTGAGATGTCCTATAAAAGTATTGCACAGGTGTAAACACGCTTGGGAATACGTGCTCTGGTAAGCTATACTTAAAATTGCCTACAAGAATCACTATAAATCCATTATAAGTAAAGTATGCTTATAAGAGTATCAAATAAAACCAAACGAACTAAAAACCATTTGCACTTATTACTTGAATTTATAAGGTTTTATAAGTTCACAATGTGGATCACTAATAAGGCAATTAGTTCTATAACGGCTTATTCCAAGAGTAAGTGTACTTGGTTTTATTGTGGATTTGTCGAACGCTGTTATAATCTTTACACAAAATGTTAATATTGATGTTTCTCGCTTTTCACTTATACCTAAATAGTATGTAAGACACTGTTAATTGGTATCTACTTCCTTAAAAATTCGACAGCGTGAATGGTAGTCAAGTTATTAGAATAATTGTGGAACCCTAATTCCTAACAATATGGCGATGCTGTGGTTCCGATGCAAACCATTTTGGAACCAAGTACTTCCGTAACGGTTCTGTAATGAACTTGGGAAAGCTAGCTATAAAAAATGGCGACTTTTCATTGTATGCCTTATTAATACCAATATTATTTTCAAATGCAACTTATTAAATACGCTAATTTCAAGAGGCGAGTAAAAATTTTGTTTTAAAACATAATATACTTCACCAAAAATATAGGTTTGCCATGCGAACGCATCTTATTATACCTATGTAACACTGTAGATAATACATTTTTAAAGAAAATTAATTAAGATGAATTAAGTTTTTATCAAATATTTTATATTTTTTATAAATATCAGCAGCGACGCCATTAACAAATTCACAGCTGTTTTTGAAAAAGCTTGTAACAGAAACACGGAGTACGTTAGAGTCGTGTATGGTTCTGTTAGGCGATTATAGTTGGCTTCGCGGGGAGCAGTTAATTCTTTGTAGTCCAACTATAAGGATACTATTGGTCCAAGTGGTAGTCACCGAGTCTACTATGGGTGTCTTAGAAGAAAGAGTATGCCTATAAATTGGGCCCTTTTCCGTTGTTATAAGAGCTTACTATCCCGTTATAGTCCTGATAAAATGGTGGTTCCAGGATAAGTATAAAACCACTTTTTGCTGCTTGGGCGGCAGGGTCAACTGTGAAAATGATCTTTTCAAAGTTGGCTCTGGTCCAATCTGGAAAGTAGTGCAGCCCGTCGGGCGGTAATAACCACCCCCTTACACAACCGTGAAATAAGAGCACGTGTGCTATTGTGTTTCGGTGAGTGAGTAAGGGACGCCAGAGACCATTTCTATAACCCTTTCCAATCTCTTATCCTTAATCCTACTGTAGTCGGCAGCGCACTTGCAGCACCTGTGACGTTTCTTGTGTTATAGGCGACGGTAGCCACCTACCATCAAGTGGACCGTCAGCCTGACTGCCGACCTTAACATAAAAAGAAATCACAAAATGGAAATCACGCAACACTCCAAATTGTTTCAATCTTCTGACTTTGAACTTCAGTTACCTACGTAAAAAATATGTACAGGGTGATCAATCCAAATGGGTCAGACAGGACAAATCTCAAACCATAAGAGATACGAAAATGTGTTCTTAGGAACTATATAAGGCTTCCATTTTTTGAAACTTTTTTTTGAACTTTTTCAAATTACATTCATACGCGGCCAGGAATCGAACCCAGTCAAATCTCTGTAAAAAGGCAATTGTTTTTATTACAGTAGTTGTGTGGCTCATAAGGAATATATTTTGCTATGGAACCATGTATAAAAATTAAACAGAAATGTCTACAATATTAATAACTGGCAAAATGCTACAGGTGCTTCAAGTGCGCTGCCGACTTTAGTAGGATTAAGTATATTCTAGGGTTTAGGATGGGATAGGGCAGGAATGGACTCTGGCATCTCATACTCACTCACCGAAACACAAATGCACACATGCTGTTATTTCACGGTTGTCTTACGTATAGGGCAGGTCGCTACTAAAGCGCTCAGACCAGAGCCAATTTTGAAAAGTTCATTTCCAATGTTGACATTCCAAAGAAAAAGAAAAGAAAGCTAATTTGGATTCCATCAACAACAAATGTCAAGAGTTGTGAGATCTCAGGTAAAATCAAGTCTCAGTTATTTTAGTTAGTGTCTATGTAAGCACCTATTGTTATAAATTGTTATCTAATCAATTACCTATCAACACATCAATACATCATCTATAATAATTATAATGTATATTCTATACGTTTTTTAGGGTTTCGTACGTCCGAATAAAAAAACGGTACACTATCGTGTGTCCGTCCGTCACAGTCAATTATCTCGGAATCTACTAGACCGATTAAGTTAAAATATCAATTTCTGTGACCCAAACGCAGAGGTGACGTGAATAGATGAAATCTGTATATGGGAGGTCATTTTTGGGGAAAGGTGGAAAATTAAAAAAAAAATTTTTGAAAACTGCATCGTTTTTGTAATTTTAAAATAAATAGTTTTCCAGTTATTCAAGAAAATAGACGAAATTATTGAACCTAAAATTTTGAAAAAAAATTACAGAAATTAGTTTTCTACTTATAGATTATAGGAAAACCTATAAGAAGTCCATGACATTAAAATAACATGGTAAATCACTCAATATTGTGCGTAGATTTAAAAAAACGCGATAGGTAACATCGTACGGAACCCTCTTCACGCGAGTTCAACTCGCATTTGTCCCGTTTTTTTTAAATTAACTAGGTACTACTTTACAGCTAAAATTCTTACAGTATGCTAAAACACTTGCTTATCAGAGATGTGAATTATTTGAAAATACACAAGTATACAAAATACCTATTTTTTTCCATTTTTCCCTTTCAAAAAGTATTTTCTATTTTATTTCAAGTATATATACCTAAAATATGGTAAGTATCTAAATCAATATAAATATTTATTTAGCTTTTAATTTTGTAAAATGCAAATGGTTTTATTCAGTGAAATAATGTATATTTTTTTAATTAATTTAATTCAATATTTATTTGATCATTCAATCTTTATTGTTCGTATATTTTTGTCAGGCGTAGATTTTTTATTTTTCGATGATCCCTTGGGAACTTTACTTTTTTTCTGGATGAAAGGTACCCTATGTCCTTTTCTGTGTCGTTGACAACATTTCATGACCGGTTGAGTAGTTATAAATGAAAGCGTAAGAAACAAACTCACTTCCGTATTTATAATATTATTTAGGATTCGGGGGGTCACTCATAGCGGTGGGTCCACGAGTCCTGCGTGGACAACACAATACAGTTTATTTGCGATGACCATAGGTAACTGATTACCAGAGATGACATTTAGTTTTCTTGTTCCTTCATAACCAACCGGTAAATATTCATTGTGCAAATCTTGACATCTTGAAACTCGAAATCTTGAATATTGAATTTTTGACTGATTAGATTGTTTAGTGACTGATTAGACTGATCAGTGAATTGCTTATAATACAAATACAATTCCTTTATTATTCCTTTATTCAAATAAATATAGTGAGGGTAATGACAAAATTCTTAATTTTTTTTTTAAACTGGTCATTTTGTGCAAATCAGCAAATAGCTCAGATGCAAAATTTTGCATTCAAAACACTTGTCCAAAAGTACGAGACTACGAGTATATTTCAAAATAGAAGACACATACTTAACCGTCAAACCTAAAACAGATTTCATAGAAGCTGCTTGCCTAATACGCTTAAATACGTAAACAAATTTATCAATTTTGTTACATAAACTGCTTATGTGAGCTTTCCAGTTACAAAACCTATCGATAGTTAACAGAAGATCAACAAAAACAATATTAATATTATTATAATGAATGTCAAGATTGTACATATTGCTAATGACTATTAGGTAGGAATAAAGGAGCTTTTGTCTTTGATAAATTTAAATGATTATAGTAAATCAGTCAGTTCCTTGTTGATTTTTGAGCGCCACTTGACTATCTTAAGAAAATTTGCTTTGCAACCCACTTTTCTTTGTTCGATTTCACCTTCATTTTTCTTATCCTTACACTGTTTCTGATTTTGTAATTTGTAAGCCGAGAAGTCGCAAATATAAGACATATTTATAGGAGAGCTCGAGCTATAAAGTTAGTTAGAAATATTAACTTCACGTGTCGTAATACGCCGCAAGTCAGATACTTCATCGGAGGAAATAAATTTTATGTTTTGTTTTATTGCTATTTTATTAAAGAAACAATAACAATAGTTATTTACATTTTAATACTAAATAATTAGCCTAGGTAGTTAAAAATATACCTATAATAAAATAAGTAATAGAAAATTGCTACTAATATTTAAAAGAAAACAATAAAAATTGGGTCCAGAAAGCCTTGGTTAAACCATTTAACAAAAACCTACTTATATAAGGAACAAAAGGAAATTCAAGAAAATTAAGTCGTAGACGAAATAATCGAAATTAATCTGCAACTTAGAACTATCGCCATCAGATCTAACTCTCCGCAAATAGGTATTATCATTTGGACACCATTTTATTTTAGTATACTATAATTCTTATAATTTTGTCGGACGAATAAAAATGTCTGGTCAATTATACTACATGTGACTAATACCTGTAAAAGACTTCAGAAATTATAAATTACTAGAAATAATACTAGATACTAGTTTTTTGTGATTTGTCTAAATAGTGTTGACCACCTGCTTTGTTCCTTATATTTTCGTTATTTAAACTAGATTAATCAATGTTTAAAAATGTTACTTTATTTATCCACATCTTTTTTAATTTTATCCATTTTTATGTCGTCAGACAGGCTGATGGTCCATTTGGTGGTAGGTGGCTACCGTCGCCCATAACACAAACAATGCCACAGATGCTGCAAGTGCGCTGTCGACCATATAGGATTAAGGATAAGAGATTAGAAAAAAATGAGGAAATGGAATCTGGCGTCCCTTACTCACTCACCGAAAGATTTCAATGTGGTCTTCTGCAAATGGGTTGTTACTGTCGCCAGATGATCTGCCTAAATGAAAAGTTCAATATCTGAATAGATTCTTAATAGAAGAAATGCAAGAATTAGTTGTCTGTAGTTAATCAAATATTATGTGGAGATTACTTTTATTCCCAGAAACACTCCATGACTCCTGTGCCGGTCATCTCATTATCACATTTGTACCAAATTCCTTATGTTTATCGAAATATAATCCTCATATTCTAGCTCTCATCGTGTCCGCTTCCACTAGAAGACTGTTGTAAAATTTCATTGTACAACAGCTCTTGAATTTTACTTCTGACTAGCAATTTCCTTATTGGCTGCAACTGTTTGAAATATGGATTCAACGATTTCAAGAACAACATGTCACTGTCGGACGTGTCCTCTTCGTTTGCGGCCGGCAATTTCCTTTTGCTAGTCTGTTCTATCGGGTCTTCGAATTCCACCGGTCGGTCGTAATATACAGTCACACCGCTGCTCTCCTCGAAAGGTTCACACTTAATGTCTTCTGCCACACTTCCTAGAGGCTCCAGCGAGCTGTTGCATTCGTACGATGCGTCATTAGCAGTGTCCGCGTTGGAAAATCTCATACACGGCTTGTACAAAAACCAAAGCGACTTGAAGTGACGCCATTTGCCCGTGTAATCGTCAGGATTTGTGATGTTTTGTTTATTTATTTCTCTTTTGAATAAATCCCTTAAGTTCTTCCACTTTATACGCGCCACATCATCTGCAATAGAATATTATACATATTATGTGAACCTTCTATTTTTTCTCCATAAAATGTATAACAGCATAAATGCTAGAAATGCCCCCAGTGCTCGTTTATTATTCTTTAATACTCAATTCGGCCGAATAACTCGGTTTATAATTACGTTATAACCCCCAACCTTGGACTTTTTGTTAGGCCTAAACACGCTATATCTGCTGTAAGTTGCGGAGAAGTTGGGTGTCCTAAAGAATACTTGATGCTGCAGCATCAGATCTAGGTCACCATTTCATGGAAATACACCCCAAGTAACAGTATACCAAATTTCACATCAATCGAACCTGTAGAAGTTAGTGTCTTCGTCAACTAGGAAATGGGTTGATGATCTTCAAACGCTTGAAACAGATCTTCAGAATATATAGCTAGGAACCATCTCTATTAGGTACATCAGCTTTCAAATGAAAAAACCGATCAAAATCGGTTCATAACTTTGGGAGCTACGACTCCTCAAACAGACACATAGATACATAGACACGTGTCAAACTTATAACACCCAGTTATTGAGTCGGGCAAGTAGCTACTAGTCCCCTTTTGTTTGTAGCAATTGTAAAAAAAATAACGTAATATCACAGATGAGTTGTGGGTTTCCGGGATGATGGCCCAGGTCTTTTGGAAATTCTTCCAAACGTTTCGTCAACAACTGCGGTGATGTGATGTACTTTTTCTTCTTATACGGACTACACCACTGAGGATGTCAACCGCAGTTGTTGACGAAACGTTTGGAAGAATTTCCAACAGACCTGGGGCCCTAGCCAAGATGCAAACTATTGCAAACGCTTCCTTTGCGTACTTACGAAACGAAAGAAACGAACGAACGTTTCGTAAGTACGCAAAGGAAGCGTTTGCAATGGTTTGCATCTTGGCTAGGGCCCCTGGGCCATCATACCGGAAACCTACAACTCATATGGATGCCGGCCGAGAAAACCTACATTCTACTATATAATATCACAGTCTAACCATATATACTTACGTCATACAGTCGGGCAACGCTCAATGTTCGAGCTTGCAAACTAAAGCGAGTTCGCCGAACGTTGCTCTACGCAAGTATTCGTTGCCTGACTGTATGACGTAAGTATGGTTAGACCACAGGTTAGACTGTGGTAATATAGTAAAGAGTAAACAGTCATTATTTCATGAGTGTCATGTTTTAATTTTTTATCTGATTTAGAATTTATACATGTATAAGTACATGTGTAATCTCTTTGTCCACTAACTTCTTCTGAGCCTAATGGATTTTGATACGATTTTCACTAATGAATAGAGCGACAAACGGGGAAGGTTTACATACATACATAATAATATATTATGATTTACAGAAAGAAATGCATAATTGAGTAGCCGGTTGCGGGTCGCTTATTCGCTAGGTATAGATTTACTACCTACCTGTTTTTGCGCTATTAAAACTGACCGTTTGCAAAAAAATTAAACAGAGATATTTTAAAGTCGAGCAGGTACTCGGTTATCTACCGAATATCAAGTAAAATTACCGACAAAACTAAAATTACCGAATATCAAGTAATCTAGTATCAATAGACCTCTTAAATGAGTCTTCGCCCGCGCGGTACAGGGGCGCGGGGGTACGAGTATGACGACAAACGGGACCGAGAGAGGTGCGAGCGGCCTATCTTTAGTCGGCCCACCTGCGATAAATACTGACCTGGAATCTCCAGTAAGCTAGAAATCTCGTCCCACGCTACTGCAGTCCTGAATCTGTCGTTGTAGTTCTCATCGGCCGGATTCCACAGGCACGGGCGTTTTTTCACTTCTCTTTTTAGTATTTTTAAGCTTCTGTCGTCTAATCTGGCTGAATGTTTACCCATTATTAATACAGAGCAGAGAAAACGTGGCCAACATCAAGCGTCTAGCGAGCGACTCGGCGCGACGACTGGCGGGCAATCGACCGACGACGCTGCTGTATGGACTATAGACTGAAGTGAGTGCGAGAGAGGGAGACGCGTCTAGCGAGTAGCGACGATGCCGTCTCGTGCCCCCCCGACCCCACTCGCGACCGCTCTGGCCCGATATCGCGTGGTCGCGCGCGCGTTCTCTGTGCCCCGGCTGGGCCAATACCGTTGATAACAACTACGATAATAATCACTTTGTATTTATTGCCTCAAATATTATCTCGTACTTAATCGAGTACATTTATTAAAAATCTTTTTTTTTTTCATTTTGCATTACTTAGGTACTTACTTATTTTGTAATATCAACATTAAACAAGACAGATGACAGAATAAATGTTATGGGTATTTTGACATCATAATATCTATTACATAAATGTCGAGGTATACCGCCTAAATTATATTGTTTTCGATGGTAGGTAGGTACTATAAAGGTAGGTAGGTACCTAATTTAATTTTGTCAGAAGGCACTTACCATCCATAGTCTGGAGTGTCTGAAGTCTAGAGTCTAAACCATAATCTGTCTGGATAGTAATAATACCTACTTACTATATATTAAAATGTGAAGCGGAAATTACTGATTCCTTTTAAAAAAATTTAGTAAACTGATTTCTTTTTAATTATTTAGTTGCTATTCACGAAATTTATTGTTAACAATAAAAAAAAATTCCACTATGATGGAATTTCGACGAGTTGGCGAAATATAGTAAATTTTATTATTTAATTATACTTATTATGTTCCTTAAAAATACAATGAAAATAGTTACAAAATGCGCCCTCTGTACAATATCTAAAATATTTTCAGTTGTAAGCTAAGTAGGTCCTATCGAATCAATGTTCTCGGTAATGTTTAGATGAGATAATACCAATAGAATTTAGTAGATGGCACTAATAATACAGTTCATTAAAACGTAGGTAGGTACCTAATTTTCTCCATAGATTTTATTATACATAATTTCATTGTGAGGTAAATTGTGATAATAGTCATAAAGATTTTTTTAAGTCTTAATCATAATACATTTTTCGTGTAGGCATTTGGTGTCGTGTGATCAATCACATAAGAATAGGTACCTACCTATCTATTGTCACAATTAAAGACCCATTCTACTAAGAAAGTATTTACATAGTTTAACAGATGGCGCTATTAAAACAGTTCACTAAAATATACTATTATTCTCCTATATATTTTCTTATAATTTTATTGTATTTCTAGGAGATAAATTGTGGTATTATTATAAAATCAAAAAGACTTTAAGCCTTTATCAATATTTTTTAATTTTTTTTTTCTTGTGGGTAGCTGGTATTAATCATCATAAAGAGAATTAAGATGTCGCTGCCAAACGCCTCACCAAGAACCTCATCAAGAAGGTACTAATTTTTTTACTAGGAAATCAGAATCGTTCAGATATATAGGCATGCCGATTTAACGGTCCTAAGGATAGCGACCTTTATCCCAAATGGGTCGGTCAGGTATGCCCCAAACATAAGCGTTTGGATGTTCCAAACATAATAAAAAAACTTTCAATGCTTTGAACAACATCCACATCCACAAAGTTCTACTTTGTAAGTATCACTAATTGTAAGATATTTTATAGTACATATGTACTAAACATATCTACTAGATATATATCTACTCTCAACATTTGATTAAAAATTGTTTCGAATCAAATTAAACTGATCTAGACACGGACCCGCATCTACGAGTCAGCTATAATCGCTTACAATTCTTTAAGGCGACGCAGCGATAAACAATTATTACGGCTCTGATTGCATACAAAAACGAGAGCGCGCTTGCTTATGTCTTAAGGTCGTATGCGACAAAACGATTTTTATTAAAAAAACTATAATGTATTTTAAGAAATCCAACTGTAAAATTAAAGTGTATGTTTACACTATGTACATAGAAAATTTGGAGGTATAAATTGGTTCCGTTTGCATGTAAAATGCAAATCTGTGTTTTAAAAGAGGTTCCTTTAAATTTTTTTTCTCTGTTATAAAAGTTTACCAATCGCGTAATCCAACTGAGAAAATGAAGTCAGTAACATGAAGAAACAGATTACCAAACATCACTTTCATATGTTTTGTCATTGCTGAGAAAAATCTAAATCCCTTCCACCAAAATTTCCAATGCGTCGCGTCGTCTTAATAGCGACATTTACATAAAAAAGGCTACATTACTCGTTAGCCTGACCTGACTAAACATTTACCTAATCTAGATAATTAAAAAGACATATTTTAGGAAAAGCCTTCAATATTACAAATATTATTTTATAATCGAAAAGTTAATCAAAATTGATATTATTTGAATTTTAACAAGAAAACTTATTATTAGTAACTTAGTACCTACTTATTAAAGTACTAGCTGAACCCGCAACTTCGTACGCGTGATGTTCGGTATAGGGCGTAACTTTTTTGTTTGTAAACCGACTGGAAAGAAACAAACATTAGGGAAGCTTGCTACAATACATCAATGAAAACCGCATTCAAATCGGTTAAGCCGTTTCAGATATTAGCGTTCACAAACGCACAAACAGATAAAGAGACAAAAATTCTAAAAATAGTTTTTTTGAAAAAATATTTAATGTTTGTACAAGGCTCGATTTTATTATATGTATAGAAGATATAAATTAAAACTATGTTAAACTCAAGTTAGGTAAGTATAATTATGTAAGGTTAGCGCAATGAAACAACATTATTTCGTCCACAATTAGAGACACGGTATAAAATATATTATATAAAAGAGCACAGTCGTAATTGAAATAAAATATTGTAAATAGCTACATATAACAATATTTAAAACACTTCAACCTGATAGATTTAGCCATAATTCAAATCAAATACTCTGTGATGTACCGTCAGCTGATCAAAAATATACTGCTATACTATTGTGAGCTCCTACTCAATAACTCAATCTGCTTTAATAATTTTGAATTAATTAACAAAAAAGGATGCAATAGGTAGATTTCATAATTGAGATAATACGTATAAAATATCCCTTCATCCACATTCGTAACCATTTTTCGTAACCAGCTACGAAAAAGGAAATTTTCTTCACTGTTTCATAACTATATTTACAGAAATATTTTTGTAGCTGACAGTCAAACACATTGACATCATATTTCATTGATAAATCGAAAAAAAGAAAAACTTCAAAAAGATGAAAACTAATTTTTTTTTTTAAATTTTAAGTTTAGTTATAAAAAAATAAAATAACCATGTGACAATAAGAAATCAACAGCTCACAGGAATTCGTCGGGAGGTATACCTAAACATATCTACCTCGGCTACATTTTATCATCATTGGAATAAAATTAACATCAAATTGTACATACACCTTTAACACGTAATCTAAACATTTAATTAATATTTATGTTCATTTTGTTATTTGGCATTTTTTTTTGGTTACAAAGCCACACCGGAATGTCATTTTTAAAGTTACGAAAAACGAACAAGTTGTAGCGCATTCAGATCTCAGTAGAAATAATATAAGTAAATAAAGATACAATAAGGCCTGGATACACAGTTAATCCAACTTGGATTTTTGTCCTCTGAGAACAAAAATTCTTCGTCTGCGCAGGGTTAATGTTGGACCAAATTGCTTTGTTTTACTATATAGATCGGGCAAGACGAAAGAATCCGTAATGTGACATTTAGAACCACGTGGTACAAAATCGCCAACTTAACAAGGCTATTTAGCTACGCCATGGCCATCCTGATTACGGCGATCAGGATCTATATTTTTGTGAAAATTTTCTCAATGCCCTCTCTATATATTTTATTTATCTTTTTGATTGTAAGCATAGCCAGCATTGAATTTAAATATTTTCTTTAGATTAACTTTTAGGGTATTCCTTGAACTATTATTTTATTTCGCGACATTTTAAAGACATCTGCATGGGACCGAAAAGTCCTTGAGTAAAACGTCAACCCATAAGATGGACAGACGACCTAGGGGCCGTGGGTCGACATTGGATCCACGGTTCTTCTGACCGGTCCCACAGCTGAACTGCTGTTCTCTCGAGCGAGGTCTTCATTAATTATGTCGAATAAACTGAAGACATGTGCTTAACTTTTTTATTTACAGCCTTTTTGATGTTCAAATTGTTGTCATTGCATTCGTTTTAAGATGGAAAGTGTCAAGTTTGTTCTATTTTTCTCTCTTTCTCTGTTTACCATCTTAACAAAAGGCGTGCAGTGGTGTTACCATCTTAACAAAAAACGTGATAGAAGAAGCTGGGAACTCAGCTTCTTCTATCACGTTAGCAGATCGTACCTACAGTGTAACCGTTAACCAGGCCTATATTACATATGAGGATTTGGGTCAAACGCGTACCACAATCAAGTAAATCACATACATCGTAAATTGGACAGATAGTTCTCGCATTTTACGAATTCTTTTTTAAACGACCACGTTGGTCAAACTAGTCGTGTTACTCTTTGTTTATTTATTTTTTTAATAAAATTGTTCATTAATCATATAATTCTGAATTTATAAATATTACTTAAAAATATTCTAAGTAAACGATTTTTTTTTTTGCCCAATTTACATTAAATTTAGAATCAACGCTAATTAGCAAATCAACGATGTGAGTATTACATTTTCATTATATATATTATGAATATAATAATATTCATTAAAAGTGAGGCGAGCTTAGATATTTTTAGACAGGTCCTATATTGGTCGGGTGACCGCTTCAGCACAAAGTATAGCAGCACATTTGCGTTGTAACTTGCGTTACAAACGCAAAATTTGTGTCATAAATAATTATACACAAAAATTCCCTTTTTTGTCGATAAACGCATGTACAGGTGTGTTGTTAATTCAGTTACACACGTCATATATATAATGATTTTATGACCTAAACTTTGCGATCCAAATGTGGAATTACAAAGTACTACTTATAGTTGAACCATTACCAAACAAACAGTAAAATTAATAAATTCAAATGACACTATATTTTGACTTAAATTTTCTTTCCCTTTGCTACCTCCTCGTAACTAGGAATAACAACATATCAATTCCATTAACGCCTATTCCCCTAATTAAACCAGTTAAATATTCGTTTCGTCAAATCAACCAGTCAAACTGTGAACCAACGCGGTCAAACCGCAGTATCTTTGGCACGGCAATTTAATCAACGAAGCCTTCTAACTAAACTCCTTTTAAGTAAATATAAATTCGGCTTTACGATATTTATAAAGCTACACTTTCACTAGCGCTGCACTTAAAGGTGGCGCTAAAACATTTCTTTTTAAAATAATAGAAAAATATATTTGGCAGGGTATCATTAAGCGAATTACGCAACGATTAATGTCTAGATTGTGGTAAACACATGAAATTATTTGCGAATACCGAGCTAATAATTACGATAATTTTACACTAAACGTTCTTATTCTACAACATCAATAGATAAACGTATAATATTTAAATAAACATTCATTATAACATCGAGTTCACATTTAGGGTATATGCTCCGACTTTATCCAAGCAGAACTAATTTTTAAAGACTGTCAATACATTCTTTCCAAATTTTGAGCTATCTACAGAAAGCTATTTTCTCTCTTTGATCAAAACGTCGCAACAATTTCATTTTAGGGAGATATGTTTTATTCGTCAACTAAACTTAGTTCAGAATACAAACCAAATCAGAAGACGTGTAGTGTGTGTACACTATATTGGCGCACAGCGTTTCGCAGTCATAAATTGGGCAACTCGCCTGGCAGCACTAATTACCTCCCTGCAAAAGACCATGGTGAAATAGTAAGGCGTTGCTTATGTTAATAGGCAACTGTATCCACCAATAAAGGGCTTTTTCGATAACGATTGCGTGACCTATGATTGTGAAGCAGCCCTGGATTTGTCAATAGGCTGTATAGGCCGCGGCCTATGGGCGGCAGCGGCCTAGGGGCGGCGGATTTTAGATGGTTTTAGCACGCTTTCAGAAGCCATCAAATTCTTGTGCGATAATAAATGCAATAATAATAATAATAATTACACAATAAAGGCCTAGGTATCTACCTGAGAAAGAGGCGGCACAAAGTGAAGGGGCCTATACTCAAGAAAAGTATAAATCCGGCACTGTTGTGAAGACCATTAGTTACAATAAAATAATTAAAGATTACAAAAACTATATACGATCCGATAAGGGCCGTGGGTCGACGTTATAGTTCTGTTGCTTCTGATAGGCTGCCATTAAAAATTATGGCGGAAGCCCATGTCCAGCAGTGGATATCCTACCTCTAATATAATTATGTGACATATATATCAGACAATATATATTGTCATGAACCGGCATATCATAGAGTGAGTACTCGCTTAACAACTTGCGGCTTCTGATCTGTTATATATTCTGTGGCAATCTCTGTGTCACAATCTCTATTAAAACAATTCTACTTAGATCGAGTCGGTCTCTACTTACTAATTAGCCGGAAAATACGAATTTAATAACATCGTATGCGTTTAGATGTCGATGTATCTATAACACTTTGACAAGGTGTTTTTTTTTTTATTATTTTCTCTTATACACGATACATAAAATTGTAACAAATAATTTGCAAGCTACATTGATTTTTACACCGTAGTTAGACGCTATTACACAGAACAATTACAGGAATTTTGTTTGAACCACATTGGCCCCAAAACATGAGGAAATATTAATTTTTACAAATCCCATGGCTAAATGAACATAAATCATATATATATAAATTTTGTCTATTTCTTTGAAGCTTGGTCTTGAAGTTACTTTACATTCGTTTCAGATATTACCACTAACGATTTTATGATATCGATATTAAAATCTAAAAGTATGTCATCTCAAAACCTGCTTCATGTAAACAATTAAAAAACAAAAGCAATACAAAAACAATATTTGAAAAGTTTAGAACACTCTTTCTCAGTCTCTTAGGATCAAAATTCCAATATATTCCAAATTTTTTTTATGCTGAAAATAATGAAATTCTATAAAAATTTACACCTACAATGTGGATATGGTTTATATAACTACTGTATCCGATGAGAACTTATTTGATTCTATTTTAATGATACTTATATCCATTGATAAACATCAATTGACAACATCTATTACATAAATGAATATCTTTATTTACTTATTCAATAAACAATTTTACCTACGTACATATTTGACAATGAAGTGAAGTATAATATTGAAATGTTTTTTCACAATGGCAACACAATTTCCACCGCGCATAATGGCGTCTGCAAAAAAGACTGCAGAAAAATATTTGAAAAAATATTTTTTTTTAAATAATTAATTTATTTATATGAAAAGAAAAAAAATCTATACAATTTTTTAAAACATATTTTTTTAGTATGTAAGTGTATCATAGATATAGTAATATATGAAATAACACGGATTAAGCTCTTATAAATGCATTCTTAAATAAATAAATGCCTAATTTCATATTAATTCAGTTTATAGTTTAAAATGGATTATAATAATTTATTTTCTGTAAATATAAATTAGTAGATTTAATATTTTTAAAATAAGTATCTGTTTCGAACGGACGGTAAGGTTTTAGAATGTATAATAGTTAAGTGACAATTACAAATATATTTTCTTGTTAAATTAATAAATTCTTCAGAATTAATTAATTATACAGAACAGTTCACAATCAAATTCATCATTACTTAGTGTGAATAGATTTTAATTATGGTTGATTAAAAATCCACCTGTATAATTAATTAACTTACATATTATATTAATTTTAAAAGCAAAGGGTTTATTATTAGACATGTAAAAGTTCTCAAAAAGATAAAATGATATTGTAAAATTTAAAAGTTACATATTGAAATATTTGCACATATTATTTAACTTATTTAATATAACTTAATTGTTTTTTTTATTAAATATAAATGCGTAATATATAGGTGATGAAAATTCGGCTATGAATTATTGTGTTAAACTACTTACTTGATGAAATTATCGACGTTTTACAAGTAAAGGTTCTAGTTAAAATGATATGTAACACACACTGTTAAGTTACATATTCAAGCTAAATCAAGTAAATTGATTAGATAAAGAAAAATGGAAGAATATTATATCAAATTATATCAAATCACCGTACTAACCAAAATAAACTCCCCAACGGTATTTACCATTCACAAGGACGGTGAGACATGTAGGTAATTTCCATCTCAATCACTCCAAACGATCTGGTATTAAGGTCGAAGGTAATAGAAGATTATGTGGAAATTTACGAGTCTGGGGAAAAAGTTTAATGAAATTCGCGCATTTGAATTAACGCCTTAACGCGAATTAGGACGTTCTGTTCTCATTTTACGGTTGGTTTTAATGAGCTCTTATTCTTGGGAGAATTATTACGCATGACACGTTCATAAACATACATTTCACTTACTTTATACAGAAGAGTTTAAACATATATAATATTTATTCATATAGCTTGCAGAGCTACTTTGGTAACATATTATATATTCTTTTTTAATTTACATGTATTAATTTTAATATATGTAAAAAAATCTAAAATTTCACATTTTTCTGGAAAGTGGCTGGAATCAATAGAAATTAAAATTTAATTATAGGTACAATATCTTGAGAAACGTAGGTAGGTAGTTGATTATTTTAGTAGCCGAAACATCATTCAAATTAATGATAATTAATAAAAATTATTAATCAAAATTAAATTAACGCAAATGCATTCAAAATTATCAAAAAATGGATGACCATATTAAAGATGAATTAAAATACGAATGAATACCTACGTGTGACTCTTTACCTATTTACAGACACAATACGTTACTTATTTTGAGAGACAGGTATAAAAATTTTCACCGGAGAAAACGCTCGGAAGCAAAATTTTGATTGAGTCAAGGAGGACTGATATTCGGGAATCGCAATCGCCATTTGCAACTCACGCGCACGACAAAATGGCGGCACAACACGAACGCTTACTTTTACGTTAATATAGTGGTCACATTTTAATTTAAGTGTCACTGGCCGCCGACGGTTGCTTGATGAGGGCGTCTACGTCTTTGCCGACACTAGCTTGAGTCTTCAGCTTCGGCTTCTGTTCCTTGTGGTCCTTGTGATCTTTGTGGTCGTGGCCGTGGCTGCGACCGTGGCCGTGCCCACTCTCGACGACGCTTACTCCGTTCTTATGAGTGCTGTGGTGTTCGTGGGCCTCTTCTTCCTCTCGGAATTTGCGATTGAACCAATGAAGACATATGCATCTGTGGAAGATATAATACAAAAAAATTATATAATACTACGTAGATAAAATACACATATCGTCGGCGCGCGCAAAAAAACCACTCACTTTATTTTTAATTTTAAACACTTGAAAGTCATTAATTTGTAAAATCGTAGTATATTTTTTATTATTTCATTAACCACTTTGCTAATTTTAAGGTGTATGCCTATTGGATAAAATAAATCGAATGGAATTGAAAGCCGAAAAAAAAAAAAAAAAAAGAAACACATTATAGGTACAAATCGGATTTAGCACTCGCACCGACGATAATATGTTAAATTTATTTTGGAATATTTTTATTCCAAAATTAACATCTTTTAGATCTATAATTCTGAAGTTCCGTTGTTAAATTTTAACAGCGGACATTTGGTGGGCGGCATTAAATGTCTTTTCAAGGAACCTCAAGGACTACATTAGTCCTATCTACGAGTACCCATAGCTTAGTAGGCGAGCGAAGTTGCGGAGCATAGCCAGTTAATAGTTGATAGTTAAGTTGAAAGGCAAATGTCTTACTCGTATTTAGTAATACAGGGAAATTTTATAACATTAGTTGATGAAATATATTTTATATGTGTAATCGACAACTCGGTCACAGTATAATAAAGAGTACTAGACTAGGTATAATTTTTTAACTAGTTGAGTTGAGCCCGCAACTTCGTACGTGTGTTATTCGGTATAGCTAATGGAATGACCGATTGGAATGAAACAAGCACTAAATGTTACGGGAGGCTTGCTACAATACATCAGTGAAAACCGCATTCAAATCTTTCTGAGATTAGCGTGCACAAACGCACAGACAAGCAGACAAAAAAACTAAAAACTATTTTTTTCACCAAGTACAACGTACAATTTTTTTTCAAAAACATTTAATGTTACACGGTTCGTTTACAATTTTATTATTAGTTATTTATGTATATAATATAATATATATGTATAGAAGAATAATACCGTGTAATAATAGCAATAATTACAAATGTAAATATTGTTCACATCCAAGTAAACGACACGATACTTTCTAACTGAAATTTAACTCACTCCGTAAAAATCTTTTAACCCTGCACCACAGAATAAATAATAGTACTAGCTAGCGAACAGAAGTTGCTCTCCTTTCACATTCAATGTGAGCGACGGTAGGCAATTATATCACAGCACACACGGAGTGACAGAGGCCTGCCTGCACTATTTCTTGTAGAAAATTAATCAGCTTAAGGGGGAGACAAACGCTAAATACTAAAAATATCCATTGTTTAATGAAGATGTTACAAGAAATAGATAAGACAATTGTCTAAACATGTGAAGAACCAATTGTATTAATTAGAATTTTCGTTAAAGTAATAGAAACTCCACAAAAAAAAGTTAAAACACAAGAAGAATTTTTTTTTTTTTTTTATTATAGATGGGTTTGCTCTTGACCAGCATCTATCCATGTAGGAAGGATGAGGCCGAAGATGGAGCGAGCTCACCCAGAAGATGCCTATTCACTCGAACCTTGAAAAGATTTGGGTTATATGAGCTCGGAAATACAGACGCCGGCAGGGAGTTCCAATCCTTAGCAGTGCGCATCACAAAAGATGTTTTAAAGCGCTTGGTCCGAATTAGAGGGATATCGACAAGGTGAGGATGGTAACCAGCCGTACGTCTGCATGTCCGATAGAAGAAAGAGGAAGGCGGTATGATCTCATGCAGCTCTCGAGCACACTCTCCGAAGTACATCTTATAGAATACACACAGACAGGCAACTTTGCGTCTATGTCTATTGACCTTTATTGAAAATTCTCTCGAAAACGGCTTATTGCACGCATATGAATCCTGTACCTATTAATAAGTTAATATCAGGTGAAAAAATTGTATTTACAAAAAAAAATTTTTTGTGTAATGTTCTAATGGTAAAAACAAAAAAACACCATTTCTAGGCCTGTTGAATTGGATCCGCCGCCAGCGAGTTCTATAGTAAATGTCATTTGCATCAGTGAATCCCTTAAGTGGTTGTCTCTGTCTTCTGACAACAAACAATGCCGACCAAAGTAGATGATGACGTAACATCGGCTTCTAAAAAGGTTTGACAGAGAGTAGTATATTCTTAGGGTTCGACACTGTTGTGAATAATGCGACAGAAAGCAGACACAGTACAGTGTTGGGTAGCTACACCTCGATTTTCCATTACCAGATATAAAACGGTGACTAATCCACGAATTAAAGAAAATATGTCAGTTCTACGGTTAATTCAATTAAAAAATGTTCCCTTGAATACATTTCATTCAGTTAAGTAATAAGGTTGTCTAGTTTATTGGAATTTAATTTAACTAAGTAACTATAAAACTTTACGGAATTTATCCAGTTATATACTCGTATATACTCGTATATGCACAAGATAGTATGTAAGTATGCAATTTTAGTAAATGGAAGTCTATATATTTAAAGCATTTAAAGTTCCGCTCTAACAGATAAATAAAATAATGACGTTTATTAATTACTTTAATTTAAATATTGGAACAACTACTCCGAGTCTGCGTTGGGTGACTACCAATTACCCCTTTGTGAAAATTATAGTATCGTATTCAAGGACTCAGCAGAAAAGCGTTATTTTCGTCACCTAGTTTGACTTGTTAGAGTAAAATTAAAACTTTGATAAAAATACAGAGCATAAGAGACTATATTTAAAAAAGTTTGAATGGGGCAGATTTATACAAAAAAAAAAATATTTTGTAAGAAAAATAAAATAGTACATTACTGCCAAAAAAAGCTTTCTCGTCACAGTAATAAAAATTTAACTTAAACTTTTAAAAATCTTCCAATTTTCAATCCGTTCGGTTACCTCCGAGAAGCTACAAAAATTAGTCACGCCATATTGCATCTTAATTCATAAGTTATTAGGTTGTGTTCATTCTGGTAAAAATTGTGTTCGGTCTAATATATGTTAGTCCTTGTCTTTTATACAGGCCCAAAAAATATAAACGCCATGCTAGAAAGTTTTAAAATTTAGAACAGAATACTATACAAATAGAATTTGTAAGGATTTTACATCGCTCTTTTTGAAGTTGAAGGATAGGTTCAAACCGCAAACAGGCCACTCGTAGTCGACCCTCTCTCGTCCTCTTGTATCAAGAGGCGAGAGGGTTGCCTCTTGTCTTATTTCTTTAACATTTTTTTTATTAAAATATATAAATTGTTATAAATTAAAATCGTTAGTGGGAAATGATTAAATAATTATTGGATATTATTGTGATTTTTTTTAATGAGTAAGTAATTAGATTAAATTTTAAAAACTTTTTCAGTATTGAGACTATATTCTTTCAACCATTGAGCTATATGTACCAACGTACTAAAGAAGCTATCCCGAGTACAGGTTTTGGCGATTACATAGGTGTAATATGTAGTAGGTAGGTATGTAGTATGTACAGGAGAGCGTATTTAATTCTAAAATTACCTTATTTATATAACCGAACCCTATTTATATACGCGGCTCATATAAATATGAACCGCGTAGGTATTTTTGCCCTTTTGCACCACCGACGCCGACTTCTCGAGAAGCCAGTCAATATCGTCGAAATTCCGAAGCGTTGGCTGTGACGGCTGCTGCTGGTTCCCATTCTTCCTCCTTCGTGAATTTAAATACGTTCTTTAATTTGAGAGGAGAGTTTACCGTATCGATGGGATGAACATTAAATGTTCGCCAGTTACGAAACCCATGAACATTTTGTATGGGAATATGTTTTTTCCTTTCTTTTTTTTTCGGAGCGGAAACGAATTCAACAAATCAAAAACCATGAAAATCGGTCCAGCCGTTCTTGAGTTATAAGTGTTAGAACAAACCCGACTTTGTTTTATATATTAAGATGTCACGATCTGTTTTTGCGGTCCACAGTACGTGATAATGGTGATAATTTAGAGTTTAGGCAGATAATATTGATTGGGAAAACCGAAATTTTGTATTAAACGGTTATTCATTTTGTATAAATTTTGTATAAATTTTGTAAAACGGTTACCTAACCGCACTTGGATAAAATACTCTATTTGTGATTGTTATTATTTGTGTTTATTAGCGTTATTCATTAAAATTATATAATTTATTAATTTTTTTATTAAAGATGGGTTTGCTCTTGACCAGCATCTATCCATGTAGGAAGGATGAGGCCGACGATGGAGCGAGCTCACCCAGAAAATGCCTATTCACTCGAACCTTGAAAAGATTTGAGTTCGGAAATACAGTCACCGGCAGGGAGTTCCAATTCTTACCACAGTGCGCATCACAAAAGATGTTTTAAAGCGCTTGGTCCGAATTAGAGGGATTTCGACAAGGTGAGGATGGTAACCAGCCGTACGTCTGCATGTCCGATAGAAGAAAGGGGAAGGCGGTATGATCTCATGCAGCTCTCGAGCACTCTCCGAAGTACATATTATAGAATACACACAGACAGGCAACTTTGCGTCTATGTGCCAGGCTCTGCAGCTTAGTTCTTATTTCATTAGTAATGTATATTTTTATTATCCTTGTGATTAAGTTCGGATGAAGGCTAGATTTTATGATATGTGAAGCATTCATCCCGTTGTGTTAAATTAAAGTTGAAATAAGGGCACACTGTAACCAACTACTTACAGAAGATCGCCTCGAAAAAGCCAAGGTTGACAGCGCATATAGGCAGCACCAATGGTGTTGCTCGTACTATCAGTGACGGTCAATCACATGTCAAGTGGTCCGTCAGCGGACCTGCTGCCGAACTAAAGGAAAGTTTATTTAAAATTTAAAATTTTCGCTAAGTGAATTACCCCAATAGCAAATCGGTTTGGATTACTGTTGTTTTTTTCTCTATGTAAAGGTCATCAGACAAGCCGACGGTCCACTTGACCGTAAGTAGCACAAGCAGCGTTACTTGTGCTGCAAGTAGTATTAAGAAGGGATAGGGATATGGGCTGGTGGAACTTCAAAGCTATAGGATGCTCACAAAAAGCTCTTAATACCTGAGAACAGCTCCTAAAACGCCAGCTCCCACCATAGCAGCGCCGGCTCCCATCAAATAGTATCGGTGCTGTGCCGCTTCGGCTCCCGGGGAAAGCTGCACCAGACCCACCACCAACACCACTATCCCCAACAGGAGCGACCCCACCACCGCGTGCAGCGCCGCAACCTGGTTACGGGGCAGACATCTGATTAGGAGCTTAGAGCTTATTTAGAGAGTAGAGTCTGAAATGAAACTGTCACAAGTTTTTAAAATTTCAGAGACAAATTTGTTTTGCAGTTGCCTAAATTGCCAAATTGACAATCCGGTAGAAAATAAATGTAGGTGAAATTTTCCCAATGCAAAAATTAAACTTCAGCATTGTGTAAATTTATAAACATTAAAAATAAAAACCCACAATGAAGCCGTTTGATTGAAACCTTTGCGGTAATTTTGTTGAGTTTTATTAAAGTAACAACTATATTTTTTATAAATATTAGTTACTAGCTGTTGTCCGAGTCTCTTTGTAAAATATTACTCGCTTACAATTTATCTTTCTATAGGTGAAAGAATTTCTAAAATCGGTCCAGCAGTTTTTAGTTTAATCATTACAAACATACATACATACAATCTTTTCTCTTTATAATATTATTAGTACAGTATTGGTATTGGCAAAGAGTATATTATATAGATTGCATGGTAATTTCCAGAAACTTTTACTATTATTTTTTAATAGTAAAATGGTTATATAGCCTTTCTGTAACATGCCAAACATGCCACATATACATATGTATATACAACATGCCTCTGCTCAATATAATTTCTAAAATGATATTGAGCAGAGGCTTCCTTCTTCTTTTTAAATTAAGACATTAGATATTTTTCTTAAAATATCTTACATAAAATGGCCATATAACATATAAATAATTCAAATATAAATTAACCAATTGGTTACTTTCACTGGATTATGATAAAATAGAGGAGTTATATTAAATTTAATTAATTTTTGTATATTATATTACAGGATACAATTAATTAATACAATACTTACCTACTTACCTTTACGTAAATGTCAACATTTATATTGGTAGGCATTAGTGAATAATCTTAAAATACGAGCAAGCTTATAGTGGCAAGAACACTGGACTGCGTTTCGCAGTCATTTGGGCAGCCCGTCTGGCGGCAGTCACCACCCCTTTTATTTTTGCATTTATACAAGACCAGCGTATAAAAGTATGTGTTCTGTTGAGTTTCGCAAGTGAATGAGGAATGCCAGCGCTTATATCCCTATCCCATCGTAATCCCTTATCCTACTATAGTCGGCAACGCACTTGCAGCAGCTGTGGCGTTACTTTGTGTTATAGACGACGGTTCCCACTTAACATCAAGTAGACGTAACTCTATGTAATTTCTTAAGAAATTAAAGAAATAAGTATATTATTATTTTATCAAATCAAATTTTAAGGCCGGGAATTTGTCGGCAGATTAACGATTGATGATTTTTATGATTAATGTAAACATTTCATGTCCAAGCAAGTGAGAGAAAATACATATAATTTTTACTGTAACATTAAGTAACGTTCTAAATGACACAAGAATTTTGGCAATATCAAATCGAAGACAGAAACCTTCACACAATGATTGATGAGGATAGTTCTCGTACGTGTCATTAGGCGATAACTTCTGTTCTCTGAAATGCGAACTGCAATGTCAGCTATACACGATCATGTCTATCGTCCAATCGGCACGATACATTTGGCTTGGTCCAGTTTATCGTTTGTTCGTATATATGCACCATATACGATCAAATTAACTGTCGAAATGGCTTGATCAGTACTTGATACATGACCATGCTTTAGCAATTATGGGATTAATGCCCGTTATGAAGAAGAGGACAAGAAAAGATCCTGCTTTCCACAAAAACTTAAAACAAACTGAGAGACGATCGCGTACCTGTCACATACGTTCAAGCATGCATGAAGCTTGAAGAACGATCAAGCCGGCGGAGTCGAAAAAAAGATTTTTCATTAGATATAACATGACAACATGTGTTTTTGTTTTTGTTTTTGTTTTATAAAATGAATAACTGGTTGTAAAATAAGATATGTAGTTTCATCTAAATGATTGTTACATATTTTGTGTAAATTTTATTTAAAATTACTAATGCGAACCAACATACTGAAAGACATAGTGTGCAAAAGGGACTATAATTGTTATCCTGTTATTATCCTCATTGGCTGAGTACGGATGCAAAGAAGTAATGAGCAATTTAGTTTTAGGCTAATCTAGTAGTAGTAGTAATGTTTTCGAGTAAGGGTTAAAAAGACCACATAGATGCGTTTCATCGCGATTGACAGACTATCTAGACATATGACTGTTTTGCTGAATTGCTGCACAGGTGCGAGGCAATAGCGTCATGTCATTCCTGGACCAGGATTCTACTCACCACATGCTTAAAAATTGTCCCAAATGGAAACTTGAGCGAAAAGTCTTGGGTGATGAAACTGGATGAAATCTGTCACTCGCAGTAGTTGTGGCGGCTATGATTGAGAGTGGGTTTTCGTGGAGGGCAGTGGTGAGACGGTACTTCTCCAGGAGAAAGCCGCTGAGCGGCCTCCGGGAGGCGTTGGCAACCGCCCTGGTACCCTGTGATCTAGGGTTCAATTTAGACTAAAAGAGGTTTCGCGGATTAGCTTACTGATAGCCCTTGAGGATACCCCCGAAGTATTCGGGATAAATGGTGCTTCAAAGAACGCGAAGTAATAAGAATGGCGGTGCCGTCGTCTGCGAATAGGCAAAAGTGGGGTTTTTAGTGAGTAAAAATAACACATATTAGTTGTTTGTAATTATTATTTGTTCATATATGTATATTGTGTTTATTAGAGGAATAAAAGATGCTTTCTTTCTTTCTTTCTTTCTTACATAACCTTAAAATCCTCCTCGTAAAAAAATGATAAAGTTTCTCCTTTTCTTTTTTTTACAGAAAAATCTAATAAAACATGAAATATAAAACATAAAACACGAATAGCTATGCAAGGGTGGTTCCACAGACCTTTCCACAGACGTAGAGCTCGTTCCTCAGGCGGTGGTGGTCGGGCGACGGTGTGGCGTCAGTGTCCATGGGTCTGCCCAGCTGCAAGGGCAGCTGCGAAGGCCTCCGCCCTCCGCCCCCTCGTTTCTCATTGCGCCTCCGCTCGTGGCGCACCGCAACTGCTGGCATTGCGCCAATCATCTTGGCTATAACGTATTCATCGCACCGGTTAACTATGGTAACCTCACAGGCCTATACCTTCCCTGCCGCGCCTAAACTAACTCAGCGCGCTTTGCAACGTGTCACGGAAAGAGTATACCAAGCCGAAAGCTGTCAGGTGTTTTGGGAATTATTTCTTAAGAAATTTGCACATGAAAATTTTAATATGCAAAAAAATCAATTGTCATATATCGAATAGGGCTTCTGAGTTAATCTTTTATACGTCCCCAATTTAAATTCCCAATTTACGGTCCCAATTTAAATTCAAACCCTACCATTAAATTAATTTAAAAGAGCCGTATAATGATTTTGAATGATATTTGTTTATTGTGTACTTTTTTTTTTTTTTTTTTTTTTTTACTATAGATGGGTTTGCTCTTGACCAGCATCTATCCATATAGGAAGGATGAGGCCGAAGATGGAGCGAGCTCACCCAGAAGATGCCTATTCATTCGAACCTTGAAAACATTTGGGTTATATGAGCTCGGAAATACAGCAATTAATAATGTATAGCAATTGATTTTAAAAGAGCAACAATGAGATTCTTTTTTAAACTGACGCTAAAAGCAAAAGAATTGACTGTTTTCCGAATTGTTGCAATAATAAATAATTTATTTTATTTTTTATTCCAAACAAATATTTCCCAACAATATTCAAATAGAGGCTCCGATTTGATATTATCCCTTCATTACTTACTTAACTCTATGCGTGACACGTCGTAGTTAAGCCATATAATAGCGAGTCCACAAGCGCAATTTCTCACTACATATAGTAAGTCCGGTACTAGTAATAGTAAGTCTAGTAGTAAGTAGTAAGGAAAAATGTCACTTGACTGGAGTGTCATTTTCCCTCACATGTAGTCACGTTGCTAACTTCAGCTGATGCTTAGAGAAAACTTATATCCACCCTTTTTACACGACCTCTATCCATGCTTACATTTCGCTCGCTTTGAAATTAAAATTATCAATCATTTAATGGTGCCCCTGTTTGGGTCATGTGATGATATCTCTTAAACAATTAGTACATGGCTAATTTTGTCTTCACTTTGATAAATTTGATTATGATTTATTAAATTTATGAATTTATAATAATTGATATAATGGTATAGTTATAGCAAATTTGCCAAAATCTTTACTAACAATATACAGAGACTTGTTTATTTTCCGATACCCTAGTAAATTTAACTGGTAAATTTAAATGACGATCATGAGAGTTTCTTGGAGAATTCTAGTTGATAAATAAATATTTTGATTTGATTTGATAAGGTTCGGAATTACTACACGTATTTGAAAAAATCACTCATTATTTGAAAGCTGAATAAATGTGTATTTCAGCTGTAATATATTCTGTCATATAATATTTAAAAAAAAATGCACTTTGCACTATAATTTTCAATAGTTATATGCAAGTACGTGTACTACAAGTATAGTTAAAGATCCTCAAATTACAAATAGCGATGCAATGAAATTTCGAGACGCAAAATAACAAATGCGCATGTCTGTCCCTAAACATGTAGCAGTCGATCCGCGTCCCCTGGCAACTAAACGCGGAGTATGTATTCACTTACACCGTTGAGTATCCCTCGGTTGAAGTAACGATTGGAGCATATCTGAAACAAAACCCATACCGCATTATAGTTAACTTAAACCTCAAACATTTCATTTTATACATTTTTAACTTGACGTGGGAAGACATGCGCCGGAAGCGTTGCCTAGCAACGAGCAAGTTTTACCAAATATTGTGAAACGTAATTAATTTCGTTGTACAATATTTCAAAATTTTAGTTAGTTATTTCTTTAATATACCTAATTGTATTTAGTCGCGAACAATTTGTTCAGTTCCCGGGTTCGATTCCCGGCAAGGTCAATTTTGATAAATGAACTTTTCAAATTTGTCTCTGGTATGGATCTGGAAAGTAGTGGCAGGACACACTGCTTTTCGCAGTCATTTGGGCAGCCCGTCTGGCGGCAACCAACCCCTCTGAAATAACAGCACGTGTGCTGTTGTGTTTCGGTGAGTGAAGTAAGGGATGCCAGAACCCATTTCCCTATCCCTACCCAATCCCTTATCCTTAATCCTATTAGTACTCGGCAGCGCACTTGCAGCAGCTTTGGCGTTGCTTGTGTTGTAGCCTTGTAGGCGACGGTAGCTACCTACCATCTACCATCCATCACCTACCGTCAGCCTGTCTGTCCATCTTAACATTTAAAAAAAAGGTTGGCCTGTCATAAATGTATGGGTGTGAGATATGTGATGTCCTTTTTACTGTTATCTGGGGCAGTGCCTACAAATCAAACCTATAAAACGAAATTATTAAAATACTATTTTACTACCACAACTTAACACCAACTATAGAAGACGCATTATCAACTGAGTATCAGGTAAGGAATCATTTTTATCAGTCTATCTCGCTCGCACTTAAAGGTCTTATGGAGTGGCATAGTGATGTGCGGAGGCGCATGTCGATACGATATGATATGTAATTTCTGACTATGTGAAAATAAAAGTGTGTAACATGTTAGATTAATTTGTTTTTTATAATTACAAAAATACGTAAGTCTCGAGTTTTTGATAAATTTAAAAAAATATATTATTTTTCATAATCATTAAGCATAATCATTTTTTTTCCCATATAAAAAATAAATGAAATGGTCACAACTTTGTAAAAACTGGCTTTATGGGAAAAAATGTACATAACAAAAAAGATATTTTTAGCCAGTAAATTCGAGTACATGATTAGTTTTCCAAAATTTGCTAGTCGATTATATCGAATCCACTGCGGCCGGTTTTCGTGCCACTTATCGATAGAGCAATCTGCATTCCGTTGCACATTCCTATCGCCATTGACGGTTATTGTTCGACGACTCAGTTCATAATGCGTCTATTATAACAACATTTATAAAAAAAACAATTTTAATGAATTTAATTCAATTAAGTATATAATTTTAATACATATTCGAAATATGATAGATAAATCGATTCACTCCGATATTACTTTACTTGAACAAAAAGATCTTTACAAATGCACAACTATAGACGGGCAAGTTACGTGGACATTTGTTAAAACCACGTACTCAATCGGTCGTTAAATTTAATAATTTTACTTTCTTTTATAACAATCACTTCACTCATTTCAGGCTTCAAGCTGTGGTAATATCCTCCACTGCCTTAAATTGAAGGTTCTATTGCCAGTTTTGACTGAGACGTTGTTATTGACGGAATGTTTCGAACACAAATTACAAGTGGCTCAGCGAACTATAGAGATTGCATTGCTTGGCATTTCTCTGAGGGTTATTATTCGGAGCTACGTCGGAGAACCAATGTGATCAAGATATCCCATAGAATTCAACAGCTGTAACCTCAAGAGAGCGGCAGTGGATGGATGCGGAGGGCAGAGGATCGAATATAGTGATCTTTAACTGTGAAAACCCATGTCCAACAGTGAACGCTTATGGGCTGGTGATGAAGATGATGAGGCTGTGATAAGTTTTAGTCTTTGTTGAGTTTGTATGATGTTCTTCAGATGAATTGATGCTACATGATGTGGTGTGAAGCCAATTAATAGTTATATCTGTACTAGTGACCCGCCCTTGACTATGCACTAATACAATATTTCATTAGTGATCAAAGTTCGTTGGGTGATTTAGAAGAAGATTAGGGGAGAAACAGCAGACAGCGCCTTATTTTATAATAAGCACTGGCGACCTGTTCCGGCTTCGCTCGAATGCAGTTTTTGAGACAATAAATAAAATACAAATAATTTAATAATTATTTATTTGAATAAATAAGTGTGATAATAAACTTGAGTGTAATATTGGCCTAAATGTGGAATGATGCGTGTATCGAGAGAAAATAAGACTAACTATGTCTAAGGAAAGTGACCATTTTAATTTTAAATAATTATTTTTATAGTTACCTTATTCGTCTTTTGTGAGTTTATAATAAATGGTGTTACAAATTTTAAGTCCGATACAAATTTATTTTATGACTAAAATTGTGACAAACGTCTTTTCATAAAACTAATAAAAAAAATAGTCACTTTCACTTACAATTTCAAAATTACAAAAATTACTTAATTTTAATAATACAGTTTCGAAGTCAACTAAGTAATATATCACTTATTATTGTAGGAGTATAAAATCCGAAAAATCTTTATGTGAGTATGTTACAATATATGTCACAGATACTATACGAAAACGTCAGCTACAAAAATTGGTTATTTTATTAGTTTTAAAAGTTAATGTGCGAATTTAAAAACAATTCATATGAGAATTCAGAAATGAGATTAAATAGAGCATACTTTGTCTCTGAAAATTCCGTTTGTAAAAGAATTTTATACAGGTTATTGTAATTTATAGCCACTATAAAATGTTCGTATAGCAAGTCCTTTACGACTGCAACACACAAACAGCGTGTTTAACCATAGATAAAAAAAATACTACTTTAGTATTTTATCTATGGTTTAACTTATTACATATGACAAGTTAAACAATAAACCCTTGTGCAAAATTTTAATATTAAAAAATGTGTACTTTATAATATTAATAAAGTTTTATAAATATAAATAAACAAAATATATTTTTTTTCGAAAATAATTTTATGCAACTTCCGCAACTTACTAAAAATACACTCTGATATTTTTACAATAAAATAAACTAATGATACTTTTTTATTACGACCTTCATTTTTTTCTGTACATAGAATAGTGACTACAATAATTACAATTTTTTTATTAAGATCCAAAAAAGGAATACAAAAAAAATTAATTAAAATTTTTATTAAGTCTTTCTATTTTGTTTTTATTTTAATTATAACAAAGATCTATTTTTTATTTTTGTTTAATTAATAAAAAAAATTAAATGCCAATTAAGTTAACAATTATTTACTGGAATTTATTAAAATAAAAAAAGAGATATAGTATAAAAAATAGTGTATGTAAAATGGTAGGTATAAAAGAATATCTCTGACGCACAATTGGAGTTTATTCAATAGAATTAGATGAAACGGCGATATCTATCGGATTTGGGTAGACAAAGTAACATTTTAAAAACGATAACGAAGTTCACAAGAATAAAATGTATGATATGTCGTGATTTAGCGACGGCATATGTCAATTTCATACATTTTATTGTTTTCGAATTTCGTTATCGTTACTTTGACTAAGGCCCCTGCTTGGTGAACTCCAAAAATATAACACTATTGATGGCGCCATCTATTATACTCGTACTATAATACTATTAGGTGAAGCGGCGACATCTATCGGATTTAGGTAGAACTAACTGCTCAGAAGAACATAATGCTTTTTATTTAAGGCTTGTATTAATTTTTCTCCTCATAAAATTTTCACACCGGGGGCCTTATATGAAAATCGATTCTTAAGAAGTAAACTCCAATATTCGTGTACAGTTATGTCATAAGTCGAATTACCAGAGACCATGGAAGTATTATATATATAGTACTTATTACTTCCATGCCAGAGACATATTCAATTAATAAATTTAATAAAAATAGGGTTATTTTTAAATATATAAATAATAACAATATTTATTATACATATATATAAAAAATCACAATGGGTGGTAACTACTATGAGGTATACCGTTGGATTTTTGTAACATAACTACAATTGAATAAATATTAAAAGAAAAGAAACTAAGCCACTTACGAGTTTATTAATTTACAAATGTGTATAGATTTCATATTTAAAAAATGCGCAAAAGCGTTCATAAAAAATTGTCCACGACACCGAAACGGCCCAAAATTAACGGAGACATCACATCACATACATACATTTGAGCTGTACACAACACCAAACGATTTAAATTAAACCTGTAAATATAAATGAAGTACATTTATTTATACAAACATATCTAGTAGCTTTCATTTAATTCGTCTTAATTATACTGACACTCGACCTGCTAATAACTGAGTTTATAGAAACTGAATTTGTTTGAATTCTCACTACTGAGGTTTTGATTTTTAATTTTATTTTTCTGCTATATTGTGACATGCCGCCTATGTCATTTACACTAAGCTTGTAAGACATGCGTACTTTCTTATTTTCAGTTCTTGGCTGTCATCTATAAAAAGCCATAGTGCTATTTTTGAACTTTGAACATGTCTAAAATAACACGTATTTAGTGCTAATTTAAACGTTGTCCAAGCGGCCTTTAGATTGAAAATGTTGTAAAATTATACTTAACCATTAACAAAACACTATGGTCGATTTTTCAAACACTCGGTGAAAACTAGTAATTTTTTAGGCCACCTTAAATGCTTTACGTTGTTCAACCGAGTGTCAATATACATATTCAAAGATTACGAATAATATTTAAAAATATAATTTATAGCATGCAGAGTGTACTATAAAAATTTGTACAAAGATTAAAAATTTAGTTTGGAGTGGCAGTTCAGTTTCAGTAAATTTTTATTTTCCGAATTCGTCCATAGAAAAATCGCGCGACATATTATACTAGCTTTCCCCCCGTCTTTATCACCGTCTATTTTCAAGTATGTTATTCTCATGTATAAGCTATATAACTGTAAGATTTCATATAAATCTGTTCAGTAGTTTTTAAGTGAAAGAGTAAACAATCGCATTTTTAATATCATTAATCGGATAGAATAACTTTTGACTTTTTAATTTTAATAAACACGACTTCTTAATAAATAGGAAAACTTTTGACTATCTATCGATATGTAGAGACGTGCTTTCATCTTAAAGTAACTTTTTTTTTTATGTTGTGTCGACAGACAGGCTGACGGTCCACTTGATGGTAGGTGGCTACCGTCGCCTATAACACAAGCAACGCTACAGGTGCTGCAAGTGCGCTGCCGACTACAGTAGGATTAAGGATAAGGGATTAGGAGGGGGGATAAGGAAATGGGCTCTGGCATCCCTTACTCACTCACCGAAACACAACAGCACGTGTATGCTGTTATTTCACGGTGGTCTTCTGTAAGGGGGTGGTCACTGCCGCCAGGCGGGCTGCCCAAATGACTGCGAAACGCAGTGTGCCCTACCACTACTTTTCAAATCCAGACCAGAGTAAATTTTGAAAATTACATTAAAATTTCCAAACTTGACCCCGCCGGGAATCGAACCCGGGGCCCCTGAGACGTTAGGCAAGCATTCTTGCCACTCATCCAAATACAGCTAAGCTTGTCTTTGGATGAAAGCGCGTCTCTCTTCTGTTATTTCAACTGTAACACTGTTTCATTTGGACGTGCTGTGTGCACATGTTTTGGGTTGCTGTCTAGTATATCTTAATGAATAATTATTTTTACAATAAATCTTCAACGACAGCATCCTGTTTTGTGTACCTCATATAATAAATAAATAAATAAATGTTTTCGAATTTTATTTTATATTGCAATTTTTTTTTAATCAATCATTTTATCAACAACATATTTTTAAAATATTTTAATGGTTTTAACTCACAGTACTGAACGAACCAAAAATAGAGATAGTGCATAGTGTTATTTATTTGTGTGTTAGGTTGGCAGGGAGGCTGACGGTTCACTTAATGGGAGGAGGGTACAATCGCCTATTGACTCAAGCAACCTCATGGGTGCTGCAAATGCACTCTGGCTGGCATCTCTCACTCACCGAAACACAACAGCACACATGCTATTATTTCACTGTGGTCTTTTGAAAGGGGGTGTTTACTTACAGAACCACCTCACACATTCATAAATTGGGCTACTAAAAGTAAATTTCACTATTATTATTTGAAATAGATTTCTTAAGGCAAGTTATGCATCTTCTTTGCCATTTTATGGTATAAAAATGCTCCTAGTTGTATAAAATGAATCGCTAAATGTGTTACTCAGCGCCAAAACTCGAGAACGACTGGATTAATTCGGCCATTTTTTTTTTAATTTTCTTCGAAGTCCGAGAAAAGTCCTTGTGAAGCGAAAAATTGAAAAATACCCCACAAAATTCAAGCGGAGAGCGAATCTCCCTAATTCGCTCTCCCCAAATAAATTTATATTTTTTTTAATTCTCGCGATTAGAAACCAGTCAGTTGTAACTGTCTTAAAAATTAAATAATTGTCGCGATCCAATGATGAAATTGAAATTTGAATTTATATATTTGAGAATTTTAATCCATATATTAGGTTTTATATCGAAGGCAATTTGAAATGTAACAGTATATATATTCTTGGAATATTCATATGATACTATTAAAAAATTTAAGAACTTGTCATCTGGATAGGGTTGCCAACTTTTTCAAAATAATTAAATAATTAAAACAATAACTTGTGAAGATTTATTTTTAATACCAATGATAATTATTATACCTATGTATAAAATCAGATAATAGAGACAAACACATGCGAATAAGAGAATTTTGCAATCAGTCCGTGATAGGCATGTTAAAAAATATCGTTAGTGGTAGAAAATGAAGTAATTGTTATTATAATATTCGTAAAAGATTGTGTTCAAAGTCTAGATTGTAATACGCCATGATGGGCAAAAGATTGAATAGGAATAGAATAGAATAGAATAAAATTTATTTTGCTAAGTTGTGAGTTATATGTTACATTTTTAGTTCTCCCTCACCTAGGGTTCGGGGTGTGTTCTAGGATATTTATCTGCTAAGATTTGATCACTATTATATACATGTTTTGCATTCTCTTTGTGAGCGTGCCCTACACCAGGGTGTGTTGTGCGTAGTGTAATAAAAGATTGAATCCGCCGGTCAAACGAACTAGAATTCAAATGCCTATTACTTTGAGGGTAACGAATTTATGGTATCACTGTATTAAATAAACAAAATTTTATATGCAAACGTTGTCCCGCGGTTTCTCTCGGTAATTCTTGGTGATTCTCGGTAGCCTATAACCTTGTTCGAAATTTAGGCAATTTTTTTTTAATCCGACTGGTAATTCTAGAGTTTAACGCGTTCAACCATATATTTGTATGATATTATCAATCAATCAATTTATTTGTGACTTATGATTTTATATTATCGTTACTAACAAATGAAACCATAAAAAATATTTATGGTAGATCTACTTTTTATCTACTTTTTTTATGGTAACCATAAAAAAAGTAGCAAAATTTCTCAAACTTTAAATCTCTATTTCATGTGTTGTGGCAACCCTATCGCCTTTTTTTTCTTCGTGATACTTGTTATTCAAAACGAGTGCCTTGTGAATATCCCAGGAAAAGTCGTCTATGGTTTGTCAGCAACTACCTATTCGACTAGAGATCAAATTTGTTAGCTATATCAAAAATATTCTACTTAAATGTGAAACAGTAATACAGGCACGAGAAATTACAATACGAACGAGTGCAAACACTATTATTAATACTAAGTACTTAGTTACGAGTATGTCAAATGTGTGCATTCAGATCAAATTTTTATGCGAATATATTTCGTTTTGAGTTTATCAGTACACCTAAAATTTTAAAAGAATTTGTCTCTTTTAAAATAACAATGCAATTTAATGATTATTAAACTTATATTCAATAAATAAGTATAAATTTAATTATTATAAAATTTATAGTTGAAGAAATCGAAATAACACAGAAAAATTTGGCTGCAATGCCTACTTAACCCATAACAAAAATAATATTTTGTATCACTTTTCAAATGGAGTCCAAGTCGGATTGAGATTCTTTAAAGTTCTAAAACAATGGAATGTTTTGAATCCATAAAATATTTTTTATATTTTCTTTCATATGATAATTTTCAAGGACGTATAAAGGACCTATTACTTGACTTGCTATTTAGTATGGCTGAGTATAGCCTCGACGTTCCTAATATAGGTACGCGTAAGCCCCGTATTTCCATGGCGCATTCGACCTTTTGGTCCCGAGAAAACTTAACCTCAAAAGCAATCTAATTGTTATAATTATTATCAAAATGGAACAAAACTTGTACTTAAGATAGTCTCCCTATAGTAGACTGTACCGTAGTGGTATGCATTTTACTTAAATATATGCCGATTGCATATATTTAAGCCACTATAATAGTGGCTATGCAACAGGACGCATTATCAACTGAGTCGTCGAGCAATAAACGTCAATGGCGATAGGAATGTGCAACGGAATGCAGATTGCTATCGATAAGTGCTACGAAAACCGACCGTAGTCGACAGATTCGATATAATATATACAAATTTTGGAAAACTAATCAATACTAATCATGTACTGGAACTTTACTGCCTAATGCTATCCTTTTTTGTTATGTACATTTTATCCATAAAGCCAGTTTTTACAAAGTTGTGACCATTTGAATTATTTTTTTGTATGAGAAAAATAATATATTTTTTAGTTTATCAAAAAACTCGGGATATCTCAAAATATGGCTTATGTGTTCTTTTAGTTGATGTACGTGGCTAACTTGAACCGTCGACTTGCCTTGATTTCTCAACAATTTAGGTTTTTAATTTAATTCTAAAAACAATCAATCTGTACCTCTGTGATGATGTCATTTGTTTTTATAAAATGCACAAAAAAACAGGTGACGTCATGTAGAACAATGTGATCGGTAATTAGGCGCCATTTTGTCATTGAACCTATCACAGTGCAGAACACTGACATGTGTCGCATTTTGATTGGTATCCCTAGAGGAGATAAAAACGACCCTTTTCAGGGCCACAATACGATCTACACTGTTCCTTTAGATTATGCCTAAACTAACATTTATCAAAATAAAGATAATAATTTGATTTGTGTTATTTTCACAAAGCGAAAAATTACTTATATCGTATCAAGTTATTGACTTGCGCCTCCGCACATCACTATACCACTCCATAAGACCTGTAAGTGTGAGCGAGATAGACAAATAAAAATGATTTATTACCTGACGACTCAGTTGATAATGCGTCTACTATAGAGTACGTTAGTTTATACTTCAGTGGTGGCGACAGTTATCCTATTTGATACGTCCTTGTAGTTCTATTTATTGCAACAGAACTTATTTCCACACTTGCACTTTTTTTGTATTTGTGCTGATGGTTTGTCATTTTAAATAAATTTTAATAGAAACCTGTAAAATATTTATAGACAACGAGATAAGTGATAATATTATTTTTGTGTAAATGATAATTAAAAAAATAAAATGCGTTTAATAGAAAAAATATTGTAGGGTTAACTATATCAATCGACACGGATATTACTATGTAGTTGGACCTCTTGAAATTAATTTAAAATAACGTAAATGAACATATATTACAACTAGTTCACGCACAAGCTAGCTCGTACTAAACATTGAGGTTAGTTTTATTCTAGAATGTACGTTTGGAAAAATTCAGTTAAAACACAACTTTCTCATTCCATCTTAAGTGTATTTTTCCAACGTCGCTGTTCTAATATTAAAATATCACTAAAGATTGTGCTAAAAATGTACAATTTGTGAATAAGTTTTTACATAATAAGGCATTGTTTACAGATAGCTCTTATGAAATAAGTGTAGTTATAATCCTAGAGGAGAGAGGAAGAAATAGAATGAGAGCGCTAATCTTTAAAAATATTTCTACTCGTTGGATAATAAATAAGTAAAAATGTTTTTCTTTTAATAAAAATAACTACCAGGATATAATAAATTTGAGCATTGTGAAGCTAAGCTCGTGTTTGTTAAGCTTAATATATATAATATTTATTTACAATTGTATACTATTCATATATAAATTGCGCTGAGTTGTTTAATTTCGCATCGACATTTCTTAGAGGTTCGAGTGAATAGGCATCTTCTGGGTGAGCTCGCTCCATCTTCATCCTTCCTACATGGATGGATGCTGGTCAAGAGCAAACCCATCTTTAATAAAAAAAAAGTTTTTTTTTTTTCACAGCCTCAAATAAATTGAAATGTAAAGAAATATTATTTTATATGTAAATGTGCCATCTAAATGATTTAGCTATTTTTTATGCGTGTAATTTACCAAAAGTCTTTTATTTCGTGTAACAATGTGGTAAGATATCGTCGCTTAAATTCAAAAGTACCACAAATCAAAATTACACTTTTTTACAGGAGAGCCAATTGAAAAAAATCAAATTATTTTTTGTCTATTTTTTTCTTATTATAATTCAAATATATGCATATTATACATCGTTAGAAGCGTAATTTTAAGTAGCATTAAATGTTTCAAGTACTTTTATAATAAACTGAACACTAGAGGAGATATAAGCATATAAGTTACTTTCGAATATAGAAAAATGATCAAAATATACTAAATATGGAAGAAAACAACCATAAGCCGGAGAAATTATTGTGTTAATCATATTTCTTTATAATTATTTCAAAGAATACAATATAAATCACCTTGTAATTTACGAAAATAACCAAAACGCTATCTAAATCTTAAATCGAATCCAAAGTTTTCCTAAATATAGCTAATAATAATCATTCCAAAAGCTGATTATCATAAGTCATAACTAACGTAACAAAATATTTAAACTTCTTGACCAAAAAATATACTCTTACTAAAATCAAATCAAACTTAGAATCAACAATTCTTTTAAAAAGTTATCTTATAGCTATGATAGTATATTAAATGCAATTAAAGAACACTCATGAGATCACTTAACACTACCATTTTTTTAATTTTTAAAGTAACTACTTTAATGTAACTCAATGTCTATGTCTGATTGTAAGTCACTTGGTTGTGCATCAATAGTTTCAGATTCCAGTCTCATCAGGATATTATCGTCGAATAAAATGTCTGCCGTCGGATTATTACAGTCCAATTCTTCAATATCTTTATATAAGCCAAAGGGTCCAGGTTCAGGAGATAATTGACATAGTCTGCTTTTAGACTGCAGTTTTACATTTTTAGTGCAGTCTTTATCTTATAAAAATCACTTAAGGCTAAGTAAAAATTGTTAATGGTAAAAATTACCCTCATGACTTCATAAAATAGCATAAATACAATTAATAGTAAACAAAAACCTAGTAGTATAGTAAAAATCACTTTAAAAATAATTTATTTTATATTAATACCTACGGAATAATAGTTATTAAGTAAAAACATAGCCTACAATTTTGTGATTACAATGCATTGCTAAAATTTTATGCTTAAATAATGCATCTTAATAATTTCATAAAAACTACACGAATATATTCCTGAATAAGGTCCTTTTGATTTGAAATAACAATAACATATTTTTTTTTTTTAATATTCAAAATGAACTATTTTGGAAATACTGTACTTCATATTAAAAAAACTTACATACAAAACGAACACATTTTCTCATAAGTTTATTTTGATCAAAAAATTAAAGTAGATTTAGGTATATTTTCTGTGCAAAAGAACCAGTTTTGAAATATGGTTATTTTTATTTAAAAATAATTTCATACTTACGTGAATCTTATAAATTAAAACTAACGTATTCCTAAAGATGGTTGTTTTCCTTATAAAACTAATGAGTAATAAATATTGTTTTTTGAAATATGGTACTTTCGAAGAAAATAAACGCGCTTTCTGTTCGGTGGTCGGAGCACAACTGAGAATATGGCAGTTTAGATCATAATTCTTACGTTCAAAACAAAAATTCAAAAGTAACAGTTGCATTATTTTTCTACCTAAAAATGCAAAATCAACGGGGATCTTTTTGCAACATATAATATCAACCATTCTGATTCCATTTTTGCAATAAAAACATTTTTGAATTTTTTTGATTTGTGGTACTTTTGAATTTAAGCGACGATATGTTTGATTAATATAAAATCAGATGAAGATAGTGTTCAAATTGTTGCTATAAACATTATTGCCGTTCATTTTGGCACAATTTACATAAAATAACAATTGTTTTTTTTCCATCTTATTATAATTTGTCACTAATGAGTATAGTATTTCAAAATATTGAAAACCATTTTAAAAAAGTGTAAGGGTAGTAGATATATATATAGAATACTACGGGTTCAAATGTTAATATCGTACAATAAAAATTTACAGACACTACATAGAGCAGTATAATAACAATCAGTCTCAAGCCAAAATACATTCAGAATAATGAAATTGTTAATAATTTAAATTTAAAATATGCTTACAACAACGTCCCGTTTACCGAATATTTTTTCCGCGCGCTATATTCTGAACTTAACGCTAATTTACTGAGAGTTGGTCCATCGGGTGAAATACATGTAACATATAGAAGCTTTCGATAAATACTAAACGCTGCCACAAGCTTAAAGCTCTCCGCAGACAATTCATACGGAGAACTGGCGATACGTATGGCTACAGCGGAGTACATACAACACTCGTTGCGCTTTGGTTCACTTTGCCGACTCCGAGTAGTCCACATAATCAAGGAATTCTGTCGCTAGAATTAGATTAGACCGAAGTTTATTCAGCGAATGATAGTTTGAATAGGTGAATCGCCGCGTTTACATCTTTGACATGATCATGTATCGTCCATCTGCAAGTAGCTCTCTCGTGTCCGATGGAGAGCCTGGGCTCAGGCTAGGAGCTACTGACGGAGTTGAATATGTATCCTTATTGAATCGACCCAGTCTTCTTTCACTCTCAGACGCAACCGAACATTCCTCCTCGACTATCTGCTCCAGGGGAGACTCTCTGGTAGCGTCACCGTTTAAAGCGAGCGCGTTGACAAAGCCGTGTTGTCTATCGGCCGGTGGCTCCGTGTAAGTTTCAGTCGTCGCCACTTCGCTTGCAGCTTCAGCGGCTTTGGCTCGTCTGGCGTGTTTTGTGTGCATACCGCCAGTTTCGGCGTCTCTCTCCAGTCTGTGCCCCGATCGGGAACGGGTCAATTGTCTTTGGACATAGTCTTCCAATGCCTCCTCCTCGCTTTTAGTCAAGTATTTGTGTAGGACAATCAAGAAGATGCCGATCGTTAACGCGAATAGACCGGAGCACACCAACTCGTTGAACCAGCTCACGGAGCCGATGCTGCTCCACGAGGTGACGTCGTCCGGCAATAAGCCGGAAGCGACGAGAAAGACTCCTAGCACCAGGAATACTACTCCGAGGTGGAGCATGCCAACAGAAGAGACGACCTCATTGTCGGTGGTTCTGTTTTTCCTGAAACGTCTTCTCTCCAAGCTGCCAGTGGAGCAGTGAGGCGAGGTGATGCCTGACTCGGTGGACTGGAGCGAGTAGCGTCGCTCGCGGGCTCTCTGCTGCTCGGCCCGTCGCTTGCGCTCGCGGCGGATGGCCAACGCCGAGTGCACCCCGACCGCATGCATCCTGCAACCACGGGCACGGGTGAGTACGCTGGGTCGTGCGACACAGACGCCTGCCTTCCGGACCGTGACGTCACACATCGGGAATTTGTGACGTCACTGTTGCGGAAGGCGGTTTCTGTTGCGGTGGCCGCAGGCGCGGGTTGCCGCACGCCCAGCGGAATCACCCTCCACCCGTGCCCGTGCCCTACCGCACTATCTACATTTACCGTGTGTTTATTCACTATAGCTATGGTTTTGAGGAATCACAGCAGCTATTTTTATTTGGTTTATTTATAAGAAAAAAATACAAATAAAATAAAAGGTGCCGAAAAATAAAATATGCAATTATGGAATAGGTATATAATTGACTGTAAAAAATAAAAATTAAAACAAGAATGACAAATACTACATGAAATCATTTAAATAGTGAGTAACTACATGTACACATAACATTTTTTTTTTATTAAAGATGGGTTTGCTCTTGACCAGCATCTATCCATGTAGGAAGGATGAGGCCGACGATGGAGCGAGCTCACCCAGAAGATGCCTATTCACTCATAAAATCATAAAATAAAGGCGATTTCCGCTTCTCTCTGTTTTTCCGCTAACTTTTAACTAAACCAACAAATGGATTTGATTACGATTTTCACTAATAGAAAAAGCGATAAACGAAGAAGGTTTGTGTATACAATTTGCGGAAAAAAATGCATCCGTGTGGAGACGGTCACCAAAGAAAAAATTAGGATTTCACTTCCCAAAATGATTTTTAAATATTTTCACAAGCCAATTTTGGAACTGAAATATTCAAAGTAGGCTCTGGTCTGGTTCTGGCAAGGTAGTGGCGTTTCGCAGTCATTTTGGGCAGCCCGTATGGCGACAGTAACCATTCCCTTACAGAAAACCACCGTGAAATTACAGCATGTTTCGGTGAGTGAGTAAGGGATGCATAAGCTCATTTCTCTACCTATACCTTCCTAGAACCTTATGCTTGTCTGTGGTGTTGCTTATGTTATACTGTAGGTGACGGTGGCTACCTAGCATCAAGTTGGACCGTCAAATACACATTACCAAAGTTTTAAGAAGTAATGAAATATGTCGATGTCGGAGAAGTCTTTATTAGTAGTGGCAGGACACACAGCATTTCGCAGTCATTTGGGCAGCCCGTCTGGCAGCAGTAACCACCCTCTTACAGAAGACCATGATGAAATAACAGCATGTGTGTTTCGGTGAGTGCGTAAGGGATGTCAGAGTCCATTTCCCTATCCCAAACCTCATGGTCGTCAGCGCACTTGCAGCACCTGTGGTGTTGCTTGTGTTATAGGCGACGGTAGCCATCTACCAACAAGTGGACCGTCAGCCTGTCTGTCGTTTTTTTAACATAAAAGAAAAAATACTACGTACACTATTTAGCTAGGTGAAAGAAATGATCTAGTGTGTAGTTTTTGCGAACTTTGATAACAAAATTAATCCTACATAGAATTTCAGTTCAGTCGAAAAACATAGGTATTTAGGATCTTAAAAAGAAATACTTGGTGAGATTTGAATACGAGGGTCATGACATGAATGACATGATCTCTAAGAGAAAGTATGGTAACATAACCTGTATGGTTGTTGCTGGAATAATAGCACGTTGTACATACATATATTACCGAAGTCAAAAAAATAGTTTTTAGAATATTTGTCTGTTTGTCTATTAACCGATTTGAATGTGATTTTCACTGATGTATAGTAGCAAGCTTTGTATTTAGTAACATTTAGTGTTTGTTTCATACCATCGCTTTACATACAAAAAAATCCGATAACCAGGCGTCCAAAGTTGCGGGCACAACTAATATTCTTGTCTTATGCCTTTAAGGGGGAGACAAACGCTAAATACTAAAAATATCCATTGTTTAATGAAGATGTTACAAGAAATAGACAAGACAATTGCTTTGAAAAAAATATATATTATACTTAAACATGTGAAGAACCAATTGTATTGATTAGAATTTTCGTTAAAGTAATAGAAACTCCACAAAAAAAGTTAGAACACAACAAGAATTTGACCTTTATTGAAAATTCTCTCGAAAACGGCTTATTGCACGCATATGAATCCTGTACCTATTAATAAGTTAATATCAGATTAAAAAATTGTATTAATAAAAAATTTTTTTTTGTGTAATGTTCTAATGGTAAAAACAAAAAAACACCATTTCTAGGCCTGTTGAATTGTCTCCGCCGCCAGCGAGTTCTATAGTAAATGTCATTTGCCTCAGTGAATCCCTTAATTAAGTTTTTTATTACAATTTATCATATAAGCTGTAATGACAAAGACAATAAAGAAATATAAAGCTATATAATGCACATTGTCGTTTAAAGAAAACATAAGTTTGGATGAAGAAGAAACAACTCTCATGATTCTCAGTCGTTTTCACCGTGTCTCTAGTATAAAATATAAACTCAGCTTTTTAATATCGAATAAAAGCCTCAGTTTTTCTTTTCGAGAACTCTGTAGGTTGGTAAATATGGTATCAAGAGAGTTTTACCTTTCCATTCCAGTTAACGGAGAATTTGGGGCGGATACCGTGAATATTTAAGGCGAGAGGGATAATTTCGGTCCGTGGTTGGTTGTTGGGAATTATCTACGTATAAATGAATTTTCTATAATAGATTGATAATGGAGTTGTTGCTCAGTCGTTTATCGGTAAAAAGATAAAATTAAGAAAATAAATAAATAATTTTTAGTCAGGGCAATATCTAAAAATGTCTAATGTAAGTATTTCGATATGTATTCGTATGTATTAGTGAGATTTTATTTAATTTATTATAGTGGCTATTAGGATTTAGATCATAGTTGATGTATATGAGAAGTATTAAAGGGGACAACGGGACAAACTTTATGTTGATGATTTTTTTGTTATTATAAAATTTGTGCTGTAGCTGTCAAACATTAGCATCAACTGTTTTTTTTTAATGTTAAGATTGGCAGACAGGCAGACGGTCCACTTGATGGTAGGTGGCTACCGTCGCCTATAACACAAGCAACGCCAAAGCTGCTGCAAGTGCGCTGCCGCCTACAGTAAGATTAAGGATAAGGGATTAGGAGGGAATAGCTAAATGGGCTCTGGCATCCCTTACTCACTCACCGAAACACAACAGCACGTGCTGTTATTTCACGGTGGTCTTCTGTAAGGGGGTGGTCACTGCCGCCAGACGGGCTGTCCAAATGACTGCGAAACGCAGTGTGCCCTGCCACTACTTTCCAGCTCCGGACCAGAGCCAAATTTGAAAAGTTCATTTTTCAACGTTGACCCTGCCGGGAATCGAACCCAGGAACCCTAGAACAGAGCGTTAAAGCATACACCCTAACCACTCATCCAACAGGCTCGATTAGGCTCGTATTAGGCTGTTTGCCTAATACGTACGCAATATACAATTGTAGGTATATTATTAAATTATATTTATTGTATACCTAAATCTATTGATTATTATTATACCTAATTATTTATACCTAATTTAAAGTCTAACTTCGAGACACCCTAAAACTTTTCAAGCACGCTGAATAGCTTTTTAGACAATATTTTCATAACTTTCAACTGAAACATGAAACCTTATTGAGGGATACCAACTTCAGTTTGATATTTTATCAAGTGGGCTACTAAAATGGGCGACTACTGTGAAGTGGTCGCTCATTAGCATACTCGATAAGGGAGGCCGATATCGAAAACACTCTCTGTATTTTTAATAAAATTGCTTTTCTTTTTTGCCAAGTATATAAGAATAAAAATGTTATTTTCGCAAGCTTTACCGTTTCTTTAAAGTTGTTTACAAATCTTCACCTTAATCAAATATAAATATAAATATATATTATAAATATATATAATATATAAATATATATTCTTTTATCACGTACTGCATAATGGTTAGTTGTTTTATGATTTTTTGTTTTTTTTTTTTCCTTTATTATTGGTTTATTTTTTTAATTTTAATTTTTTTTGTTGTTTTCGTCTTAGTGCATGCCAAGTTAGCCTATAAGTGGAGTATACGATATTGTAAATTAATTTTTGAATGTGTTTATGTATAAGGATGATTGTATACTGCGTTGGCTTCCTAATAAAATAAATAAATAAATAAATAAATAAATAAATCTTACCTGAAAAGAGAAACAACATTTAAGCTATTATTTCCCAACTTTACAAATACTTAACACTATACTTAACCATAGCTTTGATCGTCCGTCCCTCACATCAATGATTAAGTTGAACACTCCCAGAATGTTTGCTCGAGAAACATAATTTTAGACCGTTTTACATAAGATTTAGTAAGAGTAAATATGGCAGTAATACACCGGTTTCTTGTGCCTTGCGATTTTATAATGAAATATTTCACAAGTGTGACATCGACATTTTTTCTTATAAAATTAGACAATTTAAAAGGGCTATATACAGTGTATCGTAGTTATTATTATAACTTTCTTTTTGTTGTCATATATATTTATTTTATTTTTTGAGTCTGTGTTGTGTTGCCTATAATTTTGCTTTAATTTTGTGTTGCCTATTTAATTGTGCTTTCCTGTAATTTAAATTCATACTTATAATGTTTTTTTTTTTTTTTAAATGTGTTGTTATGTCTAAGTATGTATTTAGTTGGTAAGCCTTGTCAAATAAATAAATAAATAAATACTTTATACCTAATTATTTATTAAATTTAACTTTATTTCAACGACTCATATATGTATAACATTCATTTGTACGTTTTTATTCCCGTTGTGGTAGCCACTTTTAATGTTACGAATTACCTACATAACTTATTAAAAAATTTAACTGTTCTAGTAATAATCACGTAAGAAGTACATGTTCTGAAATTTGAGTTATGTTAAATTGTTTAAATTTAAATTTAAGTTACTTAAATTGTTTAAAAATACAAATTATTATTTTGTAATAATAATTTTCTTGAAGTACTTATTAAAAGATTTCATTTATATAAAGAAGAAACAAGTTTTTTATTGCTTATTTTGCTCATGATTCTCCGCATTGTATTTGGAACAGAATAAGGTACTTGACTGACTGACGCTAACGTTTGAAAATCAACACATAATGTTTTTGCTAAGGAAGTTTTTAAGGAGGTTTGAGATTTTACATATATAATCTCAAACCGATTTACACAGTTCATAAACAATATGCTTCTAATTTCAATTTTATCTGTTGACTGATGCAGTATATCTACTAAAATTGTTAAAGCTTGTTGTATATATTCCTAGCCGGCCATGAAAGCGTGAATCCAGGTTATCCAGGTGTGCTGTATCAACAAGTTACTGACTGACGTTGCCAAATCTGGAATCTTGCCAATGCGATGCATTTTAGGGACATATTTTTCCAAAGTATTAACTACTCAAATGTTTTAGTGTTTTTAGTGGTAACTATAGCGCTTCGGATTCACACGGGTGCAATTTTGTATACCTTCCTTGTTTTCTATTTTTCCATTATTGCTTATTCGATACCAAAATCCAGAAGAAATTAGCGGAGAAACAGACAGAGACGGACACCGATTTATTTTTAATACGAATACCTATATTAGACTAAGCTGAGCCCGCAGCTTCGTACATACACGTGGTATTCGGTATAGAGCGTAACTTTTTTGTTTGTAAACCGATTGGAATGAAACAAACACTAAATGTTACGGGATGTTTGCCACAATACGCCAGTGAAAACCGCATTCAAATCGGTTAAGTCGTTCCTGAGATTAGCGTGCACACACGCACGGACAAACAGACAAAAATTCAGATTATTCAGACAAAATATTTAATGTCTCGTTTACGATTTTATTATATATATAGATACATAGTCAAATAAATTGTGAAGCACGCAAATTTTGTACATTTATTAGCAAAATAGTTTTTTGTATTAATTCACTGACTGACTGCTATATTTACCTATGTCTTAATAGTTAACGTAAGTGAGCCTAATAAATAAATAAATAAATAAATAAATAAATAGACAGATATATTTCGTTTTAATTGACATAGGTATTTATTTTTTACTAATAAATTATTGACTTCTTTCCTTTTTGCAAAAAGAATATGCAAATGCACAAATTTGTAAGAACGAAGTTATTTGTAAGAACTGGTTAATACACCCATGTACAAGGATATTAATGGTTTGAATTTGAATTAAAATTTGCATTCAGTTTTAGAAACTTTTCGTAAAACTTTTCGAAGGACGTGTAAAATGGGGTTTCTCATATGCGGCTGGTATGTTTCATTCAAGACTGGCCATTCCTCTGAGTCCCATAAGATTCCTGTTATCCTGGTGCCGATAGTCAGATAGGTGTCACCTGGTAAAGTAATAAAAGTTACTTTCAGGACATGTATTGCTTACCTACATAATTTTCACAAAGAAATGTTGGTGTATTCTCTCTAGACATACTTTATCCAGGTGTTTCTGTCATCAACGAGTTCCCCGTCTGTTATTGAACAAATCTGGACATTTGCCAGAGCTTGTACACGATATAACTGGAACATTTACTTGGACTGCATCAAATATAAACTATATATTTCGTGCTTAGTAAGTACACGCAATCAGTAAGTATAACTTAAAATGAAGAAAGATTAAAATAATTTAATTTATTTTCTGCAAATGTTTATCATAAGTTTTTAACGAACTTAGTAAAAAATTGTTTTTGTCTGATTGTTTTAGTGATGACGCCCATCAATAAAACTGTTTAACGATACTACTGGAAGGTTACTGCGGTTACACAATAGTATTGAAAAGTTAGGAGCCTCAATTGGAAATCTAATCTAAATCTAACCACATTACTTCAATAGAATGACTCGAATAGACCACTCGCGTTTACATGCTCTCACTAAACTGTGGGACTCACAAACAATTCATTATCCACACTGTATGAGACAATTTGACACTGAATCGACTTGTGGAACCAAGTGAAGATTTGCATTTGCTAATCCCATTTGAACCCGTTATATACGAATTTATGGGAAAATTAATATGGAACAAAACTGTGTCTAATCTATGCTTATTACAATTTACACAATGTTTACCAAAATTAGCGCAACCTAATAACCTATGAATTAAGGTGCAATATTGCACAACGAATTTTTTGTAACTTCTCGGAGATAACCGAACGGATTTAAAATTGGAAGGTTTTCCTTAAATATTGTTTAAAATATGAAAAATGAAATAAAAGTAGCCCATTAAAACTTTAGTATAGAACTTTAGTTAATTAATAAGCTTAAAAAATAATGTCGTTGTCGCTGAAATTTTTAGTACTGTGATGAGAAAGCTTTTTTGGGCAGTCATTTACAAATTTTTTTTTTCAGAAAATATTATTGTATAAATCTGCCCGATTCAAACTTATTTAAATACAGTTTATTATGCTCTGTATTTTTATCTAAGTTTCAATTTTGTTAAAGTTTAAATTTAAGTTAAAATTAGGCGACGAAAATAAAGCTTTTCTACTAAATCCTCGCCTTAAGTTTGAAGGAAAGAGTAAGGAGTCTTGACTTTTGGATAGAAAATCTGTCTAAATAAGAACAAGAAAACAAGATACACAAAGAAAACTAGATACACATGACAGAGGCTGGGTTTTTGTAATACAAGCGTGTAGAGAATTCAGACAATGAAAATCCCTGGGGTTTGTGAGCGTATTGTGAGCCCAGTGGCCGATTTCGAACCCCGAAGAATTTGTTAATGATTTGAAATGGATTAGGTCTGTCCCTTTATTGGATTCCCTCTGCCTCGATGGACACACCTGCTAATTGCACAGAGTATCACAAAATGACAAGAAATATGGTGTCCTATGGTGTTAGAGTCAGATGGCACCCCACAAACTATTACTATATTATCTGAGTTAAAAACCTCTGTTTACCGGGCAGGGATATGTTTAAGATTGTATGATTTGCAGCAGCTCCTTAATTTACAGAAGATGTATGATCGAAGGTAAACAACATACCGCTCGCTGACTTAAGATTTCTTCTGTTCATTATTATTTGATTGTTATCTGATCTTAGTATTAGAAAGTGTTTTATTTTCTTGTGCACGAGTTTCTCGGAGCATCAATATGGACTTATGCCAGATTGAACTCCGATGTCTGCCTTGAGCACTATATTCAATACTGTTAAAGCTCCCCTAAATATATCTCGCTGATCTTCTTGGATATTAATGGGGGTCTTTGATAATTCTTGGTGCCCTACGATCATTCTTAAGCGAAAATAGGTGGATGACCGCCATAAATCTAATTGGAACTATTATTTTATGAATCATCGCATTTTATTTTTTGTCTGACGAGGAGTAGATTTGAAAGTATCTGTAATAGGTGGCTTATAGTCTCTGTTTCAAGACCTATAAGTTATTAATGAACTATCTGCTGAGGCACAAACCAGGCAACTGAAGTTCTGTGCGATGTCTTTCATCGAAATCAATGAACCTAAACAAGGTAGCCTAATGAATGATCAAAGTTTCGATCAAACAGTAATCCTATTAATTATGTGATCCACTTCTGAGTGAAACTGACACATATGATTGATTGTTCCAATATTGAGCCATTAAACATTTGTTTATACATAGATCACTTGAAGATAGTTCTGATCAGTAGTACAATTGATCTGAACCAATTTTAAAAGTGGTTAAATTTTCAATCGCGTTCCGTTTTCAACGAACAGCAATCCCTGAATGCATTTATTTATATGGGTTTGTTTATGTGCCAATGTTTGCGTCATTCCATTTCCGGGCGTCCATCTCGTATCGTAAACAATGTATCTAGCGCAAACGAAACCGATCAACGGCGAATAACCATTAAACAGAAACAAAAGAATTTGTGATTAATTTCCAGCAGGCTAACAGACTATGCCAGCTGGAGCGTTGTGAATCTGTCATAAGGTTAAACAGAATGTCACTAGGAGCGATGAGGATATGTCTGCTATTACGAAGTATAAAAAGGTTCACCGTTTGTAGGATTAAATAATGATTTATTTGCACATCAAACGACAGCATTAGAAGCGATAGGATTTTATTGTTATGAATTGGTACTGCAATATCGGACAACCAATTGTCGAAATAGTTGGACCGTGAGCTCAGATAAAATAAGAATTTGAAGCCGGTAAAACACGCCTCGTAGTGTACATATACGGCTTCACCCACAAAAATGCATTCAAACTACGCTTCGCCTTTAGTTATGAAACATCAGCGCGTGCAGCTTGACGTAAAAATTAATTAAAATATATACTTGTGCTGAATTGCGTAGTGAAATTGCGTAAAAACCAGCTTCAAAAAATAAAAACAAGATCACATTTCACATGTAAGTAAACTTGGAAACCAATATTTTCAATAAAAATAAAAGTTATAGCCGGCCTGCACACGTGTTTATAAAACTGGCTTCACTTTGTCGTCCGTGAAATTCTTTGGCAATTGGTATTGTATAAATTGAGTTTTGTATTTAAAAAAATATTCAACCAATGATGGAAACATGTCTCATGAGTGTATGTAGTCAAAAGTCAGGTAAAGTCCAAAAGTATTTTACGGTAAATCTGAAATTTGGTTCAAAAGATTAGAATAAACAAATGATTTTCGTTAATTATTTAGGTACATTAAGCGACAATTACGATTAATGAAAGGCGACGCTTATTTGTTAGCCAAGAGTGAATATTGAATGCAAAACAGGCTATTGTAACCGTAAAGTTCGAAAGAAGTTGTTTGGCTACATTTTGCAATTAAGTTGATCAAGTATCAGCCTTTTGTAAAATTCTTAATTTGAATTTTACTATTTAAACACTTACCATGCGAATACAATTTACTCTGTAGTCTCTGAAAACATCTAAATTTTAATTTTTATTTATTCTTTAAAACAAATATTAACTATATTTTTAGTACGTTCTTTATAAAAATAAACTCTATGGGTCAACTTAATAAGTAATAATAAATAAATAATAAGTAAGTTCACGACCAAAACGAAAGAAGTAAGAGTGACAGCCAACAAGCAAGCAGGTTACCTCCAAATAATTTTGTTAGACAATCATTCTGTGAGTGATTAGATATAGCCGAAAACCTACCGCGTAGCTAATTGGGGACGACTTGTAAGTAGGAAACGTGTACGAGTATTCAATTACTCGTATATAATATAAGGCTTTTGTTTGCTTTGATGATTCATTGTTTTTAATACTGGACCTATTTACGAAGACAAGACTTCGAATTTTTGAACGAAACCTTTTACCAAATTGTATTTTGTAAAATGAATGTATAATTCAGGTATTTATGTTTCTATGTGCTTAATGAGAAAATTGGGCAATTGAATTTTTGTAACTTGCATAGGTTTGTGTTTCATAAACACAACACATCAAAATAAATAGTTTGCTTACGTTCCTCGGGCCAGTGGGGAATATGAAATAAGAGTCTGGGTGAATGGGTAAATTTTTGTAGGTTTTAATAAAATTAATAAATTCACCCGGGCCAATGGGTCCCAAACCCTATATCTGACAGTTCAAGACTTATACACTATAGATTCGCAATATAGCTAATATGTTTATAGGGAAACTATATTTTGTATATGTTTAATAACTATGTTTTGTTTTTGTAGTGCGTAGTTCGCTACTGCAGTGCGTCAGCAATGTTTGCGGAAACCCGAGTGGATTGTTTCCACACACCCTGGCCCAGCCCCGACAGCATTCTATGCAGTATTGCAAATAGCGATTAGCCATATGTGAACTATTATTAGAAATATTAGGAAGTATTTTTTATACTAACATAACATAAGTTACTTGTTAAATAAATTAAAAAATTAGGTATATATTTTATGATTGTACAGAAACTAATATACATCCTAAATAAAGTGAGTTTATTTGTTTGTTTGTTTTTCTTTCACGTCTTAACTATACTCAATCGATCATCATGACATTTTCAATACAGAAAATTGTAATATAATTTATTTAATACATGAGTTAGTTTAGGATCACCTCGATCACGAACAAAGCGTTTCAGTTCCACCTTCCTTGTTCGAACTGCTAAGGAGTGGAACTCATTGCCTGCGTCTGTGTTCCCACAGAACTACAACCTCGGGGTCTTCAAAACTAGGGTAAATGGGAATTTACTAGGTAAGCGTGGTCCACCTTCGGCCACGTCTGCACCTCACATCAGGTGAGATAGTGGTCAAGCGCTACCTCGATTTCATAAAAAAAAAAAAGAAAAAGGAATTGAAAACGAATTTAAAATTGCGATTATCTATAACACACTTTCTTTAAAAAAAAGGTGAATGTGTTTTTGAGGGATGTGACCATATTGATTATATCGTAACTTAGGAATTGTATATTGAAAAGGATTTATGTAGATGTTAAGTTTTAAGATTACTTTTATGGAAAAAGGTCTTTGCTTAAGAAATTATGCGTATTGCAAATTAAAACCATTAAGACACACTATGATCATTAAGTGACAATAAATGCATTTATTTCTGAAAATTATATTTTTCATTAGTGAAAATGATTTCATTAGTGAAAATCGTATAAAAATTTGTTTGCTTGTTTAGAAGAAGTTGTGGGAGAAACAGAGAGGGGCGGACAACGACTTGTTTCACGCGACTTCGTTCGCGTCTCTTTATAAAATATAGGAGAAAGAATTTTTAAAATCGGTCCAGTAGTCTTTGAGTTTATTCGTTACAAACATATATTTGGATGGAGAAGCAAAGGGGAGTGTGAGTAGCCTATGTTACTCGCTGATAATGTAGCTTTCTATATGTGAAAGAAGTTTTAAAATCGGTCTAGTAGTTTTTGAGTTAGACTTATATAGACTAGAATTGATATTGATACATTTAACTCGTGTCTTCAAGGCTCAATTTCAAATAATTTCAACGGTAAATGTCTTGCTAAGAAAATGAATTTCCAAATATCCTCATACAATTGGAAGAATTTGTGTACAGTTCAATGCTGAGCTAATTAGAAAGATTAACAGTTCACATTGTATCAGTATGAGTGGCACAAGTGGCATGAGTTAGGTATATGCTACTAAAATAACTTTGATGACCAATGCATAGCTGACGGACTGCAGTCAGTTTGCTATACGCCCGAGAACATGCAATTCGTGTCACTCATATTCAGTTGAGACAAAATTTTCAAAATAAATTACTAGATCCAAAAGAAAGTACTAGGTCACTGAATATCTTCGTGAAATAACAGCATGTTTGATGCTGTATTTCAAGTGCCAGAAGGCAAGGATGCCAGAGCCCATTTCCCCATCCCTTCCTAATCCTTCATCCTTAATCCTACTATGGTCAATTGCAGCCAATTGCAGCTTGTGTTTAGGCGATGGCATCCACCTAAAATCAAGTGGATCGTCTACCTGTCAGGCACCTTTATATAAAAAAATATGTAAAACAGTGTTTCAATGAGCGGGTAAGGGGATGTCAGAGTATATCTTCCTATTCCCTCCTAATCATTTTTCCTGCTATAGTCGGCGACGCACTTGCAGCACCTTAGGTATATAAAAAGAACCTTTCTTTACCAATAACTAAAACAGCTTCATGAACTAATGACCTTTATCTATGTATTTACGCGTCTCAGTGATCGATCGGACGCCCAAGTCCTTAGCCGTAGTCTATGGGCGCGGTTTAACTGAACAAACATTACGACCAGTACATTTACTGACAGTAGAAGTAATGAGGGCATTTCTGTTTGCCAAACACCTAACTATACACATTGAACACACATATATGTGCACTACTTTGAAGTTGTATGCTCTGTTACTGTTTAAACCTAAAAATAACTGCCAGGACACTGACCTTAGTTCGTTAGGTATCATATAATCATATAATGGTGCTAATCATTTAGTGAAACAAAAATCTCGGATCATTTTTTTTGTTTGTGAACCAATTCCTTTTTCTTGTTTAGTAGCCATTAACGAACTTTAATAATATAATCTATAAAAGAGCAAAATGTTTTTGTTTTTTTTTTCACCATTGATCGAATTTTAATCATTCAATATATGATCATCTCAGCAGAGAGACGTCCACGGAGGGACCTAGGATTCCCTATAATAGGGGATCGGACAAATTTTCAGAAAGTGTTTTAAATTAATCTTCATGGATATTTATTCCCATAAAAAATGCTATTTTATTTATTTATAGCCTTTTAGGTACTCAAAATCATGTTTTAATATTGTTTGTTTGAAAATGCCGCCAAAACGCCACGATAGTTCATCTGAGACATCATAACAAAACAGCTGCATTGGCATAAGACAATGATTGCCCACAAATGACGTCACGCACTGTGATTGGTGTTTCAGTATAGATTAAAAATATTGTAAATAATAAAATTTTATTTCTTCATTTAAAAATATTTAAATGAATTATATTAAATTATTATTCGATAAATAATCTTAAAAAATTATATATTTTCTTTCTAAGTACATTTTAGATTTTAATCTGATTACTGTCCGATCCCCTATTCTCCAGAGCAGCCTGGATCCAGCGTAACATAATACATTAACACTAACATTAATCGTTTCTTCAAAAGCGCAAATCTCCGAAGAAGATTGATGAGCCCGTTGGATGAGTGGTTAAGGTACTTGCCTTAACGCTCAGGGCAGGGCACATTGCGTTTCGCAGTCATTTGGGTGGCCCACCTAGCAGCAGTAATCACCCACTTACAGAAGACCACCGTGAAATAATAGCACATGTGCTGTTGTGCTTCGGTGAGTGAGTAAGGGATGCCAGAGGCCAATTTCCTATGCAGTCCCTTATCCTTAATTCAATTGCATTCGGCAGCGCACGTGCACCACCTGTGGCGTTGCTTATGTTATAGGCGACGGTAGCCACCTACCATCAAATTGACCATCAGCCTGTCTGCCGATCTTAACATAAAAAAGTGACCAATATGAACACAATCAAAGTTTACAGAAAAAAGAACTTAGGGATCTTTCATCCAGAATAAAGTTCCCAAAAGATAATTTAAAAATAAAAATAAAACATTCAACATTGAACATTCAAGAATTGAATAAATGTTTCAACTAACGCATATATAACAAGCGCAGACGAAGTCGCGGGCAAAAGTTGGGTATTAAATAAAAAGTACTTTTCTCAAACATGCTAAAGCTCGGCCTTGAAACCACTTCGTCCGGCAATCCTTCACTTCCTGGACTCTGCAGTAATGTACTAAAAATTAGGCGAAGACTAGTACGTAAAGCTAAACTTTGCGATCCATTATCTTATTTCCTCTTTTTTTAGTACCTGCTACTGCTATTAAAGGCTTTAATGTTATAAAAAAAAATTGCAAAAGTTGTTTTTCTTTTTCAACCGTGGTTGAATTTTGTCCAGAGGACGAATTAAAAGTAGATACTGAGCCCGCAATTTCGCACGCGTGGTATTCGGTATAGCGCGTAACTTTTTTGTTTGTAAACAGATTGGAATGAAACAAAATATTGTATACGTCGGCGCTTTTGATTAACGAGAGTAAACAGCAATGACAACTGTCAGTTGTCAACTGGACAGTGGGAGCGGAATGTCATTGTCGTGGACTCTGACACAACACCGAGCGCTAGCGCAGAGGCATCGTGGCCGAGCATTACCTTACGAGAAGGCAATCGGTTTATATCAAGTGAATTGTGCTACATGTTTGGTGGAGTGTTATCTGATTTGGTGTGATTGGCTGGTGGACAATGCGATCGAGGACTTATTTTGTGCCGATTATAGCGTTTGGTTTAGAATTACAACGCATGACCTAATGTTGAATTATATTCTTCGCGCCCGACTATTCGCGCCTATATGTCGTGATCAAATAATATGGAGACCAATGATAAAGAGGACCTCATGTCCCTTCATTGCGGAGGACCCTAATAAAATCCCTTCATATACTAAATGTTACGGGATGTTAAGCCGTTTCTGAGATAAGCGTGCACAAACGCACAAACAAACAGGCAAAAACTCTAAAACCTATTTTTTTGACCTCCGTAACATAAGTACAACATGTACAAATTGTTTTTTTGAAAAAATATTTAAGGTACAGGCACGATGTAGATAGAAAATGAAATAAAATGATATTATAAAATAACCGCCCTCAATTTAGTAAGTTCGAACTCGAACATTATACAAATTTTGAGCCAAGCAGAAAAAATTTAGTACAGTTTTACCATAAATGAAATATATTTTTACTATATCCGGTGAAAGCGGGATATAACCGGTGTCATGCCGCGCCGAAACGGATGTCGTGTTGGGCGGAAACGGTGTGGTATTATTAGCTACCAGGACCCCATGAACAATGACATGTGCGAAACGGAAGTTGGTCAAAATCGTCACGGCAAAAATGAATGACGTACGAGAAGGGAAATTAATGTTTTTCATTTTTAGTAACACGTCGTCACGTCACGACATAAATCGTTACCAGTATTGAAGTGCTTCAAGTGCCCAGTTATGATTCATCTGAAATTTTTATCTGTGAAGTGTTTGTTTAGAGATTGTAACTTGGAAATGGAATGATTCATAAAAGAGTATACGATCACTTAAAATAATAATTCCTGAGTAGTATTTTTTTACTTGCCTACTTGAATTAGAACTATTAAAAAATATAATAAATACCTACAGCCCATAATGGACAGCCCATAAGCGTCTCGACAAACACTCTGACGGACTACTTGATGGTGAGTGGTTACCGTTGCCTATATCACAAGCAATGCTATAGTTGCTGCAAGTGCGCTGCCGACCATAGTAAGATAAGGGTAAGATAAGGAAGGTATACTTAGGCCAATGGGCTCTGGTATCCCTTACTCATTCACAGAAAGAAAGTCATTTGTAGAATAATTTCCATACATTTTTTTAAAAGCGCTTCATAGTTAAAAATATTTAGTGGAAATTCTAAAATTGTAAACATTGTCGGGCAGTAACTTTAAACTGTTAGTGGTAGGATCATACATTTTTATTAATTGACATGCTTTCTAAACAAAATCATTAAAAAATCGGACCTTAAGAGCTCCAATCTTAAAAAAAAATCGATATTAAAGTAAAAAAAGAAGGATTTTTAAAAAAAATCTTTAACGTTTAATATCTCCATAACGGTTAAGTTTTGGATACCATATTACATAATCAAATCCATCAGAACTGACCTGAATAATAACGTCCTTCAATATTCTGTACGCCTTTCCCTGTAACCTTGTAGATGTAGATTCCTCAAATCTGTAAATGTATTGTAAATAGGTAGGCACTCAAAAAAAACAGGACAAGTGCGAGCTGAACTCGCGTGAAGAGGGTTCCCTACGATGTTACCTATCCGCACAATATTGAGTGATTTACCATGTTATTTTAATATCATGGACTTCTTATAGGTTTTCCTATAATCTATATGTAGAAAATAATAAGAATAAGAGCCTACTCTGCCTACGGTACCTACTCTGTCGAAATAATAAGAGCTTTTAGGGCCCAAAAAAAATGCATCAGAGCAATATGTGGCGTTGGCTTTATGGAGAGTTGTGTGCCACTATTTAAAAAGTTACTTCCCTTACCTTGCTTGTATATAAAGACGTTGTGTATATTTGTTAGAAAATATCCGAACTGTTTTGTCGAAAATAACGAAATAGAAACCAAAATAACTAGACAAGGAAATTTATTGCAAAGACCTAAATGTAGATTAGAACTATTTAATAGAAATGTTTATGTTATGGCAATTAAAACATACAATAAACTACCTAATAATATAAAGTAATTGCCGGATCCTAAATTTACAAGAACATTAACAAAATGGTTATTAGATTGTTGTTATTATGATGTTAAAGAATTTTATAATAAGAAACATTAATTCCTTTTTTATATATTAATATAGTTTATAAACAATTAAACACAAATATTTGCATGCCCTTGGCGGGTAGAACATACTTTGTACTGTAACTGCTGTATACAAATTAAAATCCTGTAAACATGTGTTCGCGCAAATAAAGATTTTTTTTATTTTTTTTTATTTTATTTTTTTTAAAACTAATTTCCGTATTTTTTTCAAAATTTTAGGTTCAGTAGTTTCGGAGATAAGGCGGGGGGATGGTCAATTTTCGTCTATTTTCTTGAATAACTTGGAAATTATTTATTTTAAAATTACAAAAAAATACATTTAAGACCTTCCATTTGATATGTCACACGATGCAGTTTTCAAATATATTTTTTTATTTTCCACCTTCCTCCCAAAAACGACCTCCCATATACAGATTTCATCTATTCACGTCACACCTCTGCGTTTGGGTCACAGAAATTGATATGTGTACCAAATTTCAACTTAATTGGTCTAGTAGATTCCGAGATAATTGACTGTGAGTGACGGACAGACGGAAACACGAGTGATCCTATAAGGGTTTCGTTTTTTTATTCGGACGTACGGAACCCTAAAAATGGACTAAAATATTTTACAGTTCATCATATACACTTGAAAATCGTCTATTTCGAGATAATGTTGACGTTAATGAACGCTTAACTGATCGTTCGTCGATCAGTCTCTGGTTAATACGCGTGAATTACACATCTAACACGTGCAGTGTGTTGCGTATGTATACAATTTGATGGACTTCTGTGCATCAAATTATTTGGAAGGTGAATAAGTTAAAAATTTATATCTGCAGATACGGACATGTATGGAATAAGTCTTTGAATTCAAGACTAAGTCTTGAATTAATGCTGTTATTTCTTTCTATACTCTAATTTCCACCTCTTACTGCCTCAGGATGGGTTGGCTTCACACCTCTCACACACAACTAATTTTATTAATAACTGCTATATTTTTTAAGATGTTTGTTACTCTTTCAAGCAAAAATTACTCAACAGTAACATCAGAATAACACAGGAAATAATTTATAAGGGTACGGGGAAAAATTATAAATACGTTTGTAACTCTGTTTGTTTGTTCTTTTTTGATTTAATTTGGTTTAGACCGGATTTCTCGGAAAGAATAATGGCTACTTTGTACTAAAAACTTTTGACAAGTTCCTTGGATAATAAAATGTTATTTTCACACTTCTGCCACAGCTTCTGCTGAAACAAAGTGGTTGGATGTAATATTGAATTTATTTTGTTTGTCAAAATAAATGACTGGATTATTTAAAATAAACTCATAAAAAAAAATGATTTTTCTCCCACTTGCTCGGAAATGACTTCATTATTTAAAAAAAAGTACCCTTTGATTCTTTTTTTGTTCGCACGTCGACGGAGTCCAAAAGGACAATAATAGAGATTGCTGGACAATTTTAAAGCGTGACCAACCAGATCAGACGACCGCCATTTTGTTTTATTCATACTGTCATTTCTATTCTGAACTTTTTGAATAAGTATATTTACATTTGGAAGTTATATAAAAAAATGAGTGTTTCATCGAAAGAAATGGATTTTATGCCACCTAGCATAATTGAAGAGGCTTAAAGTATTATCTGAAAACTTATTACGAAAAAAATCTAGAGAAAAATATGAAAAGGCAGACGAAGATTCCATCAAATGGAAAATGGAAAACAAAAAGATTAAATATATAGAATATATCTATGTATATATAGAGGGGGTTATTGGGAAAATTTTCCTACAAAAATATTGATCCTGATTGCCGTAATCAGGATTGCCCTGGCGTACCTAAATAGCCTTGTAAAGTTGGTGATGGACAGAGCGATTTTGTACCATGTGGTTCTAAATTTCACATTAGGTACGGATTCTTTCGTCTTGCCCGATCCATACAGTTGAAAATCTTTGATGGAAAAACAGGGCGAATTCTTTTTCTCAAAATGTTCTTTTATCATATGTCAATGATTTGTCGAACAACAAAAAGTAAATATTCGGAACTGAAAAGTACAATACGTCTAAAGCAAATAAATGTATATGTAAGCATAGGTGATTAGAGTCCTCGAATGATTTCCTTCCAACTTAGAGAAAAGTACTGTGCAAGTCTCGGCGGAAGTAGCAATTGACGGCCTCGTTGGTTAAAAGGCTTCGGCTTACGCCTCGTACTTTCAATACTACTCGGCCGACAATTTCTCTATTATGGCCTCGACAGTAATGTATTATTTTTATCACAAACCCTAGTTTCCAATAAAACAATAGGCAGTGGCATTCAGTAGTAAGAAAATAACAGCACTTGTGCTGTTGTGTTTCAGTGAATAAAAACTATATAAGTAACAAAATATCTTATAAAACAAAGTTATATAAACATTTACGCGTGAGTCATGCTATTACATTATCACGTCTACTCATGATGCGAAGGATGTTATATTGCACTGCTAAATAATGTGAACACATTATATAACAAACTTATATAAAATGTTATTTATTTTGGAAGCACCTTTAGGGATACCAGAGTCAATTCCCCTATTCCCACTTTGTCCATTACCTTTATTATACTCTATTTTGACAGAGCAAATATTATGTTCTCCTTGACGTTGCTTGTGTTATAGGCGACGGTAGCCATATACCATCAAGTGGATCGTCTGCCTGATTGCAGACATATACATATAAAAAAAATAAAAAAACTGATCAATACCTAATATAGTGAGCTGTAGTGTGTCAGAGCTGATTGTTACCTATTATTTCAACTTGAGCTGCGCACTTTAACTTCTCTGGTATTGCTTGTTGACAATGGTGGCCATCTATCATCCATCAATTGATCATAAAAATGGCTTTAGCGAGATCCGTTCCTAGCAGTGAATTCCTGAATCAAAAAGTTTTAAAAACGGCGCGGTGTTGACTTTGGCCAATACATTGATCGTTAAACTCGTTACGACTTGTTTACATTGATTGAATTATTCGTGTTACATTGTAAGTAGGACTGAGTTCAACTAAAATTATACATGAACAACCATTTAAAACTATTCGCATACCGTTAGGACCGTTAGGACATAATATGAAAGCAACTAGTTGTTTTTAAGTTTAGAAATAATTGAATTGGATTAAGTAAATTTCAAAATATCTATATTAATAATTTCGTCAAGGGGTACGGTAGACTCGATTGAAACCTTACCTGAATAATAAAACATTAAAAAATAAAGATTTCGAGTAGACAACATAATATCCGCAAAATTCGGATTGTCAAGTATTTTGTTAAATTCTAATGGTGCTGATACAAATCGCAGTCCCCATATTGGCCACTCTAGCGAAACGTCACTCACTTACACCTGTGACATCTTGAGTGGTTAATAAACGTTCCGTTTCATTCATACTAGCGCACATACGCCTCGCCACTCAATACGTCGTCGCACCATTCATTTTAAAAAAAGTGTCCATTACAAAGAACTGTGACTCATGTGACTGCCTTTAATATTCCTTGAGAACCGATAACTACAGAAATATCTACCTACATTTTGTACCTACATGTGTACACATTGAGTCACATTACACCGGAGCGAAGCCCGATTTTCATCTAGTACAATTAAAAAGTTTCGCTCTTGATATGTTTGGGAGTGTAAATATTCAAGTATTCTCATCATAAAGTTTAAACGTATACGAAAAACGAACGATTGTTTGGAACTTTCAAGAAGTTATATCATATACTCGTATGTGAATCATGTCGAGTAGAGGTAAGGAGGACGCCTTCTGGACTCTTATTGCCACCTCTGGAACTGCCTCTGGAAAAGCTGCTCATTTTACAACAGCCGAAGGCAGTGTAGACGCTCTCACAACAAACTTTACTAAAATTATAAATGCTATATTTTTGAGGATGTTTGTTACTTTTTCACGCAAAAAATATTTTTGACCGATTTCGATCAGAAAAACACAGAGGCAATAATTTATAAAGATACGGGGACGAAGTTACGGACAAAAGCTATTCATAAAGTCCGTCCGTCTTACATGAAGCTGAAAAATTGGCAAGCCATAACCATTAAATAGTGGTTCATAAATTTACCAGGATGGCGCTTGGGTAGCATTGGAATGAAATTACAGACTTTAAACGAAGTGAAGTGTGCCGAGTGGGTTTGAGTCATCTTTACAGAAACAAACTGAAAAAAATTGTGTTTGAATATTGGTCGGCATCCCGTGAGATTTTAGTAATAATATTTATAGCTTTTGAGAAAGAAACGAGTAAAAATAAAGAATAATAATTAAGATATCATAATAAATTATTTTAAATATCCACAGAGTAATTAGTAAAAAAGCTGTAACTGTAAAAAGCTAATCATCTAAATAAGCCTTAATGTTACTATAAGATAAATATTATACTATTGACTGCATTATGTTTAGTAAACGACAGAACGTTGCCGTTTGTTGAAGACGAACATTTACCCAATAAAAAGTTGTCCAGAACGCCGCGTGTCAACAGAAGACGCCATCTTGCATCTGCCGAGATAAGTTACTCTCCAACTTAAGAGTTATTAATAGTACACTAAGTTGTTAGTGATGAGTCGCGACACTTGATGAGAAGTAATGATATTATGTATTTTCAAGTTAATATTTCTATCTCTTTATCACTCTAATATTTTCAATCTAATATTTGATGGTAGCCATCTACCATCAAACAGACCATTAGGTAGACTCTCTAACAAACTTTACATAAAAAAAGCCTGTTCTATTCTGATATAAAAGAAAATTTTAACAAAACATGGTCGGTTTGCATAACGAAGTAAAAGTTAAGCTTCCATAATGTCTTTATAAACGGTATATAAAACTACTCCAGTGGGAACTGTGAAGAAATGACGTAATAGCGGCAGGCGTGGCACTCATTACGCTCCAAATAATGAATTTATGCATCTCGGCCACAGATGCACTCTGATTATCGCGTTTAAAATAAACACATTCTGAAATGGGAACCCTATAAAGATTTAGCAATCATCATTTAATTTGGGAAATAAATTTTAAAATAATGACAGAAAAAGCTTTTACGACCCGACTAAAAGCACAGGTCCGGTCTTGCATGGAGTACTGCTGCCACCTCTGGGATGGGTCTGCCCGTTACCAACTGGCCGCACTGGACTCGATTGAAAGGCGAGTAAAGAAGCTTATTGGCAACGACACCCTTGTAGATTCCCAACTTTAAAGCCTGCAGCATCGCCGAAAAGTAGCTTGCCTATCGATTTTCTATCGTCTACACTATGGAGTGTGTGCATCTATTCTGTACGAATTAATCCAACCGGAATCGTTCCACTTGCGGACCACTAGGCGTGGGCGGGATTTCATCCTTTCGTGGTCGATGTACGCACGAAGCGTTTCAGTTCCACCTTCCCTGTTCGGACTGCTAAAGAGTGGAACTCCTGCGTCTGTGTTCCCACAGAACTACAACCTCGGGGTCTTCAAAACCAGGGTAAATGGGCATTTACTGGGTAAGCGTGGTCCACCTGCGGCCGCATCTGCACCTCACATCAAGGTGAGATAGTGGTCAAGCGCTACCTTGATTTAATAAAAAAAAAAGCCATAAGAAGCCAGCTCCATGCAATCAGAACTTATAAATGTAAAGACTTTTTATATAATTCGATATATTATATGGAGTTTGCATAGAAGTAATAATGGTTTCCTATATCTATGAGAGTTTGATCATTTAGAATATTTTAGCCTGGTAAGTCTTGATGAAGTCTGGTTATATTTTTTATTAAATTTTGAGATTAATTTTAAAAACTCCAAAATTAGAAAGAAAGAAAGAAAGAAAGAATTTTATTTCGTACACACACATACAAGAAATAACTATAAAAAAATACAATATTAACTAAAAAAGCGTAGTGGTGCGTCCGAAATAGGTCCCTGACTCAGCATAATGCGATGGGTGGGACCCACAGCGCTGATTGTAGCAGCGCTGAAATTAGACAATTTGTTAGTAATAATTACCGTTTAAAGTTGTCTTCTTCCAAACATGAAAAGTCATGGGAAATATTTTAATATATGTTTATTATTCAAACACGCGTAGTCCGCTAAACGGATTTGGATGAAACTTTTTACACAGATAGCATAATACATTTTCTCCGTCTTTACTCTTAAAAATCGCTGTCGAAGGAAGTTGGTTGATAGCGTCATATTAATGACGCTAACGAAACCGCTAGCAAAAGCCAGTGTGGTAAAAATAAAACGTTTTTTATTGGTTAGTTGGTAATGATTATGTGTGCATGACCTAACCTACATAAATGGGGCAATGTTGTAATACGCGAACACGAGAATCGCATGTTTCTAAACACTAACTTCAAGATAACAAAGTACATATGTTAATTTAATTTATAACATACAATTTGAATATATGTATTTAGTTGTATATCATCAAAATATTTTAAACGAGTTTGTTACAATAAGTTTATACAGTGAAATTTAATACGACATAACACCTATATATCTTTTTGCATCAGAATATTCAAAGGATTCCGGAAGTTAAGTTTTATTTCAAAAAGTATTATTTTATTTTATTCTTTCCAAGTTAACATACCTACCAAGCACGTATACAGAGGGGGGGATAGTTGGGATTTATCCCCCCCCGAAATCTGACTGAAAAAAAAAACGATAGATGTCATTCATTCAGAAAGGAATAAAAAAGTGAGTTACTGAAACCTATTGTCATTACATTGAGAGAACTATCCTGCACAAACAGAACTGTTGCCCAAACTGCGTCTACATTCATAGCTGCGATGGAAAAAAGTAGTTTCTTGATTTCTCTAAAAACCTGTGAAAGATTTTTCAGAAAAATTAGAGTAAAGTACGGTGATTACAGCGATTTTTACACAGTTCACATGGTTGTTTCAATGTTTGTCCCCCCCCCTCCCCCCCCCCGAACCAAAAGTCTGGATACGTGCCTGATACCTACAATTGTACAATACAAACTTGCTTGTATTAAGCTGTATTTGTACATACCTTAAGAGCACCCTTAAAAGAAACTAAGTGAAAAATTTAACTTAAAACAATAAATCAATTAATTTACCTATCTGCAAATACAATTTGCAATTTTCTTTTATAATATGTTTGATATAATTATAAATATCGTGTTACAAGACAAAGCCTCAATTTCTTCGCTACCTTCTTCTAAACCACCCAGCGGATTTTGATGCGGTTTTCACTAATGAAAAGATTCATAAAAAAGAAAGGGTTTTGTGTTATATATTATTTTTTTATTTTAAGATCGGTAGACAAGCTGACGGTCCACTTGATGGTAGGTGGCTACCGTAGCCAATAACACAAGTATCGCCACAACTGCTGCAAGTGAACTACCGATTAAGGATAAGGGATTGGATAGGAAAATGGACTCTGGCATCCCTTACTCACTCACCGAAACATAACAGCACATATGCTGTTATTTCACGGTGGTCTTCTGTAAGGGGTTGGTTACTGCCGCCAGACGGGGCGCCCAAATGACTGCGAATCGCAGTGTGCCCTGCCACTACTTTCCAGATCCACACCAAGGAAAAATTTGAAAAGTTCATTTTCAAAGTTGTCCCTGCCGGGAATCGGACCCGGGATTGCTTTTTTTATGTTAAGATCGGCAGACAAACTGACGGTCCACTTGATGTTAGGTGGCTACCGTCGCCTATAACACAAGCAACGCCACAGCTGCTGCAAATGCGCGAACGACTACAGTAGCATTAAGGATAAGGGATTAGGAGGAGATAGGGAAATGGGCTCTGGCATCCCTTACTCACTCACCGAAACACAACAGCACAAGTGCAGTTATTTCACGGTGGTCTTCTGTGAGGAGGTGGTCTGCCGCAAGACGGGCTGCCCAAATGACTGCGAAACGCAGTGTGCCCTGCCACTGCTTTCGAGATCCAGACCAGAGCCAATATGAAAAGTTCATTTTCAAAGTTGAGCCTGCCGGGAATCGGACCCGGGAACCCTAGAACAGAGCGTTAAAGGCAAGCACTCTAACCATTCACCCAAATGGCTCGTAATTTGCAGGAAAAATCGCCTAATAAATAATATAATGAAGACCAACAAGTATTTGTTGTTACTAATTAGATTTCGTGTTAGAATTAGTACTAATGGTTGAATTAGTTTGTACGGATGGGAAATATATAATTAAAAAGACTTTCCACACTACACGAGTAAAAAACACGGAATCCCAATTCGTCGACAAAAGCACATCAATAAGTGAAAAGATTTTCCCTCAGTAATCCCGAGTCGGAGTGAGGTTTATAAAGAGTAATTTTCCAAATTGACGCGTTCCCAGTCCCTGGATACGGTGTGTCTCGCTCGATGCCTATTGTGCCATTTGTCGCGTAATGGCCTGTCGAAATCGAAATAAGGTACCATCTTTATAACACTGTTCAAGAGTGACAGTGTATTAGGAAATTTGATTTAAATCTAAGTATTGAAAGGTTAATGGTAGGTCTACAAAGTCTACAAAGAAGGTAAAGAAGAAAATGTACATTGATAGCCTTTCTCACTCATCTGTTGATGTGATTTGCTAAAATATAGTCATAAGTATATTAAACTAAATTGTATTAAAAGAATTTAATTAAATCTCTAAAATTAAATTAACATGAGATAACAAATTAGAATTATTTTAAAGGCTTCATATATGTGAAATAATTTAATTCTAATTAAAAAAATATATACAGTGCTTCATTCGAATATTTTGTAGCAATTTTTGTCGTGTACATAGTTTTGGGGATACCCAGTTACTTCCAAACACTTGCTCGTAACACTGATTATGGAATCCCTTTTCAATTAAAATTCATCAAAGATATCTAAGCGCTTTATCGACAAAATCTAAGCGATGACAGGGCTGGGCGTTACCTCTCTCAGAGATTAAGTTTAGCAATCCATAGAGGTCGTCTGGGACCTGGGTACCTTACCACCAGGACTTTTAATTGCATTAATCTCTATATATAAAAATGAATCCCTATTTCCCTTGGTCACGGGTAGACCGATTTTAATTCGGCTTTCACTAATGGAAAGAGGGATAAACGGGGAATGTTCATATATTTAAAAATTGCACGCCGGGCGAAGCCGGCGGCGGGTCGCTAGTTATTTATAAATAGCAATTTTCATTTTACTAGCTATATGCCCGCGACTTCGTACGCGTGGTATTCGAAATAACGCGTAGCTTTTTTGTTGCGGGGTGCATTTTTTTTTTTCATAGAAATGATTCATAGTTGGGTCCACTTAATGATGGGTAGCTAGGGTCACCTAAGGCCACATACAATACCAGTTGCAATTCTAACCTTGCGGCAATTTGTTTACAGTCCGCTTGAAAAGGCCCAAATTTAAGCTAAATGAAAACACCTCGGAGTCTATTGCAAAGTTAGCACGTCCGCGGGATTAAATTTCTATCTATCCCAGCCCAGCGGCATCTCATCCAAGTAATTCGGATGATATGTACGGCTGTAAAAACTCAGAAGAGGCACAGGAACAACTCATCATAGCAGTCACAATTGTACAGTCGCTAGATCACACAAAATACACACACCCCCTCTTACACTGAGGGCTTCTAACTATTGTTGTGTGAGCAATGGATCGTCGACTTTATCCTGCGGATCCTGGAATTTAATAAATAGCTACTAAGCTTAGGTCTAGTTACAAAATGGGCTTCTTCAAGCGTGCTCCATCCCTCTTGATGTTGCTTGTGTTCTTAAGCTTTGCCACTTATCATCAAGTGACCCAAAATCAAGTTACTAAAAGGATCATCCACGGGCCTGCCTTTCATTGTATATTTATAAAAAAGGTCCAGGAAATTCAAAATTAATTCAAAATATTAAATAGTACCAATAGATGAATGTATCTAAAAATTATATAATATAAAACTTACACATTACAAGTATAAATGTATATATATATATATATATATATATAGTAAATAATTATAGTGTTTTTGGCATGCTGTATATGGTTATGTGCGGGAGGTGAGATTTGATTTTTTTTGTACAGATTCCTACGGAAGGTCAAAGCTGGCCTATCCCGCCAATAGTGACCTTTTTATTAATTGTGTTTTTACGTGAGTTAAACGATTTGTTTTTGGAAAAAGCATGTGCTCTTTTCAAAAAAACAAGTAAAACAGAATTAATATCAAATTTATAAAAAGGTCTCTACATAATTGAATGAGAAAATGCTACATTCAAAGCATATAATACATATACTCATATGATACCAGGACACAGTGACAAATGATGAGTTCAACATAATGTTTCGCCTAATGTATCGTTTGCTTCAAGTGTTTCCTGCAATGTGTTACGTAGAGCACAGCCGCTCTCTCCACATCCGATGTTTGTTGGATGGGATGAGTGGATCCGCTCTCGGTGAATCAGTTCAATTATTGTAGTGTGTGATTTAAATTAAAATTCGGTTTCAATAACGAAATACGAATTTTAACCGTTATTTTTACATAACCGGGGATTATAGAGCTGGCCATTACCTCGGGCAACAGATTAGCATTGCCATACAACGAGGTAATGCAGCCAGCATGCTCGGGACTCTGCCTAGGGGCCGAAACTTTATAATTTATAATATGTTAATGTTTATAAGGAATTATTGTAATGTTTAATTATAGTACTAGAAAGAATTTAGTTAATTAAAATACGAATTGAAAATTAAATTTGCGAATTAAAACTTGTATTGAATTATTTTACATTTATGAAATTACGAGTAATGCCTTACGAGTTTAAACGGTCTTTTTTGTTAAGGTCGGCAGCAATCCACTTGATGGTAGGTGTTGAAAGCGAACTGTACACCTTAGTATACTAAGATTAAAAGATAAAATATAAAGATAAAATACTATATAAAGAGTAAGGGATAATAAGAGAGTAGGTATAGCGAATGGGGCTCTTGTATCCCTTACAACTCACAGCTGGGTCTGTTTCTAGACAATGGGTTATCGCATACAGGTTCAAGTATGTTATATTATATATTACTAGTTGAACTCGGCCACGCTTCGCTGTGGCCCATACGGCGGCGGCGTGCGCATGGGGCGCGCGATACTGGACACAGCTTTCTATATAATACTATTTATCGTAGCGTGATGTTATATAGCCTATAGCCTTCCTAGATAAATGGACTATTCAATACAAAAAGAATTTTTCAATTCGAACCAGTAGTTCCTGAGATTAGCGCATTCAAACAAACAAACAAACTCTTCAGCTTTATAATATTAGTATAGATTATATGTACAGCTGAGCCCGCAACTTCGTTATAGCCCGTAACTTTTTCGTTTGTAAACTGATTGGAACGAAACATACACTAAATGTTACGGGAAGATTGCTAAAATAAATCAGTGAAAAGCGTGCACAAACGCACAGACAAACAGACAGAAATTCTAAAAACATTTTTTTTGATCTCGGTGACAACGTATACAAATTGTTTTTTTTTTTACGCTCGTTTACGATTTTATTAAATGTATAGATTAATCAGGATAAATTTATAATTTGAAAATGTAAGTTACGTATCCCTTAAGGGATTCACTGAGGCAAATGACATCTACTATAGAACTCGCTGGCGGCGGAGACAATTCAACAGGCCTAGAAATGGTGTTTTTTTCTTTTTACCATTAGAACATTACACAAAAAAATTTTTTTATTAATACAATTTTTTAATCTGATATTAACTTATTATTCATATGCGTGCAATAAGCCGTTTTCGAGAGAATTTTCAATAAAAGTAAAATTCTTCTTGTGTTCTAACTTTTTTTGTGGAGTTTCTATTACTTTAACGAAAATTCTAATTAATACAATTGGTTCTTCACATGTTTAAGTATAATATATATTTTTTTCAAAGCAATTGTCTTGTCTATTTCTTGTAACGTCTTCATTAAACAATGGATACTTTTAGTATTTAGCGTTTGTCTCCCCCTTAAATTCATTTTCATTTCCAATGTCTTGCATAGGTACCCATGTTTATCCACATATCACTTCCCTTAATCGTGATTAACATCTATAAATTAAATAGAGTGCTGTACATTAGCTAATCAAAACAAGCTCCAGCTTCACCACTATTCTGTACACCTAGCACAAGCACAACCCACATTAAACAGATTAGCAGACCCTTAACATATTTGAGCTTAACTCTCCCCCGCGACTTCGCCCGTGTGTCATTTCTATAAGAAAAGCTTATATTACGCAAAAATCCTTTCTTAGTTAGAATTCTTTATTATAAGTAACCATCACCAGTTCAGTTATATTTTTGTCTTTTTAGTAATTTTGTACTGTCGGTGAAAACACTGCATTTTGCATGAATTGAGTCTACCGTATTCTTTATCCTGTTAAGGTTAGCACTTTTTTAAATTTTTTTATTCCACTTCCGGTAAGGTGAAATAGGCGACGGTATAGCTACTTACCATCAAGTGGACCGTCACCAACCTGTCTTCATATAAAAATTATGTTAGATGTTTGGATAGATTGTTTTATTTTAATATTTTGTTTGTTACACCCTTGTTTCAAAATAGTAACGCATTTTCAAATGTCTGTCTGTCTGTGAAGCTGAAAGTATATCGGTTTAATATCTAGTACCTGTGCGACCAAGCTGTGCTCGGTGGACTTCACAATAATTGTACTGTTATTTATTGGATGTAAGCCGAACAAATTTATATAGCGCCATCTCACAAAATTTTGAGGTAACAGTTTATTACCATTTATCGGCAACAATACAAGTAGGACTACAAAAATATACGAGATGGCGTTTTAATAAATAGTTATATAAAAAAAACTTTTTTTTTTTGTAAATTTGCATTTTTACAAGAATATTTACAACTATATAATATACGTAGACTTAAAAAGCAAGACCCTATCGACATACAAAATTTCACCCAAATTTCGAGATACGTGAAATAAAGTTATGTATTATAAAATCGTAAATGAGCCGTGTCTGTACATTAAATATTTTTTCAAAAAAAAACAATTTGTACATGTCAAAAAAATCGTTTTTAGAATTTTTGTGTTTGTGTGCATTTGTGCACGCTAATCTCAGAAATGGCTTAACCGCTTTGAATGTGATTTTCACTGATGTATTGGAGCAAGCTTCCCGTAACATTTAGTGTTTGTTTCTTTACAATCGGTTTCATTACAAACAAAAAAGTTTCGCGCTATACCGAATACCACGCGTACGAAGTTTCGTGATCAGCTGGTTTTTAAATATAATTATATACAGGAATTGTTCGTTTAAAGTTATTAGATATCATATTTAAAAAAATTATAAAAGAAGAAAAGATTATAAAGAAATACTTTTTTCACCTCTCCAGCACGAAAAGGGTGCTTTTGGTGCCTAAAAACTCGCAGGAAAATCGATTTTTGCTGCGAGCGTGAGGAAAAGTGATCCAAATTTCGAACACGCGATTTAACTCCCTGGAATAACATTATTAGGATTTTATTAGTGTGTCCAGCCATAGCCGACTAGAGTCGGCCGGCCATAGCCGACTAGATTCGGCCGACCGTAGCCAACTAGAGTTGGCCCAGCTGTGAAGATAGTTTTACAGCTGTGAAGATACCAGTGGTGATGGCCTAACTCGCTGTTGAGGTGAAAAGTTGTATGTTTAACACGAGAGCAAATTTTTTTATGTCTCGTGCCTTTAAATCACTCACTTCGCTACTTCGCTAGTTCGTGATTTAAAGACGGCACTCGCAGGAAAAAACAATTTTGCTCTCTAGTTGAACAAATAACTATTTAACAAAACATACAGCGAAAGTTTCACTTATTGTCGAAACTCCATCAATAACCACAATACAATCGAACTCTTAATGTTGGATATAACTTTGTGGGTTCTACCGGTTGTACCTTTATATCTGTAATCTGTAAATGGGTACTGTCCTGAGAGCTAGGATTAGACGTAGATGTACTGTGGGCGGGACTCATATCCTTTAAATCGATAAAGACTTGGGGGATGAGTGGAAATTTTATCACGAGGCGTCCATACTGTGAAATAAATTCCGTGGTTATTTGTTTCTGCCGGTAGACCGGTGACGGCAGACAATTGTTATCAAGTCATCATTTATTTTCTATAATATGTATTATAAGATAAAATTACTGTCTGTTTTTGTCTGTTTCTTCTCTAACTTCTAAACCGAGTGACAAACGAGAAAGATTTTTTTTTCAGAAGGCGGGAGCTGTTCATTAGTATATACATACTAATATTACAAATGTGAAAGTAACTCTGTCTGTCTGTTACCTTTTCACGACTAAACCGCTGAACCGATCATCATGAAATTTTGCATACACGTTGTCCGGGATTCAGAAAAGGCCACAGGGTACATTTCATCTAGGAAAACAGTACTGTTCCCGAGGGATCATCTAACGCCTGGCAAAGCTATAACTGCAATAAAGGCGTTACTTTAGTCAGACGTTATTTTTTATTTTTTAACGCGGGCAAAGTTTTAACACGGCACCGGCTAGTTATGAAATAAAGTCGTCACTGCCTCACTATCTGTTTCTTCGCTAACTTCTAAACGACACGACAGATTTTGATATGGTTTTCATTAATGGAAAAAGCGATAAATGAGTAAGCTTCGTGTATATTGCTTGTAGATAAATTTTTTTCCGCTTACTTCTTCTAAACCACAAAGGATTTTACTTATGGAAAAAGCAATAAACAGGGAAGGTATATAAAAAATGCATCCACGCAAAGCCGAGAGCGGGTCATTAGTAAAATTTTGTATAAATAAATAAATGTTATTCGTGCAAGGATTCTTCCCTTGCGATTCCATTGAATTAATCAATGGGATGGTTTTTTATCGCTATTGGACAGTGGCTAAGGGAGCCCTCGTAAACCCAATGTAATTAGTTTAATTGGTTTACTCAAATGATGTAACCGTTTAAAGATAGGCAATGCAAGGCTGCAACTATACCAATACTTTAGATACTTTTATAGTCATGCCCTATAGCATTCTGCTTTGGATACATGCTGCCGATATATTTCTTTCTTTATTTATTTTAATAATAGGAATACTAACAACATGTCACTCTTAAAAATTGCTATCATGTCACTCTTAAAAGCTGCTACATCTTTTTGAAACTTAAATTTAAGCATGTCAATTAAAGCGTACGCATCTTTGATCACAGTCCCGTGATAACAGTAATATAATATAAATTAATTAAAATCCTAATAAAGACGAGTATTATACTGTAGAAAACCAAAATTATAAAATTAAAGATAAAAAGTAATTACTTTTAGAAATCAAAAATATACCTCTTATTGGTGTTACGGGATTTTATATTTAAACGTTTCTTTAGGGTATCTCGGAAAATGTGCGTATATTGTATTAGCTAAGCCAGGGACGGACTACGCACGGATATCCAAATCCAATTATCAAAATTTTACAATTTTTCTCAACATAACAACCTTAAATCGGTTAAGCCGTTTCTGAGATTAGCGTGCACAAACGCACAGACAAACAGAAAAAAAATCTAAAAACTATTTTTTTGACCTCGGTAACATAAGTTCAAGTGTACAAATTGTTTTTTGAAAAAACATTTTATTTTTTTTCTATAAAATGTTCGTTACGATTTTATTGTATATATAGAATAAATTTATAACATTCTGTGAATATTTTCTTTCACTCTAAGAAAAAATAGATATGACTATACAGTAAATCTAAAATTGATCACAATATGTAACACAGTTAAAATCAAACTTAATTTATTCGAAACATTTTTTTATGATCACAAGTTAACCGGAATATTTATAAAGTAAATAAACAAAACAAACCCAGTTTTCAAATGAAAGCGAAATGAAATACATTTTTTCACTGTAAACATAATTTAAATGTTAACATTTCAAATGAATACAAATTTATTAAATGTAAACAGAGATTTGATAATGATGTACATTTAACCGTTTGAAGTAAATCTGTTTACAGTTTACAGTTTACGTTTGAATAGGTTAGTTTATTTTAAACGCATATTTTTGCTTATGCCCGCGACTTGTTTTGATGTTACTGTAGCGTTGTTTGTGTTATAGACGACAGTAGCAACTGTCACCCCCGTGTGATCATAGGTTGCAGGTACGCTGCCGAACTGATACATCTTTTGCCCCCTTTCCCCCTTTACAGAAGACCATCGTGAAATAACAGCACGTGTGCTGTTGTGTTTCGGTGAGTGAGTAAGAGATGCCAGAGCCTATTTTCCTATCCCCCTCCTAATTCCTTATCCTTAATCCTACTGCAGTCTGCAGCGCACTTGCAGCAGCTTTGGCGTTGCTTGTGTTTTAGGCGACGGTAGCCACCTACCATCAAGTGGACCGTCAGCCTGTCTGCCGACCTTAATATAAAAAAATAATCTGATAAAGCCTGATGTAACATGGTATGGTGAAATGATAACAGATGACATATAAAGGAGGTTCCTGCCACCAGATTTGCTGCCCAGTTTATTGTCCTATGGCTGAACATGTCTTCAGAGGAGTCCCTTATTCCAACTGAACGAAAACATCTGAGTAGAGAGATCTCCAGTTCCGCGTGACTGGATTAATTTAATTTTTTACAGGTTTTTATGGTGTCAAGTTTCAGGGCTGACGAAGCCGGTTGGCGCAGCTTTCCTAACTAACATTAAAAATGCGAAAGTGTGCTTGTTTGTTTGTTACGCATTCACGCATTAAAGGCTTCACTTGGGCAAATGACATTTACATTAGAACTCGCTGGCGGCGGAGACAATTCAACAGGCCTAGAAATTGTGTTTTTTTGTTTTTACCATTAGAACAATACACAAAAAAAAAATATTTATAAAATTTTTTAAACTGACATTAACTTATTAATAGGTACAGGATTTCGAGAGAATTTTCAATAAAAGTCAAATTATTCTTGTGTTCTTACTTTTTTTGTGGATACTTTAACGAAAATTCTAATTAATACAATTGGTTCTTCACATGTTTAGACAATTGTCTTGTCCACTTCTTGTAACATCTTCATTAAACAATGGATATTTTTAGTATTTAGCGTTTGTCTCCACCTTATCTACTCAAGCGATCGTCGTGAAATTTTGATACACGTTATCAGAGATACGGAAATGGACATAGGGTATTTTTGAACCAGAAAGAAAGCACTGCTCTCGAGGGATCTTCTAAAAATACAAATAAAAAAATGTATGAGCAATAAAGATTGAATAAACGTCGCGTGCAAAAACTAATTGTAACATAAATAATAATAAAATTGTTTGTACAGCTAAATAATACACGAAAACATGCATTCTGTGAGAGTTAAAGAATTTATGCTTGCTGATGACCAGTATCGTTAAATATAAATGGTATATTGCTCTTTGGTGCGCAGCATCCTCGAGTATTGTTCACAGGTTTGGAATCCCCAATATGATATTCCCATCAACAGAATAGAAACTGTCATGAACTGGTGTCATGACGAGGATTACGAGGCTAGATGCCGGAGGCAGCACTCTCCCTCTTAAAGAAAGGCGTTTCATTGCGGACAATATCTTTCTTATGAAAATTGCCCAAAACATTGTTGATTCTCCTTATATTTGCTATTAAAAAAATAATTTAAAAGTTCCTTGTAGGTCTGTTAGGATGGCATCACATCTAAGTTCAAGACATTACGCTACAAATTATGGAAAGAACTTTTTCTTTCCCAGATCTGTCAAATTTGTTAATAGTTTAGTCGAATTTCAAAGATTCATAAAATAAGACAATTATTTTCGAAATCTTGGTTTGATGGTTCACTGTAGACTTCTTTCTTCCTTGCAGACTTTTTCCTTTTCTTTTTTTGCTTTATTTGTTTACTTCATATTAATTTTTCTTTTTTTTTAGTTGGTTAGAAACGGTTTTATTTATTTTATATACATTCAATATGCGGAAACTTGTAAATGGTGTCAAATTATTGTGTCAAATTGTAAATATTGTATGTATAAAACATGTGACTGTAAATTTTCCTTAAAATTAAATAAATAAATAAATAGTATATACATAGTAGGTAATTTATAGAAAGCATACCGACTGAACATACAAACTGTGCTAATATAACCAAGACCCAGTCAGACAAATAGTAGACATATAAATGGTGATAGATTGTGTTGGGTCGGACCCCGACGCTACCCGTGACGTCACCAACAAAAGCGTATTCATGAGCCGCCTTTTTACCGCCTCTCGTCGCCGTCTGCACAACTTTACGAGATGTTTAATTGCAGTGGAGAGATGAGCTCTTCACTATCATTGTCATCGTTTTATGTTCTCGTAAAAAATTCAACGTGTTACACAAAGGCGTGTTCAATTTAGTGTGTAATTTCGTAGTAAACATTAATTTTTAAATGATAAAGAGCGGCAAACAGGCTGACGGTCCACATGAATGTATGTAAGAGTCAAGATGAGGAAGAGCATTAGGCTCCAGCATCCATTCCCCGAAACGCAAAGACACGTTTGCTGTTTTTTCAGGACTTCTGGAAGAGGACGATTTTACGTATATAAACCACAAAACCCGCCCAGGGTGTAATTTTTTCTGCAAATTATATCCTCGTTTATAACTAGTGAAAATCGTATCAAAATATGTTTAGTGGTATGGAAGAACGGAGAATCAGAGATGGACAGCGAATTTGTTTTACTAACTGCAGACCTAACAGTGTCATGTTTTTACTAGTTATCCATTTATGCTGGGTAATTCAAATTTTCAAGTTTCTAGCTTTAAAGAAGTAAGACTTTCCTACAAAGTTCCCACTCCCACCCCTAGCCCCCCTTTTAGTTGAAATTTTTAAAATCCTTCATTCCTTAGCGGATAGGTTATAAACTAAACCTATGTTCCAAATTTCAGCTAATTCTAGATTTCGTGGTTTAGGCTGTGCGCTGATAGTCAGTCAGGACAAAAGATTTTATAAGTGAAGATGATGTATAGGTATAAATTTTTTTTTAATTAAATCAAGGTAGCGTTTATCCACTATCTCACCTGATGTGAGGTGCAGATGCGGCCGAAGGTGGACCACGCTTACCCAGTAAATGCCCATTATACAAAACGCAGTTGTCTCTATGGAATTCTAGTTTTAGAAAATGCAGTTTTCTCAACCGCTTATGGGAAAACAAACATAACCTGGATTTCTGGAGGTTGTAACCGCCCGTTCCTGTATCCCTATTAAGGTATTCCCACTGATAGAGATAAATAGAATTTTGTAACACACTCTTAATTTTCTACTTGAAGAAAAATCCTTTTTTTATACATATGTAATTATAAGAAAAAATAAACACAGTACTCAACTGCGAATTTTTAACAATGGGTTTTTTGTAAATTTGTAAATTACTAAATGATTAAGGAGAATTTTGTAATTTGTACTTCTGACAATCGAAACCAAGCACCCAGCTTCAAAATGTATTTGTGATACTTGGCGCGTTAAGAACATGGAGCAGCTATGCTCCGTGAATTAGGAAGATCAGTGTATTTTTAATATTGTTACGACTAACTATGGAATGCTCTGAAGCGTTCGCGCCGGCCGAAAGTCTCGAACGTCCCACCCTATCGATGGCAGCTACGCCCCTTCCCGACAACTGTCAAAGGAAATTAGTCCTTATGTTTACAACATAGAGTTTACATTTCAACAGAAATAGCATTCCTGAACTTTCAATAGTTTGTTTAATCTCGTTTAAATTTCCTGGAAAATTCTAAATACATCGAGGCGTTGGCGCCAAGTATAAATAAGAGAGCAGGCGGGCGAGATCGGTTAGTGGTTCGACAACCAGCGATACGAAAGCGACTCTTCGGATCTTTTGCGAAGTTATCTGCGACAGTGAACCGGCGACGCATTAAAAGATTCATTAACGACTTTTGGCAAGTTTAACAGTTTCATCGGACAAGTTAAGTGATTTTGGTCTGGTCTGGATTTGGAAAGTAGTGGCATGGCACACTGCGTTTTCGCAGTCATTTGGGCAGCTCGTCTGGCGGCAGTAACCACCCTCTTACAGAAGACCACCGTGAAATAACAGCACGTGTGCTGTGTGTTTCCGTGAGTGAGTAAGGGATGCCAGAGCCCATTTCCCAAGTGGACGGTCAGCCTGTCTGCCGATCTTAACATAAAAAAATCTAGGTTTGTGAAAATATATCCTTCGTTTCGCCCTTACACGGCATTTTAACTCACCCCGCACGTAACAATATGTTGCGGAAGTTATGCCACCTTCTAGTTAGCTTCGAAAGATAGTTTATGTACATGACCGACATGTTACACTGTTAAAATTGTATATCGAGATTTATGGTTAAATTTTTATAAGTATTTGTTTTTATTGATGCCAACCGTTTTAAATTAAATTGAGTTCGTGAAATGAACACAGATAAAATTGTCTCTATGAAACGCTAATACTGAGAGAAAGAGATGAAACAATTATGTTGTTACATTAAAAATTTAAAGTAACAATAATTGTTTCTGCGTTGCTTTGCTGTTTAATTAGATCAGGCGCTTTGTCGTTTAAATATAATGATTTGTGCATTACAATCGGTAGAAGGGCGTGTCGTTAGGACGAGAGGGGGTGAAGAGGGACGCAAAGCAGAGGTCGGCGAGTGCACGCTCGCGAGGCATTTCGTTTTTTTCCGTCTTAGAAGTTCGGCGAAGTCAGATATATTCATCCGCTCGTCAAGCGACGCCATATTGGGCACAAGTGCTATTGTAAAATTTGAATTGTATATAATTATCCATTAAATTTTGTTACGATCGAAGCCCCGAAGTAAAATCGGTGAGTTGTTTTCTGTTGTTTAAAGGAAGATTTCTAAATTCGTTACATTATTTCGTGGCATCGCTAGGTGTAAATAGTTTAAATCTTTTTTTTGTTTTTTTTAATTCTTTCTCAAATTTCAATATGTGTTAACTAGTTCTCGTAAGGGGCGTTACACGTTCTTTTTGTTTGGTTGTCTGTGTGGCGGTGGACGGACGAATGGATGGGAATAAGTAAGCAAATTGTGATAGCATTCTTGCCGTCTACCGTACCTCATGCAAAATTAATCAACGGTGACCGCCGTATATTTCGTGTAAGGGATGTCGTCTGAGACATATCTTCGAAATGTTTCAGGGGTGTCTATGAGGAGTATCCGGTAAGGGTATCCTGAGGGAGTGACCTGTTAGTGTCCTAAAGGACTGACCGTGAAGATACGATCTGGGTGTCCCGTCAAAGGTCCTGCCCTGCTGTCCGTCTGGTCCTGATAGATCAGCTCGTCGTCATTTTCGGTGTGGAGGAGTCGGCTCACCTCGTCTTCGCGTCGCGTCGAGGCTCGACTGCAGTCTGCGGGCTGGGCTTCCACGTGGTCATCGGAGAGGACGACACTCCCTGGCTACCACCAGAGCCACCACAGATACGTGTTGTTTATATCCTATTTTTTTTCTTAAACCGGACGCGATATCGAACCCCACGCGGACAGGTCGCTTACCCTTAGATTACGGTTCGAAAGGATTCGATCGGTTATTTCTCCCTTTTCCTAAATTAGTCTTTTCGTCGGCAGTAGAACTCGATTGCTTCACGAAGACCCTGTTTTATTTTTTTTTATTTATTACGTGTAATTTGACATATTTTTTTTTAATTATTTAAATTAGTGCTAACTTATTATTATTATCTTTTTCTTGTAATTTGTTTTTTTTTATATTTAATTAAATCGTCATAGCACCAACATTTCTTTTATTTAATTGTTATTTTTTTTATTTTTTTTTATTGTTACCATCCCACCACCATCAGTGGGGGATAAAAAAGGTAACAATTCGGCGCCCGAACAGTGACAGGTTTCGTGAAGAATTACCCAGTCGTTGCTTGGGTAACAATCGAGTTCTAGGTCTTAGCTTGCGGAAAATTTTTGTGTTTGTTTTTTATTATTTTTTTTATTTATTAATTATTTCACTACCCCAAATTTTTTTTTAATAATTTCTTTTTGTGTGTGCCATTCTGCCTCCGAAAAGCGGATGCCTTTTTGCTCTTGGTTCATTTAGGCAGTGGTAGGAAGTGCTCCCACACTTTCGTCCTGGTGCAAGCGCCACACGTAATCCGGGAAGCCGTTTCGGTCGGGTCTTATACCGTCTCGGTGGATTTACGTTCCAGGGTCCTTTTCCTATCTCCGTTCCTATCCATTATCCTTATATCCTCCCCTACCCTTATACCACCCTTTCCCCCTCCTCAATTTTTCGGGTGGTCCTTTTTTTTTATTTCTTATTTTTTAATCATACGTTTAAAGGTTCCTTAAGAACATTTTTTAAATTATTTACCTACATTTATTTTTAATTCTTAAAGGAACCAATTTTTTTTATTTACTTTTTATAACTTTTTTATAACTTGGTTAACTTGTATTTTTTAATTTAGATTTTATTTCTTTTTCTTTGGGCGTTGTTTTTAATTCGCGTACAAGAACCAGGAGCAATTAGGTTTCCAAATTTTTATTTATTAGTTTTCTTTAATAAGGGGTAAGCGAACCATTTTTATTACGTAGTTTTTATATTTTTTTTTAACTTTAAGTACTTTGTTCTTTTGTGTGTTTTTTTTTAGATTATTTAACTTGTATTTTTTTTTCTTTTGTGTGATTTTGTTTACATGTTTTTTTTATATAGCTTTGCTAAATTACTGTGTTTTTTTTAAATTTAGTTAAAACTTTAAACTTTGTGATTCGTGAAGCAGTTGGGACTACAGCCGTCGGGAATTTAACTTTTTTCTTTTGATATAACGTAACTTTAATTGCGGACCCGTACCGAACTTAGGTTTTTTTTTTCTCTCAAGTAAATTTTTTTTCTGATTGTTTTATTTTCTCTTTCTGGGACGACTTTACTTTGATCTCTCGCGCCTGCGCCCGGGTTGCACTATATTGTTCTTCCTGTTATTTTACTTAATTTTTTTTATATAAATTTTTTTTATAAACATAGATTTTTCTTTTAAAGAAATTTTTTTTTTAATTTGAATTTTTTTTTTATCGGTATTCCGGTAAACCGTTTTCTTTATTTTTTTTTTACATTTTTATATTACGAGATTTTCTTAAACGGCGGAATGGAACGACCGATAGCTTACAACTTATTGAGGAAGGATGAATTGGTGTACGAAGTAACTGTTAGGGATGCGGAGCCCGCGAGTACGGTGGAAGGTCTTCGTGTACAGATTAGGGAGTTAACTCGTGCGGTACCAGCCGACTATATTTTAGAGACATCTCTTGATCCTACGGAGGAATTAGCAGTAATAGAGGGCAAATTAAAGGAGTTGTCATCTATGTTGAGCGGTTCCCCGCCTTATAAAATTTTCGGAAGGGCTAAAGCCGTAGCTCATCATTTGTATCATCGATTGGGACGTGTGAGGTTAGATGATGACGACCGGATTTCGATCTTACAGGAGAATCTGAACGTGTACCTTCGTAAAATAGATAAACTATTCTTTTCTTTTAAAAAATCGTTCGAAGAGACAAACGACGGAGTGAGTGAGGAGCCACTTCCAGCCGTGGACTTAGGTTCTGCGAGGGCGTCCACTCATCCCCATAGGAGTGAAGAATTAGTTAATCATGATAGGGGCGTTCAGAAGTTGAATATTCAGTTTGACGGGACCGGTTGCGTTCGTTCTTTTCTCTTGCGTCTTGATGAACTTTGTCAGTCGAGGAATATTTCGGAGGGTACTTTGTTTCGTTCCGCTGCGGAATTATTTACGGATCACGCCTTAACGTGGCACCGTAGCGTAAGGTCTTCGTTGTCGGACTGGGGCGATCTTAAGCGACAATTGATCGAGGAATTTTCCCCGCCCGATTACGATGATCGGTTATTAAACGAAATTAGAAGTAGGACACAGGGTCCAGCCGAGACATGTTCTACGTTTATAGCGGTTATGTTGAATTATTTCGAACGTTTGTCCGTATCTCTTCCGGAGGGAGAACAATTGAGAATAATCAGATATAATCTTCATCCCAAATTTTTAACGGGTTTAGCGTTAGACGAAATTTCGTCTATTAAGGAGTTGAAGTCGAAGTGTAAGGTGTTGGAGTACAGTCACTCGCGCGCGTCTTCTTATAAGGAGCCACCAAGGGTAGGTCCAACTACTCTTGTTCCGGAGCTAGCGTACAGGGGGAAGCACCAGCATAGAGTTGAGGCGGTACATAATGTCAAACCTGAGAGCTCATCCTTCTGTGCTCGCTGCCGACTTCCCGGGCACACTTTGGCGACTTGTAAGTCGAAGCAGGTAGTTTGTTTTTCGTGCGGTCATCAGGGGGTCACGTACATGCATTGTCCTGCCTGTCGTCCTAAATCATCGGCACAAACCGCATCAAAAAACTAGACAGCGCGAATCGAAGTATTGAATTAAAGCCACACCCCAACTTTAATCCTGATGAGTGGCAGTTGCATTTAAAGCAACTACATTCCTTTTTGTCTTTTTGCAAATTAGCTTCGATTCGTCAGACCCATTTGGGGGATGAACGTCCGTTTTTAAATGTTAATATTTTAGATAGGTCTTTTTATGGTTTATTAGATTCAGGTTCGGTAGTTTCTATTTTGGGTTCTGCTACGGCGGATTATTTTCTAAATTTAGGTGTTAAGCGCCATTTTAATAAGGACTTCACACACGTCTCCACCGCCAACGACTCACTTGTAAAGGTTAACGGATATTTGACGTTGCCAGTCACTTTTGACGGTGTGACTCGAGTAATTAATTTCTTTATTATTCCCGAAGTTTCCACGCCATTAATTTTAGGTGTAGACTTTTGGAAATCTTTCAATTTAGCTCCCAAAATTTTTAAAAATGTAACCTTGTTAAAAGGCTATCCTACGGTTCCCGCAGCTTCCGAATTTAAACATTTACATTCATTAGATAGGCTGACGCCGGAACAACGTCACTTGGCAGATATTATGATGGCCAAATACAAGGAGATCTCGTCCGAGATAAAGGGATTAGGTCGCACTAATGTGGTCACCCATGTTATTGATACAGGTGAAGCGGCGCCTATTCAACAACGTTATTATCCTATGTCCCCGGCAAGATTAAAAGAACTAAACCGACAGTTGGACGAAATGCTGGAGCAGGATGTGGTTGAACCTAGCACTAGTGCTTGGAACAATCCCATTCTGTTCGTTCCGAAGTCCAACGGCGAACTAAGGTTTTGTTTAGACAGCCGAAAATTGAATAGTATAAGTAAACGCGACGCATACCCTCTTCCCTATATCTCCAGAATACTGGACAGCCTCCGAGATGCTAGTTTTCTCTCTTCAATAGACCTCAAAAGTGCTTTTTGGCAGATATGTCTCGATGAGGGCTCAAATTCCAAAGAAAAAACTGCTTTTACTGTTCCCGGTCGTGGTCTATTCCATTTTAAAGTTATGTGTTTTGGTTTGACGGGTGCGCCAGCCACCCAACAGCGTCTGATGGACAAACTGTTTGGTCCAGAGTTCGATTCCCGGGTGTTCGTCTATTTAGATGACATCATTTTAGTTAGTTCCACCTTTGAGGAACATATTGACCTCTTAAGGCGTGTCTTCGAACGTCTAGTTGAGGCCAATCTCACTATTAACTTAGCCAAATCTCAATTTTTCCGTAGCGAGCTTAAGTACCTTGGTTATGTGGTAGATGAGAGAGGTCTCAGAACGGACCCGTCTAAAGTGGAGGCCATTTTAAATTTTCCCGCGCCTACGTGTCGAAAGGAGGTGAAGATGTTTTTAGGTACGGCTTCTTATTACCGAAGATTTGTGAAAAATTTTAGCACTATTGCCGCTCCTCTTAACGCCTTAACGAGTAATCGTAAAAACGCCCCTCCGTTTAACTGGAGCCCAGAGGCGGAGGAGGCCTTTGTTAAGTTAAAATCAGCGTTAGTTTCCGCGCCTATTTTGGCTTGTCCCAACTTTGAAAAACCCTTTGCAGTTCACAGTGACGCATCTGGTTACGGCATCGCCGGAGCTTTAATGCAAATGGGAGAAGACGGACAAGAGCATCCCGTCGCTTTCGCTAGTCGGTCGCTAAATAAGGCTGAGCGTAACTACTCGGCAACCGAGAGGGAGGCGTTAGCGGTGGTATTCTCTGTAGAACATTTTCGTGCATACTTAGAGGGGGGTCCCGTGTTTAGAGTCATTACCGACCACTCCAGTCTCAAGTGGTTTTTTAATCTCTCCAATCCCACTGGACGTTTGGCACGTTGGGGCTGTCGTCTCTCGCCCTACGAGTTCGTTATTGAACACCGGAAGGGGAAGGACAATGTCGTACCGGACGCCTTGTCACGAGCAGTTCCAGTGACGTCCATCGATCTTGTTCCTAACGATCCCTGGTACACGCGGATCGTAGAGCGATGTACACAGTCTCCCGCTTCGTGTCCCAACTATCAAATTCAGGATGGGAGACTATTAAGATTTTCGAAAAATAAGTTTCACATTTCGGAAGAATTTAATTGGAAAGAGGTGGTCCCTTTCGATCGTAGGTCTGCATTAATAGAGTCTAGTCATTGTGGGTTATTGTCCCCCCATTTTGGCATTTTTAAAACCTATAAGCGCTTATCGCAAAATTACTATTGGCCAGGGATGTACCGGGACGTTATTAAGTTTGTAGGTTCTTGCGACGTTTGTAGGGCCTATAAACATACCCAATCTCCGCCAGCTGGTCATATGGGGAAACCCAAGGTTTGTTCTCGTCCTTTTGAGACAATTAGTGTTGATTTGGTAGGTCCTTTGCCGCGTTCGCGAGCAGGACACACGTTTTTATTAACGGTGGTTTGTTGTTTCACAAAGTACTGTTTGTTATTTCCCCTCCGCCGAGCCGTAGCTAAGACCATTGCGCAAAAGTTAGAGGACGGTGTATTCCTTATTCACGGAATTCCCCGTACCGTTATCGCGGATAATGGCACGCAATTCGTAGGTAGGGAGATGCAAGCATTGTGGGAGCGGTACCGGGTGCCGCAAATACATTTGACACCCCGTTACTGTCCGCAATCGAACACCGTGGAGCGTTACAACCGTACGGTTGTCACGGCCATTTCTATACTGGTGCAGGATGATCACCGTACCTGGGATGTGTCCCTGCCCAAGATCCAATTCGCTGTAAACAGTGTGGTCAACGAAACTACTAAGTTCACACCCTTCTTTTTAGTGTATGGGAGAGAGCCAGTCACTTGTGGTTCTATTTATGGTGAGAGTTCTTCGTCCACGCCTTTGGACTTGTCCTTCGCCTCTCGTGAGGAATATGCTACCCGGTTGGGGGGTTTGCGCGCTGTCTTCGCAAAAGTAAATGAAGCCATCGCAAAAGCTCACAATCGGAGTCAGCGCTATTACAATCGGGGACGCAGAGACATCGAATTTCACATAGGTGATACGGTTTGGAAGAAGACATTTCCCTTGAGTGATGCCAGTAAGCACTTCATGGCGAAACTAGCTCCCAAATACGAAAAGTGTCGTGTGATAGGGAAACCCTCTCCTCTAGTCTACCAGTTAGAGAGAGTTTCCGATGGAAAAGCGATAGGGTCCTGGCATGTCCAGCATTTAAAAACATAATAACAATCTAGTCCTAATCATTTTTTTTTGTAAATTGTTTCTATTTTATTATACATTTTTTTTACATAGTGTTGTCTATTCGAGCAGGGTAGAAGTAGTCGAGTTTAATTTTTTCCTTCCGTCGGAGGAGAGAGACCTTGCGGCATTAGACGGATACTCTTTAATATAGAATGTATATTTATTTTATCCTTATGTATCCTAATAGCCTATCGAGCGGATGGAACTCGTTAAAGAAGCCTAAGCCCGGAGCGGGTCGCGACTCCGTATAAAAAAAAGCCGTCGCAGATTCTTCTTTCTACTCTTCCTACTTATCGAGGCGGGTAATGACCTCGTAACAACAAGCCAAGTAGTACACTTGAGTAGTTAAGCGTTTCATTTACTTATGTGCAAATTTTGTGCATATTATTTTATTGTGCATATTTTGTACAACCTATGTGCAATTTTATTTTTTACGCCTACTCCTGTGTACTTACTACCATTCAGAGCGGAAGCAACTCTGTAAAAACAAGCCGATGCGACTCTCTTCCGTATTCTTATCTTCTATCTTTCTTACCTTTATTCTATCTTATTCGGTGGGTTCTGGAATACCAGTATGTTGCGCGGATAGCAGCAGACTGTGACGCCAGACCTCCGTTAATTTATAATATATATTTCCTAGTATTTATTATACCTTTTATAATATGTTTTGTTCAATTAGGTTTATGTACGTTTATTTCCGGCCTAATGTTGCATCGTCGTTTTCTAAAGATGTGTAGCAGTATTGTCGTAGCAGTGCCTGTCCTTTCTCCGGAGGCTTGCGTGCCGAGCGGGTTAGTGATAGCTGGGGACCAGCTCGAATTTTCCTGCGAGCAGCAAAATTCTGAGGAGTGGGGGGGTACTGTTACATTAAAAATTTAAAGTAACAATAATTGTTTCTGCGTTGCTTTGCTGTTTAATTAGATCAGGCGCTTTGTCGTTTAAATATAATGATTTGTGCATTACAATCGGTAGAAGGGCGTGTCGTTAGGACGAGAGGGGGTGAAGAGGGACGCAAAGCAGAGGTCGGCGAGTGCACGCTCGCGAGGCATTTCGTTTTTTTCCGTCTTAGAAGTTCGGCGAAGTCAGATATATTCATCCGCTCGTCAAGCGACGCCATATTGGGCACAAGTGCTATTGTAAAATTTGAATTGTATATAATTATCCATTAAATTTTGTTACGATCGAAGCCCCGAAGTAAAATCGGTGAGTTGTTTTCTGTTGTTTAAAGGAAGATTTCTAAATTCGTTACATTATTTCGTGGCATCGCTAGGTGTAAATAGTTTAAATCTTTTTTTTGTTTTTTTTAATTCTTTCTCAAATTTCAATATGTGTTAACTAGTTCTCGTAAGGGGCGTTACACGTTCTTTTTGTTTGGTTGTCTGTGTGGCGGTGGACGGACGAATGGATGGGAATAAGTAAGCAAATTGTGATAGCATTCTTGCCGTCTACCGTACCTCATGCAAAATTAATCAACGGTGACCGCCGTATATTTCGTGTAAGGGATGTCGTCTGAGACATATCTTCGAAATGTTTCAGGGGTGTCTATGAGGAGTATCCGGTAAGGGTATCCTGAGGGAGTGACCTGTTAGTGTCCTAAAGGACTGACCGTGAAGATACGATCTGGGTGTCCCGTCAAAGGTCCTGCCCTGCTGTCCGTCTGGTCCTGATAGATCAGCTCGTCGTCATTTTCGGTGTGGAGGAGTCGGCTCACCTCGTCTTCGCGTCGCGTCGAGGCTCGACTGCAGTCTGCGGGCTGGGCTTCCACGTGGTCATCGGAGAGGACGACACTCCCTGGCTACCACCAGAGCCACCACAGATACGTGTTGTTTATATCCTATTTTTTTTCTTAAACCGGACGCGATATCGAACCCCACGCGGACAGGTCGCTTACCCTTAGATTACGGTTCGAAAGGATTCGATCGGTTATTTCTCCCTTTTCCTAAATTAGTCTTTTCGTCGGCAGTAGAACTCGATTGCTTCACGAAGACCCTGTTTTATTTTTTTTATTTATTACGTGTAATTTGACATATTTTTTTTTAATTATTTAAATTAGTGCTAACTTATTATTATTATCTTTTTCTTGTAATTTGTTTTTTTTTATATTTAATTAAATCGTCATAGCACCAACATTTCTTTTATTTAATTGTTATTTTTTTTATTTTTTTTTATTGTTACCATCCCACCACCATCAGTGGGGGATAAAAAAGGTAACAATGTTTTTACAAACATACGATCTGTCTGTGTTCAATCATGTGTTTCAACCCTTTCGCTGAACAAACACAATTTAACGTTTTGGTGGCTTCGTTGTTTATCCGATCGATTTGATCAAACGAACTCCTAAGTTAAGGTACAATTAAAAATAGTCTTTGCGTCATTATGATAAAACACATTTTGCTGTGAATTTGGTTTCCGTGTGGAACAAAGCCGATTTAGTATCAGGGAATAATTGGTTTTGCTGTTTTACTTTTAGGGCCCATTATACTTAATAAGGATCGAGGGTTCTCGGAGAAAGTCGTTTTAGAAATTTGAGTGAAAGAATAACATACATACATTCTCAACAACTTTCGTTTTATTGGGCTTAAAAAAATTATAATTATAAATATAATCCCTTACTCACTCACCGAAATACAACAGCACACGTGCTGTTATTTCACGGTGGTCTTCTGTAAGGGGGTGGTTACTGCCGCCAGACGGGCTGCCCAAATGACTGCGAAAACGCAGTGTGCCCTGCCACTACTTTTCAAATCCAGACAAGAGCCAAATTTGAAAAGTCGATTTTTCAAAGTTGACCCTGCCGGGAATCGAACCCGGGAGCCCTAGAACAGAGCGTTAAGGCAACCACCATAACCACTCATCCAACGGGCTCGTGAAATTTTGTTAAAACTAAATTTAATTTTGTTTAAACTAAATCCTATTAGCTGGTGACCGCGGCTTCGCTCGCGTTGAAAAATAAAGAAAAAACGGCTGACTAAATATATGAGTAATGTAAACATCTTTATTGCAGTTATATCTTTGCCAGGCGTTAGTTGAGCCCTCGCGGAGAGTACTTTTTCTGGACGAAAGGTATCCTATGTCCTTTTCTGGATCCCTGACAACGTGTATACAAAATTTTTTGGTGATCTGTTCAGCGGTTTAGGCGTGACAGACACACAGACAGACAGACAGACAGACAGACAGAGTTTCTTTCACATTTATGATATTAGTAAGTATGGATTAAAATATGAACACATCAATTTAGAATATTCAAATGTTTTTCATAAATCATTTAACCACCAAAACTTTAGACTATGTCTGAACTAAATTATCTGAATTTGAATATGAAAAAATGCCTTGAAAGCCTCCGTGAAAAGGTGGGATGGGCCGTTTGTGTATAATAAGTCTTGTTCCATAATCACTTGACCAACAAACTTCGGGCTGAATGCCAAACACAATCTGATATTCAATTTAGATCGAAAATAACGAAAACAAGTCCTGTGGCTCTAGCATGAGTTTACGATACTACACTCGCTAGCGAGAGCGTAAAACATTTATATGGAAAATTGATAATTTGACATTGACAGTTCACGATTTCCTATACAAAAGTTTTACGTTCTCGCTAGCGAGTGTAGTATTGGTGTAGTATCGTAAACTCATACTAGAGCCTCTGTATCGCCTACAACGTAGATGTTTCTACGAAACTGGTCCCTAACTGCTACGGTGTAGGAGGCTACGACGGGCTACGATAGAAAGGGATATTTCATTGTCCACGATGGCCCACATTTTATTAAGAGCTTCATATGAACTCTCCTTTGCCCGGTTTCCCAAGGATTAATCATTGACTTAGGCTGTTTTCTTAAAAAACCAGTCTATTTGCTTAGTAGTTATAATTCTTTGGCGTCAATAAAAAACATATGTAAATATAACGTTAAATCTTGATACAAAATTTCAACAGTAAAGGTAAAATAAACATTTTAAATAAAATGTCAGCTATGTACACAATTTGAAGTCTCATTTGAAACTAACTTAAAGGTACTTTAACTTAAAGGTACGCGCAACTTTCGTAACATAATAAAAATACACTCGGATCTCTTTACCACAACGCATCGAAAAAGTATAAATTTAACAACATTTTTCACGCCCTCGCCCTCCTGTAGTGAACCTAACAAGTATTTCAAAAGAAATCAATTTAATTAAACTCAACAACCGTTGGCAAATAACACTAAATAAAATTTTAACACAGCATAACTTGTAAAATTAGGCCTAAAGAAGATTTTATGAAAAATTTAGGTCGGGGAAAATGTTTTTTCGCATTTTACATGAAAACTCAAAAGATTTTATTTCAAAGTTTATTTACATTTAATTACAGTATATATGTCGGTGTTTTGTTCGGTGACATGATCCCGTTACTGTAAATATTTTGGGACTTCTGATGCGACAAGTTGTTTTGGCAGTCCTCTCTTGATGTCAACCTGACACTGCCTAACGAATTCTGAAGACACCGAAACTGGTGGAAATCTGAAGGTGCAAGGTCAGGGCTATATGGCGGATGCATTAACACCTCCCAGCAAAACTCTCTTAATTTTTGTTGAGTGGCAAAAGATGTGTGTGGTCTAGCGATGAAAGACCACACCCTTTCTATTGATAAATTGTAGTGTAACAACTCTAGATCACTATAGGGGTGGCGGTTGAAAAGAAAGATAGAGACGTCGAGGAAACACCACACTTTAATATCACTTAGTGTCCCTATATATACACTAGAAATCGCTGCGGTCCTTATAAAATTTCACACATATATAAATAATTGCCCTTCGATCAGTGAGAACAGCTTAAATAGATGAGGCTGTGCACAGCGTTGGAACTTCCGAGTCCGACAGGATCTTCGGTAAAAATAAGTTATTTTATTAACTCGTCGACTTAATAAAATAGGATTTAGCTTCCTTTAGCCTTTTGGAAAGAATCTGAGTCTCAGTCGTTTTAGATATCCTTTTCTTTTCGATTCCGTCTCAAGAATGCCTTTTTTCCTCCTCGAGAAAACCTGTTAATCTCTCTTTCAATCTCTTTCGCTGCTCCTTTTTTTTGCTATTCTCTTCCGTTCAAAATCCCCCGGCCAGTGTACATGTAATTATAAGTAAATAAAAAAAAGGTTACATTATAACAAAGAAACAAAAAGGTTTTTAATGAATGAGAAGCGAATGATGATGAACCCTACAAAATTCCGGCCGCTTTCTCTCTACTTCTTACTTTAATCTCATCAGTTGTTGGCAGTAGAGATCGGAATCGATGGTTCTGCGCGGCATAATGAACAATGCCCTTCCAATCCCACTATACACGCAGCATCACCTTATTGCGAGTTAACCCGGGTTTTGGCACAGTCTGTGAAATCTGACGAACCTTTAACCGCGACCTTTTTCGCACGATTTTGTCGTACGTGATCCTCTTTTCATCACCAGTTATCAATCTCTTCAAAATCTGTTCGGTTTCATTACGTCTTAATAAGGAATCGCAAATGAGTACACGATTCATAAGGTTTCTTTCAGTGAGCTCGTGTGGCACCCAAATATCGAGCTTTTTTGTGTACCCAGCTTTTTTCAAATGGAACAAAACTGTTTTGTGGTCAATTCCTAGTTCGTAACTACTAATATGACGATCTTGCTTCACTTTTTCAAAAATGGCGTCCATTTTATCCGTAACAGGGCGACTGGAGCGAGGTGCAACTTTGGAATTAAAATTCCCAGATTGAAAACGCTTAAACCACTTTGTGCTACTCTTACTGACACTGCCCTAGGTCCATAAATGTCACAATTTTTTTTCGTGGCATGCGTTGCATTTTTTCCTTTTTTGTAATAAAATTTTAAAATTTGTCGAATTTCTTCATTAGATTCACTCATTTTGACGGAAAGAAAAACAAATGAAAAATAGCTGGAAACAACATTTTACTAATTTGTTTCTTTTTTTGAAATGTAACCTTTTTAGTGTCATCAAAACCAGCCAGATACAAATAGTACAGCCAAAGAGATTTTATTATAAGTTTTATACATACTAAATGCGAAAAGACTTTTTCCCCGACCTAATTTGTCTTAATTTTCAGATCATTCGTCTTCCTTGCATTTGCTTTTTTTTCGCTTTGTATTTGTTTTAATAAGGAAAATATGGAAAAAACATTCGCTTGAGGCAACAAACAAATTGACATTTAATTTCTCGCTATAATTAAAGTCTTGAATGTCTTTGGAAGAAGAGAAGAATACAGCTCGAGATCTATTTGTTCGTAGAGAGAGAGACAAAGAGAATCCTGAAGTACATAGCAACGTATTTTGACTGTGCAAATGAAAAGGATGTATAATAATTAATTTCAAGCAATGTCTATACTAATTGGAGATTTTAGTTTTTTGAACGCGCTCATGTAAAGGTGAGATTATATGTATTAATTTATCAGAAATGATTATCAAAGCGTAATCTTCGGTAACAATAGCTTCCTTAAACCAGTAATTTGGATGTAAATATGGCCAATTTTCTGAGCAACCTTGTCCAATTATATTTGCAATCCTGGGTTTTCGTATAGAAACTGGCAAGGACGAAAAGCCGTGGAGGCTCTATTTTTTAGTTTTATATTGAAACTATCAACACTTGGTCGGTGGTTTAGTTACTCTTTGACCCATTATTTAGTTTGTTATGAAATATAAAAATTTTTGCTGGAAACTGCGGGATGAGAACTTAAAATCAAGCGAGATAAGAAATCATTCATGCCGCAACTGATGTCAATAGAATGAAGTAAACAAAAATTTATCTCTAAAATTGGCATTATTGGAAGTAGGATTAATAGTATACTTACATAATTATGTATTATACTTGTATTAGCTAAATATTAAAAGCTGCGTGAATTGTTTAAATAAAATAAAATCATTTATCGCACAGTACTTAAGTAAAAATATCATTTTTGTCAACTTTTTTATCACATCAGTATTACAGAGGTTTCCAAATGGTCTGAACATTACACATCAAATTCTCGTTAACGACCCAACAGTACACTCATTTATCACTTCGAATGTATCGGTTTAAACTTGCTTCTGCTGTCCTTGTTATATTTAAAAAAAAAACAGAAAGATAAATTGAGTGAGAAAACGACGACACTTAGTAAAAGTGGTTATATTTTTTATGAGCTTTTACGTAAAATGTGGAGATACTCGTTAAATTATTGATGGCCGTTAAGACAGTTACGATTCATATTTACAGTAAGGCACTGGGGAATGTTACTGGACTTTTAGTATAGGAAACGTTGTAGAAATAACTATCGTGATAGTTACTATATCAAGATAGTAACTGACTAAATAACTAGTTTAAACAACTTAATACGTAGTACTAGGCGGTACTAGCGACCTACGAATGCAATTGTCTGTAAATTATATATACAAACAGCTGACCCAGCAGACGTTGTCCTGCCCGAACCGGAAAATAATTTTCTAACCCGATTGTGGCGCCACCTATCGGGTCCAATTTTATTGTCAAACCATATGATAAAGTGACGCGACACTTAAATTATTTGAATATTCTTCAATTGGAATTATATACAAATTGGAATTATATTGAATATATACAAATATATTAAAATCGCGATTAAAAAATGGGAGGTGGGGGGTGGGGGGTAGGAGGATGAAAAATACTTTACGACCTATTCTCATACATACCAAATATACAAAAAAATAATTCATAAAAATCGGTCTAGCCGTTTCGGAGGAGTTTTGTTACAAACACTGTGACACGAGAATTTTATATATTTAGATATTCCTTTTTTTTATCGCTCTTTCCACTACTGAAAAGCTTATCAAAAATCCATTAGGCGATTTAGAATAAGCTTGGTGAGAAATAGAAGTGGACACTTTATAATAATTACTAGCGGCTCGTTTCCGGCTTTACACGGATGCAATTAGCTTATATTATAAACCTTCCGTGATAAAGTATAGTGGAAACCGAACAAAACCCGTTGCATGGTTTAGGAGGAGTTAAAGAACATTCAGACAGAGAGACAGATAGATCGGCCCTGAGTGGGAAAGAGGCCAGAGAGCGGTTCCGTGAAGAGGACCCCCAGGCGGACCCACTCAGGCGCCGAAGGGTAGGCCGACGTCGCCGGGCATACGCCGCGGCACAAGTTATATAATGATCGCCGGGCGTCAGAAGTGTGACGGCCTACAGGTGTTCCAGTAGGCCGTCACTAGGGAGGAAAGCGGTACATCCGCCCTTGAGGAGTCCGGCAGCGGACGTAGCTGTTGCCTCGGTTCCTCCTTCCACCGCTGATGATGGAACACGGAGGGGTTTTAGTGGTGGGTAGGACCGGCGGGGCGGTTGGGTCCGCCGGGTGAGTCCCACACACCCTCTCGTCGGCCGTCCCCGTCGACGAGGGATCGTAAATGCATTTCCCCTCCCAAAAAAAAAGAGACAGATAGACAAACTCGTACTATGTAAGCATGTACATGCGTAAGCATGTAGTCGCTCCGGTATCATACAGTTGCAATTTTTTTGCTGCAAAATATATACGAGTTATAAATTGAGTATTATTATTATAAATATATTATATAATTATTTTAATTATCATTTTATAATTTATAATAAGTTTAATTATACTCGATTTTCACATACACATCGAATTACTTACATTATTATTTACCATTAGTAAACTTATAAAAATCCGTTCAGTAGTTCAGACGAAATTAGCAAAGAAACAGACAGCTACTTTCATTTTATAATATATGAAGATTCTATAAAGTTCGTATACACAGATGAAAGCCGTAATCTATATCTATATGAATAAATAAAATTGAAGTGTCTGTTTGTACTGTCAAAATAACTGCGTTTTATTAATGTATATTAAAATATTTATACGATACTTTTAACAAAATTCCACTTTTTAATTTTTTGTCTGTCTGTTTGTTCTAGTTTATCTCCGAAACGACTGGGCCGATTTTGACGGGATTTTTACTGGAAAATAGCTGATATTATAAGGAGTAACTTAGGCTACTTTTATTTTAGAAAAAGAAAACCGTTTTACAGACCGTTTTTTCGAAAACTGATTCAGTTAGTAATAAATAAAATTTTAATAGTGGGTAAAAGCTTATTAATTTGGTAAAGATTTTGTTTATTAGAACACGTAATTGCACAGAATCAGAGATAGCACGAACATAAATAACTACTCTATGTTTCAGAGAATACGGGAACTTCTCTTGTTTAATGTAGTTACTAACTAATTTATTATGATGATAAATAATTTAATTAATAATATTTAATAAATGATTTTTATGTTTTATATTATGATTTTATAAATGATTTATATGCTGACGGTCCACTTGATGGTGGGTGGCTACCATCGCCTATAATACAAGTATAGTATAGCATCGATTAAGTAAGCGCAGACTTGATGACTTCCAGGCTCCCGAACAAGCTGGATACATCCATATGCTACTTCAAATTATACAGAAAACCGAGAAGTATAACCTTCAACTATGTCTGGCGTTTGTGGACTATTAGAAGGCCTTCGATTCGATCGAAACATGGGCAGTGCTCGAGACTCTGCAACGATGTCGCATTGTCCGTCGGTATATCGAAGCGTTGAAGTGTTTGTACAATAAAGCCACCATGTCAATTCGAGTACAGGAGTTCATACAGTCAATTCCATTGCGAAGAGGTGTGAGACAGGGAGACGTACTCTCTCCGAAATTATTTACTGCCGCTTTGGAAAATACATTTAAGGTCCTGAAATAAAAGAGCTCAACAAGATGCTCGATGGCCTCAGCCGAGTTTTCCAATGGGTGGGTCTTAAGAGGAATATGGACAAGACGAAGTTGTCCAAGTGACAGTTGGGAATTCAAGTCTCGAAGTTAATGACGAGTACATTTACTTGATGCAAACAGCTCAATTAAGTAGAGGCAACTTCGTTGAATCCAGCTCGGATGGGCAGCGTTCAGGAAGCTCAGAGACATCTTCTCGTCGAAAATTCCTCAGTTTCTCGACCAATGAGTGTTGCCAGTAATGACACATGGCGCTGAAACGTGGTCTCTAACTATGGGCCTCGTAAGAAAGCTTAACGTCGCTCAACGAGCTATGAAGAGGGCTATGTTTCGGGTTACACTGCGAGATGGAATCAGGAATTCGTAGACGAACGAAATGCCGAATTATGTCAGTAACGCCGAATTGAAGTGGCAATGGGCAGGACGCATAGCCTACGGAGAGCCTAAGACCCCTGGGACCGGAAGGTTCTCGAGTGGAGACCGCAGACCGGCTAGCGCAGCGTACGATATTCACTCACAAGGTGGAGTGGACAGTCGACCTGATAAGGGCCGCGGGTCGATGTGGATGCAGGTGCTTCTGATTGGTACTATTGAAAAATTAGGAGGGAAGGCTTTTGTCCAGCAGTAGACGTCCTACAGCTGAGATCATGATGATTATTAATGAACATTCAATGTCAATTCGCAAAAAGGATTGTTACGCCATAGTAGGCTTTAGTAAATAAATTTCTTTATATATAGTTATTGTACATCGTTTGGATCTATGATTTTATTATTGTATGGAGAGGATTGAAAACAAGAGTTTTCCTATATTTCTTAAGTTTAATATGTAGATAGACTGTCGGTCCACTAGATGCTACCTTCGCCTATAACACAACCAACCCCACAGGTGTTGCAAGAGCACTGCCGGCCACAGTAGGTTGAAGGATAAGGGATTAGGAAGGCATCCCTTACTCTGCTGTTAGTTCACGGTGGTTTATAGCCGCATCCATTCTGTTGTTGGACACGTTAGGGTATTATATTTTGTTTTTATATTGGCAGGCAGGCTGACGGTCCACTTGATGGTAGGTGGTTACCGTCGCCTAAGGACACAAGCAACACTAGGGAGGATACATGTGCACTGCCGACCCTGCAGGAATTTATTTACTGCTCGCTTGAAGAAGCTCATATGGTAGCAAGATGGAAAATATAAAAAAATAATATTTTTTTGTTATTTTGTTATTAATGTGTTGTAATAATTAATATATCCTTATTTTGTAAGACGTCGTTACGATTCATAATGTCTAGCCCAGTCTAGATATTTCAAGCTAATGTCTGTCATATGAAAATGGCGTCTTTCATAAAAGAAATATCAGACGTCTAATAAATCATATATCTAATTTATTATGCGATCAAGAACTTCACAACATTTTAATAAAGAGATAATATTTCTCTTGGCTCTGAGATGACGATGAGTTTATAACTAATACACTTGATTTTATTTTGTTTAATAAGGAAGAGGTAGAAAATGGTACCTATTTAAGGGTGATGACGCAGCTACTGTCACCAATAAACGCAAGCAATGCAAAGTAGATGCAAATGGTCTGCTGACTCCGATAAGGTAAAATGTAAGGAGTCTGGCATTCCTTACGCGAGCATAGTGACAGAACAAAGGTCTTCTTTAGTAGGATAGTTAGTGCTAGAGCGAACCGGCTCGGCTGTTCAGTCTTTGACTACAAAATATACTTCGGCTGCCTCCAACTATACATTTTGTTATTGTTATTTAAATAAATTTGTTAAAGGTCACCATTGCGCAATTTGAAAATTTCATAATTGTCTTCAGTTATTTTAGCATATCATATCTACTATTTTACCATATCAGTTGATCGCATACCATACCTACTATTTTCAATTGGCTAGTTTTAGTCTGGGTTATTAAAAAAACAATTTACATTAGTGTTGATTATTAATTATATCTAAAGATTTTTTTTTTTCAATTTCGTCCAATTTGGAAAAACACATACAAATTAGGTATTCACTAATACGCAATAGATTCAACATATATTATATTAAACGTAATGTTGAAAGATATAATGAAATTTTATATAAATTTAAATATTCATATATAAAAATGAAACAAAAAAAAACCTTTTCTACTACCTAAATAATATTGGACAAATTTCTAAGTGAATTACAATTAGAAATAGTATAAATAACCATGCAAACAATAAATACATAACACGTTTGAAACAATAAACTTTAATTTTCCAATTTCTATAAAATATTTACCTGATGATTGTTGTTCACTGACGCCAGTTCACCACCGGCTGCATCGCGAGCAATATATTCACGAGCACTGGACAAAACCGGGACACAAGAGTAGTTGTGACAAACGCTCTGAGGGGACGAGGGTCCAAAGAGGACGCACAGGCGACGCGATTCGCGGTACAGCCGGGACTGCCTCGCCCGAGACGTTTTCGGTCGATATTCCCCACTCCAGAACAACAGGTTAGAATGCGTGCGCCGAAACATAAACACATCCCGGCACAGACCTGGTAACTGACGAATCCCTGTTACTAATTCTATTCTAGGTCCTTTGTCCGGCTCTTGAAGGATTCAGCTCTCCCGTAGACATTTAATTCTTTGTTTAACTAATGAGTCTGATTTATGTATTGACCATCAGTCATCGTTATGTATAATACCATCGAACATAAGATGCGTCTTTGTATGTATTAGAGGAAAGAAATATAGAGTATCGTAGTTGAGTGCGTGCACCAGTGTTCTCACCCAACTCAGCATGTGGATTCTAAGGACCGCCCAATTCTATAATAAATAAATAAAAATACGACTATGATATATGGTGGATATTAATGAATAAGTGCATATAAAAAATAAAAATAAAAAACAATTTTTAGATGTATTAATTTATATACCTATATATGCACTAATCTTCAGCACTATTATGTATCTTTTGTTAGATAAGAAAGGATAAGCAGAGATATAAAATCATTTTTTCCATAAAGACCGCGCTTTCACTGTAAATTACCACCGTTTTCCCATAAAATATTTTAGAACAAGACTATCACATTAATGGCTCTTTTTGTTTTTTATAATCGCTATTTTTTTGCTAAATATCTTAAGATTCGCTCTGTGTTTCGAATCTGTTCCTATTTGGTCAAAAAGGTTTTATAATTACCTATTCAGAACACCAAATACCTTCACTGGGCGTTGAATTTTGTAAGTGGGAAAATCTCAATACATTTTTGGATATTCCCCAGCTGGTTGAAATTCGACTATAGGCCGACTATAGACTATATTGACCAAGTTAAAGAAAATTACTTTTACCAATCTTTTTTTTTTAATTTGTAACTTATTTGAAACACGAAATAGCTAATAACTAAAAAAATTGATTAACAAAAAATTTATTTGGAAGAGATATCAGTTCGTTTTACACACACACATGTATCAATTAGCGACTCGCCACCAAACCACAATTTTTTTTCTGCAATTTTTTGTACACAAACCTTCCTCGTTTCTCGTTACTTTAGTGAAAACCGTATCAAAATCCGTTAGGTGAAAAATTCAATCATTATCCTTGAACACCCTCCTTATTCGCCAGATCTTACCCCTCTGACTTTTAACTTTCTCCAAAATGCAAAATGGTGATGAGGGGATATCACTGAGAGGATGTGGAAACAATAAAACAATAAACGTCGGGGAAACTAAAAAAAGGAACTGAGATGGGACAAGTGCTTAGCAACGAATGGAGAGTATTTTGAAGGAGACAAAATTAATTTAGATGAAATTTTGTAAAATAAAGTTTTATGGCCCCAGTTCGCATTTTCATTGGATACACTATGTAGGTTTGTATTGTATAAATATAGATATACAAGATATAGAAGATTAAATTTCAATATATTAAATGTCAATGGAAAACGATTTTGGAGCAAGTTTTCCATTGTTAAAAACAATTAAAATACACACACGAATTTTACTACATGTTATAGTAAATATCTTTTACATTTACGGATGGTGGAAGAAGGACTACGAGGGAAGATTCTTACAACGAACCTGATTTTGAGCCAAAAGACAAAATGGGACAAGGATTTGTCAAAAACGAAGAAAGTTTTTGCCCATAAATTAAAAATTTTATATAATATATTAATTTTTTTATTAACTTTAAAAATTTAAACTACTTCAGTTGTGGTAGGCGGTTCTGTAGGAGTGCATTCGCCACTGGGCTCTGCGACGCATCGTCCATCGACACAGTTTTCCAGTCCAGGCCAAGAGCAAGGTCGAATCAAACCAATGCCCAGAAAAGTACAGGTCAATCGGGTATTGCAATCCTGGCAAACTGTACCCTGGAATTATAAACGACTTGATCAAACGGCTAAGCAAGTGAAATTACTATTCATTTCCCATTTCCCTATCCCTATCCCTTTCCAATCTTTATCCTTAATCTTACTGTACGTACTTACAGCACGTGTGTCGTCGCTTATGTTATAGGCGACGGCAAGTGGAACTATCAAGTGGACCGTCGTCGTCGGCTTGTCTGTTGAAAATAATGAAGAAAATCGTTGGTTCTTAAGATATCTATAGAGACTTTTCATTTAAAAGCCTTTTGACTCGTCGATCCAAATTATAAAAGGATAATACGGCTGTAAAAACGATAGTACTTAAATCTAAATCAATATCTATCTTGCACTAGCGACCCGCCCCCGGCTTCGCCCGGCGTGCAATTTTTATATACCCTATAACATTCCCCGTTTATCCCTCTTTCCATTAATGAAAACCGAATTAAAATCGGTCTACCCGTTCACCCGTGATGCCGTGACCAAGGGAAATGGGGATTCATTTTTATATATATATAGATAGATAGGTACCGGTTACATTTTTATTCCCTTCGGTGTCAAATTTCTGAGTCCATGGAGTTGCAATGTGCTTAATTTTTTTAACAAACGCTTGGTCTACATAACCAGTGATTCAACCGGTGGTCAGCAAATTAGACTAGCTATACAACCTGTTAAGGTAATGCACGCAGCATGCTTGGAACCCTTAGCAGGGCAGGGACCAAAGATTGATAAAGATACGGCAAGATAATAAAACATCACCTTTGTTTCAGTGAAGTTACATTTCACAAGGGATTTGTTGAAATCTTGTAGAGGCGTTTCGTCGTTTGATGCCGCTTGACCTGACCAAATCGTTGTCAATGCTAGCTAAAAACACAAAACAGGTGAAAACATTAATTTTATTATTACATACTTTTGCCGGCGACTTCGTTTGCGCCTTTATTCTTAGGTGTTACAACATTTATTTAATCTTTATTGTTCATATATTTTTATTAGCTTGGGGAACATTATTTTTTCTTGATGAAAGGTACCCTATGCTCTTTTCTGTATCCATGACAACGTTGTATGCAAAATTTCGTGATGATCGGTTGAGTAGTTATAAGACCTTAAGCTAACAAACAAACACTCTCACTTTCGCATATATATAATTATATATAATGTGCAAACACCTTATTTAAATTGTGGTTGTAGAAACAAAAACAAAATTGTGTTGCTCTGAAAGGAGAAACATTTTTTATTATTAAACTAAATTGATTTTACGTTTTCTACTGCTTATTAAAAAATAAAAATCTAAATGAAATAAAAATCTTACCTGAAAAGAGAAACAACATTTAAGCTATTATAATATATATATATACAATTTTTACACTTTGTACACCTTGTACTGAAGACTAAAAAAATAGTTTTTAGAATTTTTGTATGTTCACACTAATCTCAGAGACGGCTTAACCGATTTGAATGCGGTTTTAATATCACTGCTCAGCTAGTTTATAATATCACTACTTAGGATTGATTTATTAAATAAAGTGAGATCATATTAAATAACGATATACTTAATGTGAAAACAAATTTTCAAAATGCTTAAAACCAGCTTTTTATTATTACTATTATTTACTATTATTTACTATTATTTACTATTATTTACTTATATAAAATGTGCACTTACCACACTCAATACAATAAAAGCGACTCTCTCCATATTGACGCAAAGTGCTGATAAAATATTATGATGTTTATTACAGTAATGCGAGAGCTTATATAGTAAGTGTCAATTATCAGTTTAAACAATTTTCCAATGAGTAGACGCATATTAGATGAGTAATGACAGACAGATATGACAAATTTTCCATCTATATTTATAATCTTGAATAAACAAGATAGCACCTACTTATAATTTATATGTGACTGGATGGCCTATTAAAGATAAAGTTAATGTTAAGATTAAGTTAAGGAAATATAAAACAACCGAATGAGTTGAAATCACTCCATAGAGTTTTTTTTTATCCTCTATGATAACTGACCTCGTTGAGAGAATCGAACTTGGCATTTACTTAAATTCTAAAGTACCTTTCGTAAATGCGAAAGTACGCGTTCACGCCTTAATTACTCATCATGAAATTTTGCATAAACGTTGTCATTTAGTTCAGGAAATAGTACTGCTTCCGGGAGATCTAATAATAAAAATAAAATATCAACGCCTGACAAAAATATATGAGCAATAAAGATTCAATACATAAGAAAAATTGGCGAAGTCGCAGGAATATATTCTCGTTTATGAAGATGTATAATGTAGGTCTGTACTGTTTTCTTACAGGTATTTGTAAAACAGCTCTCATCATTACAGGGTTTTAGCAATTTCAAACAATTTTATACAGGTATTGCTATTGTTTTTACTAATTATACTAACAACTCGTTTCGGCTTGGCTTGAGTGCATTTACATGCAAGGGGCACACTGAAATGATCGGGAATAGAATATTTCGGATTGAGTTACAATAAAACCTTTTTTAGAATTTGAATACTGGCCTCTTAGAATCTTAATGACATTCAAACAATTAATTTTTTTTACTAAAAACTAAAACTAAGTTGACACGTCGTTAACAGAAATGGAGCTCACGCGTGAACATTTCCGTGCCATAATTTATCACAATTTTCGTCGCGGCTTATCTCACGATAAATGTCTCAGCGAACTTGTTTCGATTTATGATGTTGAAGCACCGAGTCAAACGACAATATACCGCTGGTATGCCGAGTTCCGACGCGGTCGTGTGTCGCTCAGCACTGTTTCTTCTGCAGGTCGACCGAGAACAGCGGTCACGCCTAAAAACATCGCAGCTGTGCGAACTATTATATTAGATGACCGTCATGTGACATACGAGCAGATTCGGGCTGTTATCAGTATCTTAATGACTGCAATTCAGTCGATATTACATAATGAGCTGTGTGTAAGAAAGGTAGTTTCCCGCTGGGTTCCCCACAATTTGTCCGATGAGCAAAAGGCGGCTCGTGTAGATTGGTGCCGGAATACTCTGCAACGCTTCAACGGAGGGAAGTCAAATGCCGTTTATAATATCGTCTCAGGTGACGAATCATGGATTTATTTATACGAACCTGAAAGAAAACATCAGTCAGCAGTTTGGGTCTTCGAAGACGAGGTCAAGCCAACGAAAGTGGTTCGCTCCCGCAGCGTGTCAAAGAAAATGGTCGCTACGTTTGTCTCGAAAAAGGGGCATGTTGCTACAATTCCTTTACAGGAACGCAGAACGGTTACCGCCGAGAAAAAATATACGTATACGTAGCTTACCGCCAGTCCGTTACCAAGGAACTCGCAGCTTAATACTTATTACGTAACCTGCATACTTAATTTAGTAGCTACATACTTACTAATGATGACACATATTGATGTGTAAGTATGGGTCATCCATACAGAGAACGGTCCCACAGTAAAGCTAGTATAAGGATGTCGCATCATTCTTAATTGTGTCGGTTCAGGAATTTACGTACTCGGCCTGATTTATACGTACACACGTATGCGGCTACATTATTTAGTAATGTAGCCGCATACATATTCATACGTATTTATAACGATATATACGTATAAAAATGGTGATTCACCACCTTAACGTAAGTGCTTACATGATAACGTCTCTTGTTACGTATGACTGGTTCTACATATTGATCGGACGTAACAAGTGAAATTTGTCAGTAGTAATGGAGTATTAGGTACATACTTACGCATTTTCTTGTCGTAAAGATTGAGCAAAGAATATTCTTTTCCAAAACTCAACATACCATATAATACAGATTAACTTTCACATAATTGAGTTTCTGTGTTTAAAAATAAAGTCTTTTTGTGAAATTGATTAAAATTGATACGTTCCGTGATCAATTTTAAGTTTGTCTTGAATAAGACAAATTAATAAGTATGAAACATGCTGTTACTGTGCTTACAATACGTAATTAAAGATCGCGCCAAACTGGCTAAACTTCTAGTATGCGGCTACATTATACGTATTCGCTATACTGTCTATGTGAGGGGGCTACTTATTGAACGTATGCGGCTACATTATACGTATTCGCTGTACTGCCTACGTGAGTGGGCTACTTATTGAACGTATGCGGTTACATTATACGTATTCGCTGTACTGTCTACGTGAAGGGGGGCTACTTATTGAACGTATGCGGTTACATTATACGTATTCGCTGTACTGCCTACGTGAGTGGGCTACTTATTGAACGTATGCGGCTACATTATACGTATTCGCTGTACTGCCTACGTGAGTGGGCTACTTATTGAACGTATGCGGTTACATTATACGTATTCGCTGTACTGTCTACGTGAAGGGGGGCTACTTATTGGACGTATGCGGCTACATTATACGTATTCGCTGAGTTTCTTTCGGGGTTTCTTCTCAGGATCGTCATCTTGGCTTTTTTTCCGAAACCCTGGTAAATTCAAATTTAACTGGTAAATTAAACGACGATCATAAGAGTTTCTTGAAGAAACCTAATTGATAAATAAATATTTTGATTATTATTATTTTTTGCTGTACTGTCTACGTGAGGGGGCTACTTATTGGACGTATGCGGCTACATTATACGTATTCGCTGTACTGTCTATGTGGGGTGGCTACTTATTGGACGTATGCGGCTACATTATACGTATTCGCTGTACTGTCTATGTGGGGTGGCTACTTATTGGACGTATGCGGCTACATTATACGTATTCGCTGTACTGTCTATGTGGGGTGGCTACTTATTGGACGTATGCGGCTACATTATACGTATTCGCTGTACTGTCTATGTGGGGTGGCTACTTATTGGACGTATGCGGCTACATTATACGTATTCGCTGTACTGTCTATGTGGGGTGGCTACTTATTGGACGTATGCGGCTACATTATACGTATTCGCTGTACTGTCCTGTGAGGGGGCTACTTATTGGACGTATGCGACTACATTATACGTATTCGCTGTACTGTCCTGTGAGGGGGCTACTTATTGGACGTATGCGGCTACATTATACGTATTCGCTGTACTGTCCTGTGAGGGGGCTACTTATTGGACGTATGCGACTACATTATACGTATTCGCTGTACTGTCCATGTGTGAGACTACTTATTGGACGTATGCTGGCTGGCGGTGTTGCCATATATACGAATTTTTCCGTATTTATACGGAATTTTAATTTTAAAACCAGACTATAAGTTCACACGGATTTTTAATGCAAAGAGTAGGTAGTTTCATATTATTCCTAAGAAAATGATTAAAAAAAAATCGGTACTGTACATTTTATTTGATCTCGCATAAACTAGCGATTTGCATTTTATAAGCAAATTTTGCAAAACTGAGGCAAAACACTGGTATAGTACGGATTATGGCCTTGGGGTAATACCCTTGAGATATTTTGGTGGGTGGGTCGTTTAATAAGACGATGAAAGAGTGTGAAAGTTAATAGTGATATTTACTATTAGTGCAAACAAGACGAAAACATTTTGTTTTGTTATGAATGGAATCACTGTCTCCTGTTGTTTATTGTTTCTGATTTCGATATTGTTTCGATGGAATTTGTTGTAATTTTTTTGTGTAAGTTAATCATGGAGACCATCAATGTTTTATTATAAATAAGCCGAAAGGCAGGAAAGCAATATTACAGCCTAGAAATTAATTCTAAAATAATTGGAAAAATGACTTTTATTTAGAAATAAACTTGTTTGTAACTTCATTTTATTTTATGATTTCATTAAACAATATTTTTATTATTTCAAGTTATTATTTTCAAGTTTTTTTTCTTTACGTGACATTTTCCCTCAAAAGTAAGTCACATCAATCAAAGATTGAGTTTTATTTTTTATACGAATTTCATACGGATTTTACGAAAGTTACGGATTTTATGAAATACGGATTTCATATGGAATTTGTTTTTAAGCAAGGATGCCTCCTTAGCGCTTTCGGAGCTAGATCTAGCGGCGCTTTTTTTTAAGTCATTTGGCACCGCAAATTAACAACAACTCCTAGCGGAAAATATAGCGCTTTTTATAATAGCGTTTGGCAACCATTGCTGCCATTTTAGTGCTTTCAGCGCTAGATCTAGCGGAATTTCAATGTAGGTAATCAAATCTCGCTAGATTATCGCAATGGTTAATAAGTTACACCACATACTCATTATTTATAACCATTTCAAAATTAACGTTATTTTCACTGTATGTGTTTATACTTATTAAGGGTGATTCGGTTGATGACCTTTAAATAACTTTAAAATAATTGATGTTATGCATTGCGTTCTACATAAGTAAAGCCATTTTTGTTCAGAACGAAAACGATAGTCTGTTACTACTTGAAAAGGCGAAAAAACAATTTTGCCTACAAGCACTATTTTTTTGGCCAATCAGACAATATGATTGTTATGTGAAACGCATGTATTTAACTCCTATTTTAAAAATAGCATTATAATATGGTGTTTTTTTTAATCACGCTCCCACACTCAAATGGACTTGATGACATCTGTGAGCTGGCAGCACTGGTCTCATTCAATTTTTTTTTCGTGTCGTGTGCGTTGTGTATGTTTGGTTGCGCTTGCGTGTTTTTCAAATATGGAGGAAATTTTAAAAGAAATAAACTGTGAAGAACTGATTGGAGTTTTGGCGGGTAAGTTTATTTCGTTACTTACTTCTTGCAGTACCCACAGCAGTGTATATTACTTACAACAAACATTACAATTGTTGTCTTACGATATATTAACATGTCTGAACCTGTCGAATTGTCGACACATTAATTTACTATTATATTTGTAAAATTTTGTGTACTTGATTGGTAGGACACGAATACACGATATGTATGTACAGGTTACAAAAACCGTTAGAGGGAAATTATACTTTCTATTTATATTCTGCAATGAGTGAAAATTCGATATAACGAGATTCTTGACAAGAAGTGTAATGTATATGTGTGTGTAATTTTATTGCTTTGTCGCACGACAAAATAATTACCTATTGTCGGTCGCTAGAAATGTCCTACCAGCGGTATCGTCTACACCATGTCTGCCAGTTTATTCCATTCCTTGTCCGATAAAATACGGTTTTTATGGGCAGTTCTAGGTGATTTCGAAAAATATGTTAAATTAAATACCTAGAAAATAATACTTTTTCTATAGACATAAATAAATTCCTGACACCGCTTGTTCCAGAACACGAAATCGATCTGGAAACTGCATCTTTACTGGAAGAGGAACAGCTCAAGGAGCTGATCCCAAAGATAGGTCCAAGATTGCGTTTTAAAAAAATAATAAAAGCAAATCAAAAACTACCAGAAGAAACGCCTGTGAATGAAATAGCTGTGAGTGCTTTTTTTTTACTTATTTTGCTATTTCAATGTTTTTAACGTTTTAACATTGTTAATTATTTATTTTTCAGTTTGTTGAAGCTTATTCTGCCTCTGGTTCTGATGACACCTTTTCGCCACCACCGGATCATTCTGCGCTAGAGCTTGCGCAGGAAGAATCACTTCCAAAAACATTGAACAATTTTGTAAGTTTGGTTTTGTTATAAACACAAAATCTATTACTATACTTATCTAACTTTGTGTAGGTACATTAAATGTGGCTTAGTATGTTTTTATGGTACTAGTGAGACATGCAACACACTCCTGTTGGTAATAAATAATGTTTGCTCATGATCATTGAAGTGATACCCAGAACTTAGAGTGATAAAGTCCAGATCACTGTGATGGTAACTTATTAGCCCAGTAATTTCACTATTAGCTTATTCACAGTATTCACAGTTCCCTTCTTACAGGAATTTATTCCATTATTATTAGTAGGTAGTAAAAAACCATAACCTTGGGTGGTTATATTGGACCACACAATACTGGAAACCGGCAACCAGAAACAGTAATAATAAGAATGACTCTTGTAACTCTTTTCTTTTCTTACAGGTATACAACATTTTGAATGTAATTACAAAATTTGCAGTATTATGTCACTGTTAGATACACTTTAAACTAAAGGCGTTTTCTACTGCAACATAGGGTATGCAGGAATGGTCAATTCTCAAAATGACATATTTATTATGAGTCTTAAAATACGTTAAATGTTTATGTTCTTTGTTGTTGCTAAATCATTTCATTGTACATAAGGTGTAACAAAAAGGTGTGATAATACTGAAGGGTATATAGGTATGTACTAATCATTGTGAACAACGTTTAATATGTGGCCAAAAGTTCATAGACGTTGGACAAAATGCTAATAATATAATTTACGAGATTAAAGTGTATTAAAGTCAAGTGTATTAATATCATTCTTAGTGTTATCAATAAATCTTTAATTATTATATAATTAGTTTTATTATGTTACTCTTCAATTTTATGTCAAGTACTTGGGTAGGCAGCTTATTCTTGTGTACTTATGTGGTACATTACAGCTTTATGTGACTGACGTAACATAAATCCTTTGTGGTGCGCATATGTTGGTGTGTTATTTATTACGTCCATAATTATGTATTGTATGTATTTGATACGTAACCGAATGGACCACTCCGTTACTTTATGTGACATGCTTTCTGCCTGGTGTTACTCATATACATTCTGACTTGATATCTATGTCTAATATTATATAAGAAATTAGTTATGCTTATTTTTCATATAATAACATAATTCCTTAATAATACAGCATTACATTATAGATAATGAGCCAGAATAGGTATTAGTAACGCCAATCATTAAGTGTGTCATCTTATGGCCCTTCCAGACAGCCTGATCTTAGTCGCCACGATGGCGGAGGAGGATGAGGAGAAGGGGACGAGGTAGGTACCATCGGTCGTGTCGGCAACCCACACGGCCTGATTTCGGTCGGACCTGACGGCGGAGAGAAATGAGGAGAGCGTGTAATTTTTCCATGGAACCTCGTCCTCTTCAGTCCTACGAACTGGTGTTGGTTACGTAACGTAATTATGCTACTCCATTACAGCATGACACCTCATACCTACGTACGCCCTGGCGTTTGATACGTAAAATAATGGTACCGCTCCATTACTGCTTGAAGGCCCTTCCATACGAGCTGGTTTCGGTCGACCTGACGGCGGAGAGGAATGAGGAGGAGACGAGGTAGGTACCATCGGTCGTGTTGGCCGGCCACTCACACGGCCCGATCTCGATCGGACCTGACGACGGAGAGGAATGAGGAGAGCGTGTAATTTTTCCATGGAACCTCTTCTCATTCCTCTCCGCCGTTAGGTCCGATCGAGATCGGGCCGTGTGAGTGGCCGGCCGACACGACCGATGGTACCTACCTCGTCTCCTCCTCATTCCTCTCCGCGGTCAGGTGGACCGAAACCAGGTCGTATGGAAGGGCCTTCAAGCAGTAATGGAGCGGTACCATTATTTTACGTATCAAACGCCAGTGCGTACGTATGAGGTGTCATGCTGTAATGGAGTAGCATCATTACGTTACGTAACCAACTCCAGTTCGTAGGTATGAGGTGTCATGCTGTAACGGAGCAGCACCGTTAGTTTACGTATTAAACACCAGTGCGTACGTATGAGGTATCATGCTGTAATGGAGTAGCATCATTACGTTACGTAACCAACACCAGTTCGTAGGTATGAGGTGTCATGCTGTAACGGAGCAGCACCGTTACTTTACGTATTAAACACCAGTGCGTACGTATGAGGTATCATGCTGTAATGGAGTAGCATCATTACGTTACGTAACCAACACCAGTTCGTAGGTATGAGGTGTCATGCTGTAACGGAGCAGCACCGTTACTTTACGTATTAAACACCAGTGCGTACGTATGAGGTATCATGCTGTAATGGAGTAGCATCATTACGTTACGTAACCAACACCAGTTCGTAGGTATGAGGTGTCATGCTGTAACGGAGCAGCACCGTTACTTTACGTATTAAACACCAGTGCGTACGTATGAGGAATCATGCTGTAATGGAGTAGCATCATTACGTTACGTAACCAACACCAGTTCGTAGGTATGAGGTGTCATGCTGTAACGGAGCAGCACCGTTACTTTACGTATTAAACACCAGTGCGTACGTATGAGGAATCATGCTGTAATGGAGTAGCATCATTACGTTACGTAACCAACACCAGTTCGTAGGTATGAGGTGTCATGCTGTAACGGAGCAGCACCGTTACTTTACGTATTAAACACCAGTGCGTACGTATGAGGAATCATGCTGTAATGGAGTAGCATCATTACGTTACGTAACCAACACCAGTTCGTAGGTATGAGGTGTCATGCTGTAACGGAGCAGCACCGTTACTTTACGTATTAAACACCAGTGCGTACGTATGAGGTATCATGCTGTAATGGAGTAGCATCATTACGTTACGTAACCAACACCAGTTCGTAGGTATGAGGTGTCATGCTGTAACGGAGCAGCACCGTTACTTTACGTATTAAACACCAGTGCGTACGTATGAGGAATCATGCTGTAATGGAGTAGCATCATTACGTTACGTAACCAACACCAGTTCGTAGGTATGAGGTGTCATGCTGTAACGGAGCAGCACCGTTACTTTACGTATTAAACACCAGTGCGTACGTATGAGGTATCATGCTGTAATGGAGTAGCATCATTACGTTACCTAACCAACACCAGTTCGTAGGTATGAGGTGTCATGCTGTAACGGAGCAGCACCGTTACTTTACGTATTAAACACAAGTGCGTACCTATGAGGTATCATGCTGTAATGAAGTAGCATCGTTACGTTACGTAAGCAACACCAGTTCGTACGTATGAGGTGTCATGCTGTAATGGAGCAGCACCATCACAATACTCCGGACGTAAGTATGATACACCAGTATTTTCCGGTTACGTATACGTAGCTGGATGTTTTACGTAGCGCGCTTCATGACAGGTTGACATGAAGCGGGCTACGTAATGCCGGTTACTTACGCGACATGGAGGCCCTTACAAGCTTACGAGTGGTACGTTTTTGTCCTTACATACGTAGTGGCGTTCATGATTTACGTAACTTTTTTCTCTCTGTGTGGCATATCACGGTTTGTTTGCCAGAAATGATAGCCGAACTCCGAAAAAATAACCCGAAACGTCGCATCATCTTACATCACGATAATGCGAGCTCCCATACGGCTCGGAAGACAAATGATTTTTTGAAGCAGGAAAACGTTGAGCTGATGAGCCATCCTCCGTACAGTTCTGACCTGAGCCCAAACGATTTCTTTACATTCCCTGGAATGAAAGATTTATTACGCGGTCAACGGTTTGAAGACCCCGAAGCAGCTGTGGAAGCGTACAAATCAGCCATTTTGTCAACATCACTTCAGACTGGAATTACTGTTTTAATGATTGTGCACGAATGGAAAAGTGCATTAAGTTGAACGGAGAATACTTCGAAAAACAATAAAATACAATTTCGCTATACCGTGCATGTGGTTTTACTTATTCCCGATCATTTCAGTGTGCCCCTCGTAAAAGGCACACTGCGTTTCGCAGTCATTTGGGCAGTCCGTCTGGCGGCAGTAACCACTCCCTTACAAAAGATCACTGTGAAATAACAGCACGTGTGCTGTTGTGCTTCGGTGAGTGAAGTATCCCTTATCCCTTATCCTTAATCCTATTGTAGTCGGCAGCGCACTTGCAGCAGCTTTGACTTTGCTTGTGTTATAGGCGACGGTACCATCAAGTGGACCATCAGCCTGTCTGCCGATCTTAACATAAAAAAAAAATTTTAAGCTATCTAATTTATAATTCATTACAATTAGATTTAGAAAAAGTTATTTTGACAATTTTCAAAAAAAAAATATTTTGAAAAAAAATAATAATAATACGAGGGTAACACTGAAAGTTTTTGGAAACTCAAAAACTAAATAATGTAGGAGGCTGTTTGTATTCTTATAGTTTTTCGAAGTAGTCTCCATTCCTTTCTTTTGTAAGCACCGCCGCATGCAATGGAACCACTGACTGAAGCAGTGAGCCCCCACTGCCCACTCTTATTTAGGGATCTCTTTCACGGCGTTTTCGAACACTTTTACTGCATCTTCAGATCCACGGTTTCAAGTCGGGACTCCAGGTTCCATCTCCTGTGACGGTGTCAAATACAGCATTTGACTCACCTCCGTTCAATCATTTCGCGGCACCAATCTAAGCACCAACGTCTAAATTTGAGCAAATCTGCTGGTATGCCACTCTTTTATCTGTTTCAATCATGAGCCGCACAGCACTCAAGTAATTTGCATTTGTCGCCGTAGATGGTGGACGTCCTTTACGAAAATCATCAGTGAGATTGCTACGGCCACGTTTAAACTCACTGAACCAGTTATAAATAGTGGCACCGGATGGGGCTTCGTCATGAATTGCCAATCGAAGTCTATCATAACTTCGTTGTTGATTAAGACCGCAATAAAAGTCATAATAAATCATAGAGCGAAAATTTTCTCCCGTCAAATTTATTTTTTTGCACAACACACACTTTTTAAATGAACACAAATTTGTAAAAACAAATGTTAATTGAATAAAATTATACAGATAGTTTCCTAAAGAGTTCTTAATTCGAAATTTACATTGATTACTTACTTCTTACTTGATTCTTTACTTTCTGGCCAGTTCTAATAACTTTCAGTGCGGTCCATATACAACTGGACATAAGACAAATACAACAATTCCTACATCGGAGTGTTTGTTTAGAATATAATGCCAGAGACCTAAGTCTATGTATGATGGGAAAGAAAAAATATTATAAAAGTTAAAAATATTATATTTATTGGGAAGAAAATTTTTAATATTCAAGAAATAGTTTAAAAAAATAATAATTTTGGAGGTTATTGATGAAAAAAAAATTTTTCTTGAATTTTTAAAATATTGATTTATTTTTGATTTACAAAATCAATTTTTTTTTTAACTATAAAAATTTAAGTCTATAGTCTATGAATGAGGCCTTTCATAATATTCATAACTGGGAATTATCCCAGTGTTCCCGTTAGATCAGGCAAATTTAATACTTGGGTCCTAGGTGATACAAGTACTTTCGCTTCATTCTATAAATAATGTGTAAAGACAACCCTGCAAGCGGCAGACCTTTATGCTTCTAATCGAAAGGGGTGGTAATTGAATCATTAAACCTGCTCGCTCGACGAAGGGTTGACGTGTAATGTACCAGACTCATAACTTATGTATATTAGGCTCTATAGCTGAATACTTTGTGCTCATAATTGAGTATGAAACATTCAGTCATAACTTGAACAAAAATGAAAATATACCTACGTCATCATTACACAGAAGGCAGATATTCCATTCGAACGACGGCTCTGGGTGGTAAATTTACTTCATCTATGTGTCATAGGCCATTATATCATACAGGTTATGATATTAAATTGATATCAAGAATAAATTCATGTATTACTATTGCCAGGCTCTGAAATTTTATAATGTATATAAGACTATTTAAAAGTTATAAATAAATAGACTTGCGTTGCTCTGTAAACAAAATTTAATACATTAATATTTACACAAAATCGAATATTTACATGATATACATACAAAAATAAAATAAAATAATTTACCTGTAAACAAATAAACGACATTTAAAGTCTATTATTCATTTATGTAAGTATCTTATTTATAAATTTATTTATTGTTATAACTTTATACATTATTTTTTTACAATTAATGACAAGACAATGACAATCATCTTCTTTAACTTGTTGACTGCCACCATTACATAGGTATATAATGAGAATAATAGTTAAAATTAGAGAAACATACAAAGTTTCTTTACATGTATACGAAGCCGGGGTCTGCCTCTACCACTTTGAAGTCTTAACTTCATCTGTACGGAATTGATCTATAGTAATAAAACGGGACAAGAGCGGGTTGAACTCGCGTGAAGAGGGTTCCGTACAATGTTACCTATCCGCACAATATTGAGTGATTTAACATGTTATTTTAATATCATGGACTTCTTATAGGTTTTCCTATATTCTATAAGTAGAAAACTAATTTCTGTATTTTGTTCAAAATTTTGGGTTCATTAGTTTCGGAGATAATGGTTCCGTTTTTTTATTTGGACGTGCGGAACCCTAAAAAAAAATATAAAATTCGGCAAGCAGGCTGAACGCCTTCTTGATGATAGGAGGCTACCGTGCCTACTAACACAAGCTACTCCATTCATGCTAGAAGTGCGCTACCAATCTTAGTAGGCGAAAGGATAAAGGATTAGGAGAGGATAGGGAAATGGCTTGGCCACCCTTACTCACTCATCGAAACACAACAGCACACGTTCTGTTATTTCACTGTGATCTTCTGTAAGACTCTGGTTACTGCAACCAGATATTAAATGGGAAATGGATAATAAAACATTTCATATTCCAACAATTTCTAATCATCGATGACGGTGAAGACACGTTTTAATAGAGTATAAGATCCATCGTGATACGTATAATAGGTAAAAACGTATGTCTTCTCATAAAATCTTTTATTCTCATCACACAATTCGCTACAGAAATTACAACAGTATCAGCTTTCCTTCTTTGTTTTGAACAATGCGGTGAATTTGCCAGCTTCATACGTCGGCATGAACGGAAGATAGGATGTCCATTTCCATCTACAAAAAAAAAACACAATAAAATAATTTGTTAAATAAAATAACAATAGTTAATATGTATGTAATTTAATATGTACAGATCATCGACGTAATATCCAAGTAGACGGTTAATACCTATTTATTCACAATGCAAATTGTTCTGGCAACTAACTGAGGTGCGCGGGCGCGGCGTACTGAACGTCAATTGGTCCGATCAAGGTCACCACGAAATTCTATTGGTCGTTACTGCCCGAACATTACCGGGCGTGGAATTATATAATATCTATTTCTCTAATGTGTTGTCGCTGTACTAGAAGTCTAGTTGGATATTACGTCGATGGTACAGATCAATCAATATCTGTACATATTAAATTAAACTGCTGTCGGCTTCTGTCTGTTTCGATGCTAACTTTAAGGTCATTGAATTTTGACGAGCCCATTGGATGAGTGGTTAGGGTTCTTGCCTTAACGCTCTGTTCTAGGGTTCCCGAGTTCGATTCCCGGCAGTGTCAACTTTGAAAAATGAACTTTTCAAATTTGTCTCTGGTCTGGATCTGGAAAGTAGTGGCAGGCACACTGCGTTTCGCAGTAATTTGGGCAGCCCGTCTGGCGGCAGTAACCACCCCCTTACAGAAGACCACCGTGAAATAAGAGCACGTGTGCTATTGTGTTGCGATGAGTGAAGTAAGGGCCCATTTCCTATCCCTTCCCAATCCCTTATCCTTAATCGTATTGTAGTCGGCAGCGCACTAGCAGCAGCTTTGGCGTTGCTTGTGTTATAGGCGACGGTAGCCACCTACCATCAAGTGGACCGCCAGCCTGTTGGCCGATCTTAACATTAAAAAAAAAACAACAGATTTCGATATGGTTATCACTAATGGAAAGAGCGATAAAGGTGGAAGGTTTGTGTGTATATAATTTGCAGAAAAAAATGCGTCAGGCGTCTCTAGTTCTATATAAGGTATAAGGTTATTAACAAATTGCCACGCTTCATCCCGGTGAGAAATCATATTAGTCACGAAAAACAACATTTTACGACACCCTAAAAAGATGCGAATAAACAAAGATTATCTTAGAGTGTTAGAGTACATACCTACGAATAAATTTCATCCCAACAGGAAAATCGTAGGTATCTCCAGCTTGAGTGGCGCCGGAGGCTTCGAGAGACATTTCCTTTGCCCACGACCTCAGCCCACGCTCTTCTTCGGTACCTGAATATTTATTAATTGGTGTGTGGCTTTTATTTAAATGCAAATAGTTAAGTGTGCTTGAAGTAAGTTTCAAGAGGATAAAAATAAAACTTGATTTGATTCTTAATTTACCACGAGTTGAGAGACAAGGTACATTATTAATTTTGTTGTTGCTAAGAATGCGCAGCGGGATTTTGGATAGCCCCAATGTCGCCTCTCGACTTGGAATGAATTTAGACAAGACGAAAGTCATTTTCAGCGAGCATATTCTCCCAGGACCTGTTACCGAAGAGGATGCAACTCTTGAAGTTGTTAGATCTATTTGGGACAATCGATCTAGTTAGGCAGAAACAACTTTAATAAATAGTCTGACAAAAGAATCCAGCCGACTTGGGCTGCTTTCGGGAATCTATATACGTCATCTCTTCTTGTAACCACTGCCGCAATGTTTGAAGACCAAAGTCTATAATCAATGTATCCTGCCAGTAATGACGTATGGTGCTGAAATGTGGCCTCTCACGGCAGGACCGATCCACAAGTTCAAAGTCGCTTAGCGACCTATTGATCGGGGCTAGCTCGGAGTTTCTTTGGGTGAGTTCTAGGATCACAAATTCTACAATTCACCCAAGAATCAAAGTTCTTGTTCGATATAGCTGAAAGAATCAGTAAGCTGAAGTGGCAATGGGCCGGTCACATCTGTCGCAGAGCCGATAACAGATAGGGTAGACGAGTTCTCGAATGGAGGCCACGAATTGGAAAACGCAACGTGGGATGCTCTGCGGCCATGTGAACAGACGACCTGAAAGGCATTGCAGGAAGCGGCTGGATGCGAAGTGCAGAGGATCGTTTGTGGGGCTTGCATTGGGATGCCTACATCCAAGTCTCAGAATGGAAAGTATAATTAAATATGTGTAGGTACATATGAAGAAAACCTAATCTTTATCGTACCTGGTATTAAGTTGTCAAGGAGACAACCGATCACTCCTCCAACCAATATCGAAGTGGATAACAATACTTGAAGAACAGCATCTAAGGCTTCCACTCCTGTTTGAATGACACCACTGTGAGCTGACATCCACCTCGTCAACACGAGAGGGAAGAATAAACTGAATCCAATGATGTAGAGGTTTCGCGAACTATTTAAATTTACATATTGTAGAGCAGACAGACCTGGAACAGAATTTTCTAAGATCAGGATTGACAAATTTGTTGTATTGAGCAAACAATCTCGCTTTAATTTTGAAAAACTTTCGGTTGTTTCAAATCTCCAAGAAGTTATTTGTCGCTTTTTGTTTCTAACTTCTACGAGTATTATCGACTTTCCCGAAATTGTCTTTATCGACTTTCCCGTTTAGCAAAGTCTGAGAGCGAATAGCGAAGATCACATGTAAGTGCCCACATGCACATTAATTTTGACTATTTTAAATAATTTTAACTGTAAATTTTTTGATTACGTATGAAATTGCATTTTGAAGAAAAATTGTACAGGCATCATCCCAGCCCACCGACATACCTGGCAAAAGTTTAAATATATTACATATGATGTCCCATAAAAATAAGAGTAAAATTTTTAAATGCAATGACTATTAAATTGTATGTACGAGTATATTTTGTTAACAATAATAAATATTTTATATACAGGTGTCCCGTAAATAGTGGTCGATATTGTAGTTATCGATAGAGCAGATCATAGATCATGGCTTTTCAGAAAAACGCTATTTGACCTTATTCACAAGTTGCACCGTTTTTGAGATATTGGGTTTTTTTGAATTTTTAAAAATTCCGTATCCTTTTGTCACTAATTCGCGCCACAAAGCCTAAGGTTAAGAGGTAAGAGGTTTTGACATACTGATTATTGTTTATTGTTCTCAACGAACTGTTTTACTGACTTAAAACAGAAATTTTCATTTATTCTTATGGTATTTGTAAAAAATGAGATATTCTCAAATAAAAATGCCACTTTCGTACTTAACCTATGCGTAAGGTGCAATATTGCATGACTAATTTTTGTAGCTTCTCGGAGATAACCGAAAAGATTTAAAATTGGAAGGTTTTTCTTAAATACTGTGTAAAATATGAAAAAAGAAATAAAAGTAGCCGATTAAAACTTTAGTACATACTTAAATTAATTAATAAGCTTAAAAATAATATAGTTGTTACTGAAATTTTTTATTACAGTGACGAGAAAGTTTTTTTAAGGGCATTAATTTACTTTTTTTTTATTGTATAAACCTGCCCGATTCAATTTTTTTTAAATATAGTATATTATGCCCTGTATTTTTATCTAAGTTTCAATTTTACTTTAACAAGTCAAATTAAGCCACGAAAATAAAGCTTTTCTGCTAAATCCTCGCCATAATGTTAAATCTAAAATGGTAAAATACATGTACCTATTTTTAATACCTTATTTTTAACTTCTGCGCATTAACGGTTAGCGCTAGACTTTCGTGAGGCAGCGTATACTTAAATATTCTTTTCGCAACAACGATATTGCTATTAGAAAACAACTATTGCAAAATTACGAAATAGTCAAGTCTCCCTTACATTTACAACAGCCACTTTTACATTTTAATAATAAGCTATCATTTTTCTCCTGTCCACTGTAAACATTGTGCATAAATTCAAATTTCTAACAAAATTTTGTCGAAAAAATTCGGTGTATTTTTTCGACTGCAAGCGAAAAAAACTGCAAGCAACATTTTTGATTTTTTTTAATAACAAAAATATTGTTACGTGTGGGGTGAGTCAATCTGCCGTGTAAGGGCGAAAATCTACTATTTATTTCCACAAACCAAGATGACTTCCAAAAGTGCTAAACGAAAGGTCCGATATAACCGTTAAACTTGCCAAGAGTCGTCAATGATTCCCTTATGAGTCGCTGGTTTACTGTCGCAGGTAAGTTCCGAAGTTTCGCTTTCGAATCGCAGAATCGAACTGTCCCGCTAGCTCACCACTTCGCCTATTTATATCCGCTGCCAATCGTCTAGTACTTTCTCGAATTTAGTACAAACAAACAACAAACAAATACAAGTAAGTTATGCGTGGTCGCAGCGAAGGATGCAAAAAATATACTTTATTTCTTACAACTTAATTTAATTGTAGTATTACAAGCTATGAACTAAACCTAGTATCTTCGACCGATGTTGGGAACGAAAGAGAGCGGCTGTCGATTCCGGTCGTAACTTATACCCTCGGATTGACGTCAATGGCTTCGGGTTGATGTCCGTGGGGTGCAGCGTCAGCTCCTCGTGGATCGCGTGATTCTTGGTGTTGCAACCGCAGACCGTATTGAGGGCAATGCAAGTTCAATGATCTTCATGCATTGGGCTTGCGTAACATCAATGGCTTCGGGTTGACGTCCGTGGGGTGCAGCGTCAGCTCCTCGGGAATCGCATGATTCTTGGTGTTGCAACCGCAGGCCATATTGAGGACAATGCAGGTTCAATGATCTTCATGTGTTAGGCTTGCGTAACAAGTAGGTAAACAAGTAAGTAAACAAGTAACACGCATTGTAAACAAGGTCGTTGAAAGTTCGGGAACGCTATTTCTGTTGAATGTGAGCTCTATGTTGTGTGCATAAGGACCAATTTCCCTTGACAATAACCGGAGAGTGGGGCGACTTCTATTCTAGGGTGGAACTTTCGGGAACTTTTAGCAGATGGCAACGCTTTTCTAGAACGTTCCATGGTAACTAGGGCCATGGGTTTCCATCCCCCACGCCGCAGGATCCCTCCGGGGCTCCGTGTCCGAGTGGAGGGGGTCCAGATTTCTGTGGAGAGGCACTTTAAATACCTCGGCCTCACGCTGGACCCCCGTTGGAGTTTCGAGGAACATTTTAAGCTCCTCGCTCCACGGCTCACAACAGTTGCGGCCGCACTCGGACGACTCCTCCCGAATAAGGGAGGACCAAATTCGTCTTGTCGTCGACTTTACCACGGGGTGGTAAAGTCGATGGCACTCTACGGAGCCCCGGTCTGGGCGGAGTGCCTCACTCCTCGCACCCGGGCCCTCCTGCGGAGGCCTCAAAGGGTCCTGGCGATCCGGGCCGTGCGTGCCTACCGCACGGTCAGTCATGGGGCAGCCTGCGTACTGGCAGGCATGCTACCGTGGGATGTCGATGCACTGGTTCTGGCCCAGATGCATCGGCATCGGGTCGCCGTCAGGGACCAAGGAGGTAGACCCGTCGCAGAGGAAGCGCGACGGGTCCGCATAGAGGTGCAGGAGAGGGCCTTACAGGACTGGAGTGAGGCACTACGAGAGCCTACCGCCGGCCACCGGACGATCCTGGCGATTCGTCCGGTTTTGGAGGAATGGGTGAGGCGCCGACGAGGTGGCCTCACCTTCCATATGGTGCAGATAATGACCGGACACGGGTGCTTCGGTCATTATTTGCACCAAATAAAAAGGGAGGAGTCGCCGCAGTGTCATCACTGCGGCGACCTTGATGACACGGCCGAGCACACACTTGAAGTGTGCCCGGCCTGGAGTTCGCAGCGCCGTGTATTGAGGGCGGCGCTGGGAGTCGGAGAGGTCACACTCTCAATCATGGTAAGAGCCATGATTGAGAGTGTGACCAAATGGAAAGCGGCTGCCTCCTTCTGCGGTGATGTCATGTCGCAGAAGGAGGCAGCCGAGAGGGAGCGAGAGGAAGCGGCCGGTCTCGCTTCCCTCAGACGCAGGCGGCTGGGCAGAAGAAAACGGGCATATCTAGCCCGTCTTCAACTGTCCTAGGGGACCTGCGCACACGGCTAGCTAGCCGTGTGTGCCTGCACAAGGTCCCCTCCGTCTGGGGATTGCCCTGGTGTCTCCGGGCAATCCCCCATTGGAGTTAGCTAGCCAAAAATGGCTAGGCTGCCCTGGGATGGATCGGAGTTGTTGTTTCGGCAGAGCCCGGTCTGTCCCTCCGATGGGCAAGGAGACACCGGGGAGTTTTAGTGGGTAGTACCAGTGCCGCTATGACATAGCATAGTGTGTCGCACTGGTGACCCCCACATACCCCTACCGTCTAGCCAGCGGTAGGAAATCCGTAAATGGATTTCTCCTCGACAAAAAAAAAAAAAAAAAAAAAAAAAAAAAAAAAAAAAAAAAGAACGTTCCATGGTGAATCATAACAATATTGTCACAAATAAATAGAATTATTAACACATGTTATTAATATATTATTTAATATATACATATATTTTATTAACTGAGGTACATTTAAAACTGAGCAGTCTTACATTTCTTCAAAAACTGGCTTCCATGTGATTTAATTCATGTTGCGGATAAGCATTTCATTTCAATTAGAGAAAATACGTTAATTATGACCCTTAGTGTATAATTTTTCCCAAGACAGAACAAAAATATATAGTTATTTTTTCTATAACATTTAATTTCGTAACAACAGGTCAAGTAATCGAAATAATAAGAGTTTTTAAACCCAAAAAAAAAAAAGTATCAGAGCAATATGTGGGGAGCCGGCCTTATGGAGAGTTGTGTACCTCTATTTAAAAAGCTACACATACTTACCTTACCTTCCTTGTATTTACGTAAAGACATTGTGTATATTTGTTTGAAAATATCCAAATTATTTTGCCAAAAATAACGAAATAAGGTCCAAAATAACTAGGCAAAGTAATTTATTGCAAAGACAAAAATGTATAACTACTATTAATGCATTTAATTAATTATTAATTTATTAATTGAATTTAACGCATACAAATTACCCAATTATATAAAGGAATTCCTGGATCCCTATATTTACAAGAACTTTGACAGAACAATAAAATTCGAATGTATTTAGTTATTAGAAATATTAGAAAATTAAGGAAATAATATTAAAAAAGAAAAAATAGATTAAAACAATGAAATAGAAATAATTGCATGTCCTTGTCGGGTAGAACTTACTTTATATTGTAACTGTGTTGTATAGGTATATGAATTAAGTTCCTGTAGATAAGTGCTTGGAAAATAAAATAAGAACTCCAGGTCGAGATAATACAATTGACTCACCAAATGCGGATATCATCCCAAACATAACACAGAACAATCCTCCAACTATTGGCTGAGGGATAATGATGAATACTGCACCCAACTTGCTCACCACACCTTGCACCACCATAAGTCCTGCAGCCCACTGGACCACTCGACGAGATCCTATCTAAACAAAGTCACGAACGGTGTGAGCTTACTGAAATTTTGTGAACTTGGATGGTTGGTTCCAGCTTGTATAAAAGAAGAAAGTCGTGAGCGAAAGTAAAACGTTATAGTTAAAAGTAATGACCCCAAGAGGATAGATCTATCAGTAAAGTCCAATTTCTCCGCGACAAGTAGGTACTTGTCCAAGAGACTTTGTCCGCCTTGAAAAATCTATACTAATAATATTATAAAGCTGAAGAGTTTGTTTGTTTGTTTGAAAGCGCTAATCTCAGGAACTGCGGGTTCGAATTGAAAAATTCTCTTTGAATAGTCCAATTATCGAGGAAGGCTATAGGCTATATAACGCTACGATAAATAGTATCATATAAGCAGTGTCCAGTACCGCGCGCCCCATTCGCACGCCGCCGCAGTATGGGCCACAGCGAAGCGTGGCCGAGTTCAGCTAGTATAAGATATAATGTTTAACAAAATATGTAAAGCAATGTACCGCCTGATATACACTGACGCATGTTATTATACTTTTTGGATACACGTCAAGCTTTGGGTGTTTATTTTTAGATAACTGGTGTCCGCGGCTTCGCCCACGTGGAATATTAGTCTATGTTCATCCTGAAATTCTATTCTAACTATTGATGATTTTTTTTTAAATCGGACGAGTAGTTTTGAAGATTACCACCTACATACAGACAACCAAACATAAAAACATTACCTCTTATTAGAACAGATCAAAGATTTTCAACTGTATAGATCGGGTAAGACAAAACGAAAGAATCCATAATGTGACATTTAGAACCACGTGGTACAAAATCGCCAACTTTTCAAGGCTATTTAGCTACGCCATGGCCGATATAAAAAATAGCGTGATTTAATAATAATAATAATAATAATAATAAAAGCCTTTATTACTGTTAACAATATTTGAATCTTAAAATATATCTACTTATGTCTTATCTAATTCCTTATCTAATTTATATTTCTCTTCGCAGTTACGTAGAAATTTTCCTTTTTATTTTTATTTTTTGTTAACAATTTGTCTTTCGACAAAGGCCTCCTCCAAGGCTTTCCACTCTTCTCTGTTTCTTGCCACTTTTATCCATAACTTTCCTGCTGTCTGTTTCACTTCATCGTCCCATCTCATATTTTGTCTTCCCTTGTTCCTTTTTTGGTCTCTGGGGTACCACTCGGTGATGATTTTCGTCCATTTAGGTAATTGTTCTCTAATCATGTGGCCCACCCATCTCCATTTAAGGGTTCTTATGGTTTTTTCTATGTCTTTGAATTTTGTTTTATCTTTGATATCTACTAACTTTACTTTATCTTTCAGTTTAATTCCAATAACATTTCGTTCCATTGAATTTTGGGTTACTTTCAATTTCCTCATTAACTTCTCTGTAAGAGCCCATGTTTGGCATCCATATGTTAAACATGGCAAAATACAAATATCAAATACTTTCTTTTTGTTCTTCAGAGGTAAATCTTTATTTTTCATCACTTCTCTCAAAGACCAATATCTTTTCCAAGAGTTATTCACTCTCCTATCTATTTCTTTGTGCATGATATCCTTTGTAGCAATTATTTGGCCCAAATATACGTATTCTTCCACATACTCTATCGATTCTCCATTGACATAAATATTTATTTTTTCTGAGTTAGTCATTATTTTGGTCTTTTTGGTATTCATAGAAAGTCCAACTCTCATACTGGCATCTGATAATTGTTGAAGCATTTTTTCCAAATCTTTACTGTTTTCTGAAAATAGAACTAGATCATCAGCAAAGCGAAGATGGTTCAGAGTTTCTCCATTAATTTTCAGACCAAGTTTCTCCCAACTCAGATTGCGGAATACCATCTCTAGTACAGCGGAGAATATTTTGGGGGAAATCGGATCTCCTTGTCTGACACCCCTTAGAATAGGAAACTCTTTGCTTATTTTATCTAATTTTATAACTGCAGTGCTATTTGAGTACACTTTTTGCAGAATACGGATAACTTTTCCTTGTACTCCTTGTTGTTCTAATGCTGTCCATATAGCCTTGTGATGTAAAGAATCAAACGCTTTATTATAATCTACAAAACCTATTTATAGTATTTCATTTTGTATTCATTGTATTTTTGGAGTATTTGTTTTATGACGTGAATGTGATCTAAGGTTGAGAATTTGCTTCTAAATCCAGCTTGTTCTTTTGGTTGGTTCTTTTGCGAATATCGAAAAAAAATATATGGAAAAATCGAAAAGCGAATTCGCAAAAAAAAAAAAAAAAAAAAAAAAAAAAAAAAAAAAAGCGTGATTTAACGGTGATCAAATCAATATTTTTGTTGGAAAATTTTCCCAATGCCCCCTCTATATATTCTATATTAATCTTTTTGGTATAGATAATATATGTTTATATCACAATATTTAAAGTTTTCAATGTTGAGATAACAGAAATCCCCTTCTATACAATTTTTTAACTATAGATAGACTGTTTTAAGTTTAACTAAGATATTGATTAAGCTTATAATTAGTTTGAGTAATTATGTTATGTTTAAGTGAATAATTTAATTTAATTAACCTTAGAGTAGTCGCGCCTTTCCATGAAACGCGAGTGATCGCGTGGGGAGCATTTTGCGGCCCATAAATGGATATGTACATCAGTTTGCAATCATTTTAATGGGATAAAACTATTAGAAAAAGTAATATTTATTATAGCTTTACACTTAATAGTAGAAAAAATGCGGGATCTTAGGTAAAAATTTTTGAATTTCTAAAACAAAAAGGTGAGGAACGGGGGCGGGGGCAGCTTTTAGGAGGTTTGACCGTGACAGTGTTTATGAAATCACAGTTTTTTCGCCGCGGGCGGCAAAATTCTCATAGCGCGAGCACTCTAGGGTTAAGAAGTTAATTTAGTTTAAGTACGTTTTTCAAGTTAATATTAAGTTAATGATAGCCGTATACATTTCTTTCAATCGAAGTTAACAACGACTGAGCAAACAATGCTCTGAATTATGCTTAATTTTAAATTCCGTGTAAGTTTTACCTTAGTGACACCAATCGCTCCGACGTTCTCCCCGAAGGTGTTGGTTCCATTGCCTGATCCCCAGAGACCGGCGAGAACTGTGCCCAGACCTTCCGTGCCCAATCCTCGATTGATGGCGTGAAGAGGTGGCGGAGGAGCAGCTGTTAGCAAATATTTACAATGCGTGCTTTAGAAAATCTTTTAAATAACTAATATAATAAAACGTTCTCAAGTCTACGTTGGTTGGGTACCGCAAGCTATTGCTAACACACTTTGTCAAAAATAGAGAAGTATTAGGATTAGCAGAAGAAGTTGTAAGAGTCGATGTTGCTAAAGCCACACGAACGTCACTTCGATGGAATGGGTAGGAAAAGCCTACGATTATTGGTTAGAGTTAAAAGTATGCTAAACCCAATTAATCCAGATATGTGAAGAACCTCACTTCTAAGAGGATACTGCAGTTCTTGGCTTCATCGGGGCCTAGCAGTGAGTTGTAGGAAGAGGCGTCACAACATCGCAATGGAACTTATGTAGAACACAATATTAAGCAATCCGATAAACACGTACCACACATTCTCGCTGTAGTCGGATAATAACTAATAGACTCGACCGTACACGCTAGAACTCCGGCCAGCATGCCTAAGACACCTGCTACACTTACAGTCGGCACCCCCCACTGGCCTGAAATAGTCAATAGTCATTTCAATATTATCTTCAAAGTTAAGATATGTAATCAAAATTTGTTGGTAACGTTATATTTAGACGATAATCTAACCTGGATTAAAACGACTCTGAGCTCATACTCTTTATTATATGCTATACTATGATTTAAGTATTCACTATCTTTTGGAAACGTAGTAGGCAAATACAATAGTTTTTCATTTTTATGTAAAACAATATTTTTTTCTAAAAAAGAGTTACAAATAGGTACTTTTTTGTTTCTTTGAAATGTTTATTTTACACTAATAAATATAAAAAAAAAAAAAACAAATACATATGATTTGGTTAAAAAGACATCCTAAGACCTTACACTTACAGTTCAGATACTTTGGTTAAAGTTGTGAAAATTCTTTTGGATTTGCATTATGGTAATTTTGGAAAATATTTGGAATAGATACCTACTTTTTTGTGTTAGACAACTTGAAAAACAAACCGCAGATCCATTCTGACAACATAACCAAATAAATAAGCGCAAATAATTCTCCTGTAAACTCAGGGACCGTTTCTGTTTCTACCTACGTTAGTATTTGTAAGCTAGTACCTATGCATTTGTAATTTTCTTTTGTAAACGCTGATTCCACGTTCGCCTGACAGTTTGGTGCCGCTTTTTAGGTCATTGGACCAAAAGCATTAAACTAAGTTAAAACTAAAAATAAATGTAACGTTCAGCATGAATATTACATACCTGGATAAGGCACTCGAAACCAAGGTGCGTTCTCAATTATAACAAGTTTGAGATCGGTTCGAGCCGGATGTCCGGGCGGGAAAACCCCGGTGACAGTCAGCACAAGGCACACCGCCCACATTATCATTATCGTTAGGAGCACCTGCTGATTTAATATCTTATTTGTTTACACAATTAGTTAAGAAATAATTTGATTTATACAAAATACAGTTTATCATTTGAATAATTTCTTACCATATTTTATTGTGACAAATTAAAAGTTCTTAGTACAACTTTTGCGAAAGCTTTGTGCCTAAGTGCCACATTATGATTATATAACTAATTACACAAAATACCATAATAACTTCATGAGTTTCTTTATTAAATTGTTATTGTGTAGTGAAACAACTCTAGATCACTGTAAGGGGTGGCGGGATGGAAGGAAAGATAGAGACTGGAGGAAACACCACACTTTAATTTCACTAAGGTCCCTATATGTACACTGGTAGTCACCGCAGTCCTTATTAATCTTCATAAATATTTATAAATAATTGTCCTCCGATGAGCACGTCTTCAGAGCTAACAGTTTATGAGGATGATGCTGTGCACAGCGTTGGAACCGGATCTTCGGCAAAAATACGAGGTTAATGCTGAACTCGTCGTCTTAACGAAATAAGTTTCGGATTGGTTTATTCCGATTTCTTTGAAGAATATCTGAAACTCAGTTGTAACCAGTAAACCTTCTCCTTTGCAAAATTTCTCCAGAATGCCTTTTCTCCGTCAGAAAAACCTGTCAATCCTCATTTCTCAATCTTTTTCCTGCCCCCTTTTTCGTTCCATTCTGTTCAAAATCCGCCGGCCAGTGTACATGTAATTATAAGTAAATAAAAAAAAAGGTTACATTATAAACAGGAAACAAAAAGGTTTTTAATGAATGAGAAGCGAATGATGATGAACCCTACAATTGTATGTGTCGGAAACTTTCCGTCAAACTGGAACTTATGTTAGCTCTGTTCATACTCTCTCACATATTACAAATCTTAGTAAGTGTCTCACCAATTTCGATATCCACAATTTTTTTTTTAATTCTCTCTCTATGACAGTTATTTTCCTGCCATTTCAAAAAATATCAATCTATAATTAAAAAAAATATATATACATTCTCTTAAATTGGTTTTAAGCAGGTTCTTTTTAATGTTCCAATTCTATATACGTTCTTACATATAATACGATCATTTATAATGTATAATGCTTCCATTTTATTCAAACAGATAAATCTTTTCACTGCATACTATGTACGTAATGATAATAACTGATATTAATCACAATATTCATAGGATAAAATACAATTTATTTTTCAACATAGTCTCCTAATAAATCAATACGAGTACCTACACTTGGTCCATTTCTTCTCAAAAGCACGTTTTCTTTTTGAAAAAATCTTTAGCTCAATTCTCCTGAAATGCTTCTACAGCGGCCAATGTCTTTAAATTTCTTGCCCCTGAGCTGCCTCTCTTAATACAAACTGCTGGAAACTAGTTATAAGTATTTGCAGAATAGGGTAAGTCTTCAGGTGATTCGAAACTGCTTTTCGAATAGCAGCCATCGCAACTTCGATCGCATAACTTTTTGTGGGGAACTTACAACTTTGAATTTCTTCGATCTCGGAGAGGACGGTCGCATCCAAGTCCTCGACTGTTGTTGTTCAAAAATGATCAAAAATCTAGTCAGATAAGCCTAGTGATAAGCAAAACTTGCATTTAAAACGTAGACTCGTTTCTTCTTTTGTTCGGCATTTAACATTCTGAGTACCTGAAGTTCGGACAACTTATTCATGTGAAGTTTGTCGCTCAGGATCCTTTAAACCATGCCGTATGAGAACCCTAAGACCTCAGCTAAATACCTGATGGTCACACTTAAGTCAGCTAAAACTAGTTTTTGACTTTTTTTTCAATTTTCGCCGGTCTGGAAGGTGAATGCATATCCTTCGCGATGCCAAGCTTAAGCTGCGTGCAAAAATGTGTATTATATAGTTATGGACATTTTTTTCAGGTGGGGAAATGATTTTTTTTACCCTTAAGTAGTGAGGGTTTTTTAGTGAGGATTAAATATTCGATTATCATTACTTTTTGATCATCCTTAGTACTATTAGTTTGTTAGATATTTTTTTGTTGAACGTATCTGGAACTAGCTGTCGGATTTGAAAAATTCTTTTTGCATTTGACAGCCCAGTTTTGGAAGAATCATGCTACTATTGTAAAGAGCCCAGAAAAAAACATGTGCGAGTTGAACTCGCGTGAAGAGGGTTCCGTACGATGTTACCTATCCGCACAATATTGAGTGAATTACCATCTTATTTTAATATCACGGACTTCTTATAGCTTTTCCTATAATCTATAGGTAGAAAAGTAATTTCTGTATTTTTTTAAAAAAAAATTAGGTTCAGTAGTTTCGGAGATAAGGGGGGGGAATGGTCAGACAGACGGACACACGAGTGATCCTATAATAGGTTGGATCGACTATGCGATAAGGCGGGTCAGTGGGTTCGTCCACTTGGCGAAATTTGATCATTTCGCCAACGAACTACCATCACGTGATACTTCGGCAGAACGTGAGAAACAGCTAGTAGTTTATAAAAAGTTAAAATTAAACATTACCGGAAAGAGTTTGAAAAGCGGGAACCAGTTAATCCTGCAGCCACTGTCTTTACTCCACACCAGTGTCGGTATTGTCACGTTCCCCATCCACTGTGAGAATATCGTAAGCAGAGTGAACGTCCTGTGAAAACCGTGTTTTAAATGTATTTTATAAAATACATTTAAAAAAATATTATATTCTGAAAATGGTTCTGATAAAATGTGTTATATTACATTGTTAAATTATATTATCTTAAAATAAAACATTAAATTGAAAATTTAATTTCAATCACAACATCAAGATAAATCTGTCACATTTTTGAATAAATTATTATGTAATTTAATAATTTTAAACGAGCAATTCTTGATTTTTGGATATATTTCGCATATCTCGGAAACGGCTCTAGCGATTTGGATGAAACTTTATAAGTAGATAAGGTTTTGCTTTTTAAGTCTACCTATACAGTTGTATTTCTCATAAAAACGCAATTTTACAAAAAAAAGCCTTTTTTAATACTCCATCTCGTAAATGGTACAAGACTTGTTGTTGCCGATGGATCATAATCAACTGCTACTCCAAAATTTTGTGAGATTCAGACTTCTTACAAAATACCTATTTTATAAATTCCCCACAGATTCTAATGAAATTTGGTTCCTTAAATTTGTGCCTACAAGTTCAATCTAATTTAATACAAAATTGTTGTTTTTATTCTCTTCGACACTAAAACTCGCCATAATATCGAACGAACGGTTACCTACATTGGCAAATATTATTTTTATAAAGTCAACATTGGAGCTTTCCATTATACGGCGACGGGAGGGGTGTAGTGAGTCAGGAATATGCGGATTGCTAATGTACCTATGGATATATAAAGCTATGTTCGCAACACTCTTTTGTGTTGGTAACGCCTTTGTTTTAACGGACGAATCGCTCCTGACGTCTGAGTGGCGGTTGGTTTCAGTGTAATTATGCTTGTGTTAATAGGACAGATCTATGGAATAATTAAAAATATTTGTAATTAAAGTGTATATGATGATTATGACCATCATATTGCTTTTTTTATGTTAAGATCGGCAGACAAACTGACGGTCCACTGGATGTTAGGTGGCTACCGTCGCCTATAACACAAGCAACGCCTCAGCTGCTGCAAGTGCGCTGCCGACTACAGTAGGATTGGATAAGGGATTAGGAGGAGATAGGGAAATGGGCTCTGGCATCCCTTACTCACTCACCGAAACACAACAGCACAAGTGCAGTTATTTCACGGTGGTCTTCTGTGAGGAGGTGGTCTGCCGCAAGACGGGCTGCCCAAATGACTGCGAAACGCAGTGTGCCCTGCCACTACTTTCGAGATCCAGACCAGAGCCAATATGAAAAGTTCATTTTCAAAGTTGAGCCTGCCGGGAATCGAACCCGGGAACCCTAGAACAGAGCGTTAAGGCAAGCACCCTAACCAACTTATCCAACGGGCTCGTCAATATATATAAAATATATAAGAAATATAAATATTAGGTTGCATATATAATAAATACGTCTTAGAATGGACTTCAATTTCTTTAGCGACTCAGTCTTTATTTTGTTTTTGGGATCTGCAAAAACTCACTCAAGTCTAAGTCAACTCAAGTCTATGTCTAAGGTGACGAATAACTCTAGTAAACGGCGTCTTTTATCACTAATATCATTAATTTGTCTATCAAAAAAACAATTACACCTCCAAAAGCCTTCATTTTTTATGAAGGCTCGTTTGTAAATCGATATCCTTATTAAAGAAAATGGTAAAATCAAATTGAAAGCTAGTAACTTCGTTTGATTGAACGTTCGCGTATCGAGTTTCAGCTTACAAACAGATTAATTGAGTGGTTCTGCGTCGTTTAATGGCTGGTTCAATGTAGCGATCATTAGTTCGTGTAACTGGTGTAATATATATATCAGACGTTGATAACACACGGATTTTACAAAGATATTTACTAACTTAAAGAGATAAAAAATGCAGTTAAATGAGACAGAAAATAGGTGACAGAAGAAAGGTGATAAGATATTAGGAATTTAATGAAATAATGTACATAGGGCACATAGGAACATAGGAACATATGTTCTATACATAAGCACTATAATGTTTCTGGAACTGTAATTTATTTTTATTATTTATTTATTTATTTATTATACATGAATAATTACAAAAAATATTTACAAAGTCCCATAAAACTGGAAAGCAGTTTGTCTGTGGGATCAAGTTAATGATGTCAAACTAAACATCAAAAATAAAATAGGACTAAATTTAAAAATAAATGTAACCTAAATTAAAAACCTAAACCTAAATTTCATTAATTAATTTAAAGAAAGCAGATAATATTTCATTAACTTATTTAAGTCTTTGGCTGTAGAATACAACTGTGTTCCTATTTATTATAATTCAATAACGTCCAGTAAAAGGTACTAATGAAAACTGAAAAGGTTAAAATTAAAAAGACAGACGTGTTTCGAAATGTTTTCTTTTTGGAATTCTTAATTAAAACGCTGCGGTGTTTAATTGTCGGATACGCTGCAGGCGTTTTAATGAGTCTAGCGTTTACGGGAACGGGCACAAAGTTTTTAATAAAAGAAAAAAAAAACCTAACAAATGCGAGTCTTTCAAGTCTTAACTTCATCTGTACGGAATTAATCTATAGTAAAAAAACGGGACAAGTGCGAGTTGAACTCGTGTGAAGAGGGTTCCCTATAATGTTACCTATCCGCACAATATTGAGTGATTTACCATATTATTTTAATATCGTGGACTTCTTATAGGTTTTCCTACAATCTATAAGTAGAAAACTAATTTCTGTATTTTTTTTAAAATTTTAGGTTCAGTAGTTTCGGAGATAGGAGGAGGAAATGTTCGGACAGACGGACACACGAGTGGTCCTATAAGGGTTCCGTTTTTTTATTCGGACGTACGGAACCCTGACAAAAATTAGTACCTCATTGCTCTAGTTAAATACCTCGCTATGATATCAAATAAAAGTGAACTCAGTAATTTAATGCCTTCAATATTTTGTCTGTTAATTAGGCAAGACTGTTTTAGTTGGCTGTCTGGCGTCTGGCTGTTGTGTTTTTTTTTTTTTTTTTTTTTTTTTTTTTATTATAGATGGGATTGCTCTTGACCAGCATCTATCCATGTAGGAAGGATGAGGCCGAAGATGGAGCGAGCTCACCCAGAAGATGCCTATTCACTCGAACCTTGAAAAGATTTGGGTTATATGAGCTCGGAAATACAGACGCCGGCAGGGAGTTCCAATCCTTAGCAGAATGAATGAATGAATGAAGAAGGGATGCCAGAGATCATTCCCTTATTAGCATTATGTCGCCAGAGCTATTGCAAGGTGTTGCTTGTACAATGAAAAATCTTGAGAACAACAGAAAAAGATTTACGGGGGTTATTTCAAAAGATCCAATCGCTAAGTTAATCTATTAACATAGTAAAATAATTGTTAAAATGAACTGAATAAGGTTGTAAATTGTTTGACATTAAGATGACTTTGATCATACAATGTCGACTCGACGTAATTTCGGGCAAATCCCTGACGTTGCATATGTTGTAGAATAATATAAGGTTGTGTGAGATTCAGAAATCTTGATTTCTCTAGGGGTTGGTTCGTTTCCAAATGCATAGCAATATTAGAAATTGGCGTAAACGGTCGGTCATTTCGTAAGATTATATTAATATTGAATTATGTCCTGATACTTGAATGCGATTGCCGAGTCAATTTATTTATTTAAAAAATACAAGATCAGTATAAGATATTGTTAGGTGAGCTAATTTCGTAATAACTCAAGACAGAAGGTTACTTAAGTAGGGACTGAATAAATTAACCGACTTGGCATAACATGGATCTCACAACTTTTGACGGTAGAAGAAGTAGAACTGAGTTGCGAGACTTGGTTTTTTTTACAAGTTATGTTTTTGATGGCATGAATTTGACACGACATAACCCTCGACAAAGATCTCCACCTCTTGATCTCCACATATCTTAAATATCTTTCATTGCCGCCTATACAAAGAAACGCAGACAAACCACTCTTGTAATAGCAACATCTATAGGCGTAGATATGTCGCGAACAGACATAATTAAGTAGTTTCAAATTTATAACTATTATTAAAATAATATTACAAAAAATAACTAAGGACCACCGTGAAATAACAGCACTTGTGCTGTTGTGTTTCGGTGAGTGAGTAAGGGATTCCAGAGCCCATTTCCCTATCGACTCCTAATCCTTCATGTTTAATCCTACTGTAGACGGCAGCACACTTGCAGCAGCTTTGGCGTTGCTTGTGTTATAGGCGACGGTAGCCACCTACCATCAAGTGGACCGTCAGCCTGTCTGCCGATCTTAACATAAAAAAGCCAAAACAATAATAAGATAAAACCGCATTTTCATAAGATAAAAAATTATTTTATGGGCCAAAGTGACAATCGAGATACCAATCTATGGTTAATAATGAAGCCTAGGTTTAAACGGTTCAGAGCACATACTATGTTTAGTATTATGTATACTATATATAATTCGCGAATACTAATTGCACGCAGGACCGAATCACCTAGGGGCTAGGGCCTCAATTATAGACCCCGCGTCTCAAGAATGAAAATATTTCTTCAACATACTTAATACTCGTACTTACTTTACCAGCCCTCAATGGAATTATGATTTTTGTATTAGGTACATCGTCACCTATTAACACAAGTATAGCACCACATTACTGCTGACCTTAGTAGGATAGAGACTACCTCATTTTTATGGCTACCGAAAACTTGGAAAATCTTCTCACGAAAACACCCAATTTTTCTCGATAAATTCTTGTGTATAACTGCCACTAAAGTATGCAGACCTAACCGTGTAGTCATTTACTTACTCTTTGCTAACAGCTAAATGATATGTAACATGATCAGTGCTACGATTGACCTGTCATGAGGATGAAAGCATGATGAGGATACCCGCCTATCCTAGGAGATTATCTTCATGTCAATGCGTAGTGGGCATTATCACAATGAGGAATGTAGGTTCTACTGCGCTCAAAAACAGTAAGTAATATTTATGTACTATATAATAGTTTGATACAGAAGTACACGAGTGTGGGGGCTTTTGCAAAATCAATATGAGCGACTTGTTGCACAGCGGCACTGAGGTATTTGACCTCCGGTTATTTATTTACTGGCATGCGGGAGGGAGACAGAAAACAGGACCGTCTCCCTCGCCTTACATGCTGTTATGAAGTAGGTATTAACGCGACCATTTTACTCGATAAACCCAATGAGGTAAAAGTAGTACATATTATCTCAATGGATAAACCTGCATCGGTTTTAAAAAAATTTTTGAATGAAATTTTTTTTATTATCTGCCCAACCTACTGCTCATTTTGATGGTACTTGTTATGGAAATAGCTTTAATAGTTAAAGGAAGGCATATGGTATAAGCAAGGTTGTTTATATATATTGAAGATAGAAATGTGAAACTTAAATTAAGAGAATTAATTAATTAAATTATATTAAGGAAATCGGAGTGTCTACAAAGAGACAAAAAAATGCTTCAACGTAACTATAATAGTTCATTACAGGGATAAAAATGTGTAGATATTTTTTCGCTGAAGAATGGACTTGGTCTATGAATTTTTTGACTATCATCCCGTATAACAAGAATGAAAATTAATTGTTAATAAGCTCTAAAGTACCTATTATCTTCTATATTCTACATATATACTCGAGAGCAATGAATCCGGGTCACTTAAAAAAATGGGACCAGCATGCATGGGACGAGCTAGGGAGATGCGTAAAACAACGAAACCCTCCCCCAATCACGCTTCGTGGGCTCAAAATTGCTCTCACAGAGGAATGGGAGAATATTTGCCAAAATCGTATAAGAAACTTGGTGTACAGCATGCCAAACCGCGTAAACGCAGTAATGGAAGCACGAGGAGGCAATACAAAGTATTAAAATTCAAGAAAATCATATTGTTTTACAAAAATGTCATATTTCCTATTTTTGTTTTAAGGCTGATCTCGCAGTTTTTTTTCTTTGTGTAATTTTTAATAAATAAAATGTAGTGACTTATAAATTTTATTACTTTCATTTAAGGGGTATTATATTGTCTATTAAGCATTCTTAGTTTCCAAGATTTATAGGTTTTTTTAAGTGACCCGGATTCATTGCTCTCGAGTGTACATATAATAAAATCGTAAAGGAGTCGTGTGTGTATACAAAGATTTTTTTGTAAAAAAAACAATTTGTACACGTTGTATCTAAAAAAATATTGCCGAGGTCAAAAAAAATAATTTCTAGAATTTTTGCCTGTTTGTGCATGTTAATCTCTGAAACGGCTTAACCGATTTGAATGCGGCTTTCACTGATGTATTGCAGCAAGCCTCTCGTAACATTTAATATTTGTTTCATTCCAATCGGTTTACAAACAAAAAAGTCATGCGCTGAAGTTGCGGGCTCAGCTAGTGCTATGCTATGCTACCTTGCGCTATAATATGCTCAGCGCCATCTTTATAACTATCTGTCAGCAATACGATCTAAGTGGATATAGCAATTGGAGTGTATTTTCAATAAGTGTTTATGTAACACTTGTCCCGGTGACAAACGGTGTACTAACGATGTTGATTTACAGCAAACACTACGTTGTAAGTCTGTTTCTACCCCTACTTATTCTGTAACACCCAATGGATTTTGATACGGTTTTCATTAAAGAAAGAGCGAGAAAAGTTTTTGTATATACGTCGCTGTATTTTACATAGTACCTATCCTATAAGCATCAAAGAACAAAAAAACATCGGTCTTTTCGTGATTTTAAGCATTGTTAGGTACAAATAGCAGTTTTGTTTTGCAGTGAGCGAGAGGAATTAAATGAGAGAGATGGATTTAATAAATAAAAATGAAAAACTCGATAACGGCTGGACTAATTCAGACAGCTTTTTTTTTTTCAAATTTTCGTTGATCTCCGAGGCTAGGTTCTTAGGAAGAAAGAAATTTTAAAAAATGCTCGTAAAATTTTAAAAATCACATTTTTCTCTTTCCTATCCAAATTTCTAGGAAAAATCCAACAGCTTTTGACAAAACCATGTCTATCCGGTCAGCTAATAATAATGAGTAGTGACTGTACCAATAATATTAAAATATATAATTATCCTTTATCTCTTTTGACATCATATTAACGTGAACATTCATTAAGCAACTTCAACATAATATAGAGTAAGTTTGTATTATATGGAAAATTTAAGCTAAAATTTGTAAAGAGACAATCTTAAGAATTTGTCAGCGACTATTATAGGGACGCAACAGGTAAACGATCCCGTACTAACACAACACAATACGTTCAGAGTTTAGCAGTATACAATAGGCATGATGACGGTATTAAAGAATCAAAGAATAAATGGTTTTGGAGAAAAATATATGTTGAAAGGAGTTTTTTTTTGTATTAAAATTGAGATTAATAAGATTTTCAATAAAATAGAAGTATAAATAACTGCAATCTGCCATGTTAACTGAAACGCCAATCAGAGCGAACGACGTCACGCCCAGGTAAGTGCCATCGTGTTGCTTGACTTTGCTTTGACAGAATGAAAAATCAGATGAGATGTCGGTGACGTCACGGTTCATCAGACGCGACGCCATGACACCTAAGAGCGTTTTCGCGCGTAATTCAAAATAGATTTAAAATTTAGTTTTTTGCTGAAATATTATTTTTTTCGGATATGGTAGACGTGTATCTACATTATGAAGGGAATTTCAAAATCTGTCATCATGCCTATTGTACTTAGTGATTCGGTAAACAAAATCATATCGTCATCATTATTCAGGTGAAAGGATTTGATTTATTGATTTTGTTATTTTTTTACTGTTTTTTTTTTAATCTATATAAAATTACTTTAATAAATTTTTATGCGGACTTGAGTTGGATAGGAAAACCGAGAATAGCTGTACGAGGCAAAATAACCAAATATCAAAATACCTATACCCTATACATTTATAAAATAAAGTCATTGTCCGCTTCTATCTCTTTTTTCGCTAACTTCTTTTGATACAGGTTTCACTAACGGGAGAGCGATAAATGAGGGAGATATATGTAAGTTTTTTTTTATGTTAAGGTCGACAGACAGGCTGACGGTCCACTTGATGGTAGGTGGCTACCGTCGCCTATAACACAAACAACGCCTAAAGCTGCTGCAAGTGCGCTGCCGACTACAGTAGGATTGGATAAGGGATTAGGAGGGGGATAAGGAAATGGACTCTGGCATCCCTTACTCACTCACCGAAACACAACAGCACGTATATGCTGTTATTTCACGGCGGTATTCTGTAAGGAGGTGGTTACTGCCGCCAGGCGGGCTCCCCAAATGACTGCGAAACGCAGTGTGCCCTACCACTACTTTTCAAATCCAGACCAGAGTCAATTTTGAAAATTACATTAAAATTTCCAAAGTTGACCCCGCCAGGAATCGAACCCGGAGCCCCTGAGACGTTAGGCAAGCACTCTTGCCACTCATCCAACGGGCCGTCAATTAATATAATTGTTAAAGCTACATAAACTTAAATAGATCTAATGTAAGTAGGTATGAGGATAGGTACTGCCATGTGTATATATATAGTATTCTTTATCTTATATATAAAAATGAATCCCTATTTCTCCTGGTCACGGCATCACGCGTGAACGGGTAGACCGATTTTAATTCGGTTTTCGCTAATGGAAAGAGGGATAAACGGGGAATGTTTTAGGGTATATAAAAATTGCAAGCCGGGCGAAGCCGGGGGCGGGTCGCTAGTTTAAATATAGAATTAAGTGACTGTACGAATAATTGATCGTCTTGTGTTGTCCATCTGCTCGAACACAGGTATGTTTATTTTCATATTATTTTATTTCAATTTATTTAAAGATCCATTATACTTTCCTCCGTGCGAAGCCGGAGGCGGATGGCTTGTCGTGCATCAGGAAGAGTAAGACTTCATGAAGTGTAAAACAATACTCTCTTTAATGAACCCACGAATTATTACTTACTGAAGTATGAATTTCAAGTGAATAGTCAAAAGACAGTCTATTCTGTAACAATATAATTAACGGACAATTTGATCAGATCAGAATAATATTGTTAGGACCTTATGTGTGCGTGTGTGGGCGTGTATTTAATGATATCGTGGGAATTTTGAGGAAGTCCTCAAGCTGTTAAAAGCTATTGTAATAATGGATACTAAAAATGTAATTACAAATGCTGAAGTTTTGCGTCGAATAAGAAAGGGAATGGAAGTGCTAAGACCGAGTTCGGGCAAGTAGCGTAGTGAGGGACCAAAGATACCGTATTCTTAAACTAGTGATGCAAGAGAAAATGCAGGACAAACGTAGCGGAAGCAGGAGGAAGACATTCTGATTGAATATTTCAAGAGAGTGGTTTGATATCACTCGCTCCCTTTTCGTGCAGCAGCTTCCAGGGTTGAGAAAGGTACCTTTAAAGGTTTTTGGTGGGTTTTCTTATTTATATTAATATGTCATATTGAATGGCTCACATAATTACCCTCCCCGCGCCCTCTCCTGCCCCCTTGTGCACACTACCGTACGACAAGAAGCGCACGGGCCGCCATTGTGAATTATGAACTTGGATTGTGAATTTGCATTCGCTCGTAACATTAGCGTGTGAACTCGTCTATTATTTTGGACATTGTCGCAAACCAGCCGCATCGCATTTCTTATTATCAAAAACGTGTCGTCCTTGATGTTTTGTGTGTATTTATCGTTGAACATTTAACAACTGTGTGCCAACTGTGACGTGAAGTCGCCGATAACAAAACTGTACTGTGCGTGAAAATCGTGGACAGTGAAAAGCAAGAAAATCGCCAATTCGGTGGTTAATGTCAAGCAGCGATCCTGGGAACCACGTAAGTAGGTGCACAATTGATCTCCCATTTTTCCTTCCTGTTTTCAGTTTTTTCCTTAGAGGACACAGATCCTCAAAGGTGGTCCTTCAGCCCTTATTTTCTTTCATAAATATTCGCTATATCATACCGAACCCGCATCCCGCATATTACCATCAATTTATGGTCTCTTTCGAGCCTGGATTGACCGCATTATTTACCACCAATGTTATGGTCCTATTCGAACCGGATGATTGAGCCCTTCATTTAAAAATATTTACCACAAAAGGTTAAACGCATTTTGTCTGTGTATTATATCTTAATATTGTATCAACTTATAATTTAATATAATAGGCATTTTTATTATATGTATTATATTTACCCGCTAGTAATTGTTTTTGTATGATTATTATCATTCTACCTACATTTGAATGAAAACCAGCTGTTAATTCATTTTGTAATTATCATTCTGTAAATACCATAAACATTGTTACTGTAAGAGTGGCATGTGTACAGAGTTTATGAAATAGTTGAATAGTTGTATAAATATAATTATACATAACTTGTGAACGTGAATTGCATATTCTGTTAATTTTCTTAAAACGATTGGTCTATATTTGTTTTTATTTTGTAAATTTCAAGTTCCAAGTTATTTCCCGCATACCGCGTAAATTAGAATATCGAGTTATTATATCTCGGATTATTAATTATCAAGCGATTAGGTACACACACACACACGCACATCAACAACACGTTACGCTTCGTTTGCACCGCATCAACGCGACCGCATAGAAAAACAATTAAATTGTTTACATTAATAAAAATTTAATTTAGTTTATTATCTTTAAAAATAAATAAATAAATGAGTAGAAACAAGGATTCAGAAAATACTGCTGCAACAATGGACACCGATCAAATACAGTTAAAATTATTGCAACATAAACGAGAAGCATTATTTACTCGTATGCAATCTATTTACGACCTATCTAAAAAGGCTATAACTGACTATTCTAAGCGTGAATCATTTTTATGTAGTGTAGAAAATATATGTACATTGCGTAGTGAATTCGAACGTGTTTTGGATTGTTATAATAGTACAAGTTTAAAGGTAAATCCTGTTGGTTCAGTAGATTATCAAGCATGGATAGCGTTCGAGGAACTGTACTGTCAAGTAAAAAGAGTCATATCTCAATGCCAGCCACTTCCATCTGTTGCCCAGACTATTGATGAGTCACCGCAGTCAATCGCGAAGTCTAAGCCTAGACTGCCTCCGCTTGAGCTGATGTCGTTTAATGGTGACATTAATAACTGGCCATTATTTTATGAGCAATTTAAAAGTGTAGTCCATGATAACCCAACATTGACCGATAGTGAGCGAGTATTTTATTTAGTCGGAAAGTTGTCTGACGGAGCGAAATCGGTATGCTCGGGGTTGCCACCGACTGGAAAAAACTACTCGATTATATGGAACGCGTTAATTGAAAAATATGACGACAAACGCTCATTAGCCGCTAACTATTTAAACCAGATATTGGAGTTTAAGTCAATGCCTAATAACAAGGCATCTAGTCTTGACTTGTTTATTAATAATTTTAATGCGGCAGTCGAAGCTCTTAAAAATTTAAATATGCCAAATTTATCTGACTTTATGTTCATGCATATCGCACTTAAAAAATTGGATACGGACACTGTTAAGCTGTTTGAAAACGCGTACCGTAAGGAAAAGATTCCTTGTTATGATCATCTGATTGAATATGTTAAAGAGCAGAGTAAAATAGCAGCTCGATCAGCATCTCAAGGAACCCAATTGACTATCTCCAACCAATCAAATTACAACAGAGGAAGTATACCGCGTCCGCAGCCGAGAAAGGCGTTTAATTTAGTAAACCACGGTTCCACTCCTAGTGTACATAGCCAAGGTAATTGTGCCCTATGCAACAATAAAAAACATGAACATTTATATCAATGTTCGCCGTTTATATCCCGACTGACTCCATATGAGCGATTTAACTTTATTAAAAATAATTCATTTTGTATTAATTGTTTGAGTTGCAAGCATAAACTAAATAAATGCACTTCGCAACATACATGTAAGGAGTGTGCGTCCAGACATCACACTCTATTGCATTTTAATAATCAGGCGACCAGCTCAAAGGTCAGCCTTAAAGCCTCTAAAATTATTGAATCTGTAACAACAGATTGTAACGCACTCCGCAGTAATGGGAGCAAGTTACATTGCGCAGCCACTGCTCCACCTAGTTCTGACCGTGTTTCGAATATGAACCAAGCGAGTCAGGCGTCACAGGAAAATAACGCGTCTTTGTGCAATGTGTCACGAGACGTTGCCGCTACTTCCGCAAATTTAACTACGCTTTTAGGTACCGCAAAAATCAAAATTATTGATGAGCATAATCGCACGCATTTGATTAGATGTTTAATTGACCCGGGCTCCCAAGCTGATTTTATTTCGTCCGATTGTTGTAGACGATTGTCTCTTCCAGTCTCTAAACAATGCAAATTTAGTCAAGTGCATGGTATCGGAGGGTCGTCTCAGCGTATACTCGGTGTTACCACTGTGAGGTTTGCATCTCGATTTGATGGCCGTCAGGAGTATCATATTGAACCGCTAGTGGTGGATAGTATCACGTCGCATTTGCCTGACACGCGAGTGAACGTGTCAGAGTTGAGCTGTTTTGTCGGCAACTTGCCATTGGCTGACGATAGTTTTCATGAGCCCGGACCAATCGACATGTTGTTAGGCGTAAACGTCTATTGTAAAATATTGATGTTCGATAGGAAGGTTTATAAAGAGCGATTCCCCTCTGCTGTGGAGACCTCTTTGGGATATATAATTATGGGGGACGCGCCCATAGATATCTCACCCGCTGTACATCATGTTATTTGTTCTCTAACCCGAGAATCACTCGATAGAAGTCTGGAAAGATTTTGGAAGATAGAAGAGTTACCTAGTAAACAATTTCTTAGTCCCGAAGAGAACGAGTGTGAAAAGATATATACCTCCACTACCACGCGCCACAGGGGTGGATATGCTGTAGATTTACCCTTTCGAGATAGCCCCAATAAGCTGGGAAACTCATATGTAAACGCGAAGCGCCGATATTTGCTGCTTGAGAAAAGGTTTGATAAGTCGCCAGCGTTACGCGAAAAATATAATCAAGTTATTAAGGATTACTTAAATAAGGGTATTCTCTCTCGTGTGCCTCCAGAGGCAGCACTGATGCCTGGATTTTATTTGCCACACCATCCTGTTGTACGTGAAGATAAAGAGACAACAAAGTTGAGAATCGTTTTAGATGGAAGTGCAAAGACAGATTCTGGCGTATCATTAAACGACATCTTACACACGGGTAGTAATCTCCAGACTGATATTTTCAGTATTCTCTTGAATGTTAGATTTTTTAGTATAGCATTTTTCGCTGACATAAAACAAATGTACTTATGTATTGAAGTGCATCCACCACATCGCAGATTCCAACGTATTTTGTATAGATTTTCTGCGAATGAACCGCTAGGCATATACGAATACAACCGCGTAACATTCGGACTACGGTCTTCACCCTTCTTGGCAATAAGGACTCTGAGACTCTTAGCGAGTGATGAGGAGGCGAAGTACCCTCTCGCCGCGGAAGTTATAAAGAGAGACGTGTACATGGACGACTTGGTCTCCTCAGCTGCTTCGGTGTCAGAAGCTGTAGATATATCACGTCAGCTGATGGATTTGCTGAAAATTGGGGGTTTTGAGCTGATGAAGTGGACTAGTAATTCATTGGAACTTCTTTCACATATTCCAGCTTCTCATCGTCAATCGGAGTCTGTTTCCTTTGAAGGGGAAGATGTATTTAAGGTGTTAGGTCTACGTTGGCTGCCGGCTTCTGATGAATTCATGTTTGTTGTATCATCACCTCAGCCTACTGGCACTAAGCGCGCTATTTTATCCGCAACAGCTCGTTTATACGATGTTTTGGGTTTGGTGGGCCCTGTGATCCTTTATGCTAAGCTTTTAATCAAGGAGCTTTGGCTGCTGAAGTTGGGTTGGGATGACCCCCTTCCTCCCCGTATATTAATGATGTGGAGTCAGTTTGTTGGTGAGCTGCCAACTTTGTCGGAGTTAAGGTTTCCTAGACATATAGGTATTGAACCGAAATCACAAGTCTATCTGCTGGCGTTTTCCGATGCAAGTGAAAGGGCTTATGGTTGCGTGATTTATTCTTGTGTAATAAACGAAGGCCAGGATTCAATTGTAACCCTTCTTTGCTCAAAATCGAGAGTAGCACCGGTAAAAACTGTTACAGTCGCGAGATTGGAGCTCTGCGGGATGGTTCTTATGGCAAAATTGCTTCGGGTTGTATATGAAGCATTGACTCAGAGGTATCCAGTTCAAAAGGTTTTTGCATTTTCTGACTCGGAGATTGCTTTATGTTGGGTGCATTCTTCCCCGCATCGCTTTTGTACCTTTGTAGCCAACCGTATATCACAATGTCAGTCATGCTTTGAAGCGCATCATTTTTACCACATCCCTGGCTCTCAGAACCCCGCTGATGTACTGTCTCGTGGGATCTCGCCCACGCAGCTTAAGGATCATGAGCTCTGGAAGAGAGGGCCTGCTTGGATCTCTCTACCAATTAGCAATTGGCCAGTGAGAGACTTCTCTGCTGGTGTCGCGACTCCTCCACTACCCGAAGAAAAACAGGTTGCGCATCTTGCCTCTAACTTAAAATCGGAGGAACATCCGCTGTTAATTATGGGTTCCAGAATTTCCTCTTGGCCTAGGCTGCTGCGAGCAGTTGTTTATGTTTTGAGATTTTTGAAGGTTTTACCTAAAGATAACATTATAACCACTGACAACTTGAACGTGGCTGAGGCAATGGTTATCGAGGCAATTCAGCATGCTCATTTTGTTGATGAAATTGATAATTTAAAGCAGGGTAAACTATGCTCACCCGCTCTACGAAAACTATCGCCTTTTATCTCTGAGCGTATCCTGCGAGTAGGAGGGCGATTAGGTAACTCATCGTTGGGTTATTGTCATAAACATCCGGCTTTGCTGCCTAAGAGTGGCCATCTGATAGACCTTTTAGTTGATTTTTATCACCGTGAGAACTCTCATGCCGGTCCGCAACTATTGATGTCAATTTTAAGACAGAAATACTGGATTTTATCTGCTCGCCGTGTCGTAAAGCAACGTATTCATAAATGCAACCGCTGTTTTCGAACAAATCCTCGAACAACATTTCCTTTCATGTCAGATTTGCCTAGGTGTCGAGTAGAACAAAGCAAGGCGTTTACTCATACTGGAGTTGACTACGCTGGGCCACTTTTTATAACTCTAACCAAAAGACGGGGAGTTCGTAGTCAAAAGGCTTACCTTTGTCTGTTTATTTGTCTAGTAACCAAGGCTATACATATGGAATTGGCCTCCGATCTGAGTTCTGAATCGTTTTTAAATGCCTTCAAGCGATTTTTGTCGCGCCGCGGTCCATGTGAGTTCTTGTATAGCGACAATGGGACAAATTTTGTAGCCTCAAAGTCATATCTATCGGAACTATACGAATTTTTGAAGTCGGACTCTTATTACTCTCAATTTAGCTCTGAATTGTCTAAGCATCGCATTACATGGCGCATGAATCCACCCAATGCTCCACATTTTGGAGGAATATGGGAAGCAAATATTAAGAGTGCTAAATCACTTTTGTTCCGCGTAATTGGGAAACAAGTTCTCACGTATGAGGAAATGCTTACGGTATTGAACCAGATTGAAGCCGTCCTTAATAGTCGCCCGCTATATGTTCTTAGTTCTGATCCTTCAGAACCAACTGCACTTACGCCTTCACACTTTTTACATACGGCACCCTTACAGTGTTTGCCCGCAGCCGACTTAAGCAAGGAACGTATTAATTTAGTTTTTCGTTTTTCTCTTATGGATCAGATCGTCCAATCCTTTTGGAACCGCTATCGTTCAGAATACTTGCACAGCCTTCAGATGAGAGAAAAATGGAACACACCCGCGAACCCCTTAACATTGGGCACTATCGTCTTGGTAGACACAAATAATGCACCACCTTTACATTGGCCTTTAGGTATTATAACCCGGTTACTACCGGGGAAAGATGGCGTTGTTCGCGTGGTTGAGGTGCAAACGAAGAATGGTACATTTGAGCGACCTGTCGTTCGTGTGTGTCCGTTACCGTCGCAATGAATAAGTAATGCTCATTTTTTAGGCTGCGATCATACGCGCCATCTTTAGGTTAGTTAGCAATTAAGTACGTTTAGTGATATATTCTGTTATCTATATGTATCTATAACATAACCGCATCACGCATCATAGTCATATAATATATTATATTGTCCGCAAATTATTGTTATACATTTATATCTTTGTTTTGAAGGGTTCCTTCAAGGCCGGGAGTGTGGTGGGTTTTCTTATTTATATTAATATGTCATATTGAATGGCTCACATAATTACCCTCCCCGCGCCCTCTCCTGCCCCCTTGTGCACACTACCGTACGACAAGAAGCGCACGGGCCGCCATTGTGAATTATGAACTTGGATTGTGAATTTGCATTCGCTCGTAACATTAGCGTGTGAACTCGTCTATTATTTTGGACATTGTCGCAAACCAGCCGCATCGCATTTCTTATTATCAAAAACGTGTCGTCCTTGATGTTTTGTGTGTATTTATCGTTGAACATTTAACAACTGTGTGCCAACTGTGACGTGAAGTCGCCGATAACAAAACTGTACTGTGCGTGAAAATCGTGGACAGTGAAAAGCAAGAAAATCGCCAATTCGGTGGTTAATGTCAAGCAGCGATCCTGGGAACCACGTAAGTAGGTGCACAATTGATCTCCCATTTTTCCTTCCTGTTTTCAGTTTTTTCCTTAGAGGACACAGATCCTCAAAGGTGGTCCTTCAGCCCTTATTTTCTTTCATAAATATTCGCTATATCATACCGAACCCGCATCCCGCATATTACCATCAATTTATGGTCTCTTTCGAGCCTGGATTGACCGCATTATTTACCACCAGTTTTTAAGAAGAAAAAGGTCTTTTAATTAGCTTTCAAGGCGTGACTGTCCTAAAATAGGTCTTAAATTTTCTCAATATTTCGGTGTTTAAACACAACTAAATTTGCAGACCAAATACTCGAAAAACTTCACATTCTTTCCTTTACAAAAATTCTTTTTAAATTATAAGCAAAATTTACGTAGCTTATTCGCGCGTGTTTCATCGAACATAGGTCGTCATTAGTATGAAGTTCAACCTGCGTGGACTTGGCACCGTCCCATCTTCCTGAAACAGTTGCCATAGCTGGTGCTTCTGCAGATGCGGTCCAGAAGCGCAAAAGACTCGAGCACAAAGATTTCGGTATCGGATACATTTTTATCCATTCCGTGAGGTCCCAACGCGCTTTTAACATTATTATTGGTCGACATAACTGACGACTCCAGCTAGAATTACCTCGGTCACCAAATTAGCCTTATAATACAACGAGGTTATACAGCCTGCCTAAGAGACTTAAGGTTGATATGATTAACAATTTGTAAATAATTTATATATACATTTAATGTAACATAATTAATTGTATTGTATGTACACATTTAAGTAAGATCTTATAAATGACAAGCTGGTGGCCGCTACTTCGTCCACGTTGGTAAATGAAAAATGTAACACCTGAGAAAACATATGAGTAACTAACTGAACTCGGCCACGCTTCGCTGCGGCCCATACGGCGGCGGCGTGCGCATGGGGCGCGCGGTACTGGACACTGCTTATATATAATACTATTTATTATAGCGTGATGTTATATAGCCTATAGCCTTCCTCGATAAATGGACTATTCAAAACAAAAAGAATTTTTGAATTCGAACCTGTAGTTCCTGAGATTAGCGCGTTCAAACAAACAAACAAACTCTTCAACTTTATAATATTAAGTATAGATGTGGGTATGCCCAACATCTTTATCGCTGTGACGACGGTGGCTGATTTTTTTATGTTTTTAGACGATTCCTCCGGAACCTAACATATTTCCAGGATAAAAAGTATCCTATATGTTAATCCTGGTAATAAACTATCTGTGTGCCAAATTTCATCCAAATCCGTTTAGTCGTTTTGGCGTGATTCAGTAACAAACATACGAACGTCCAAACATAATAATTAATTTTTGTATCTACATTAACATCTATGTGCATTGTTAGTATCATTACTGAATCGCAATTTGAGTGAAGTGTCATTAATCATAACTTGAATTTGAGTTCCTTTAATTATGAGGGGACTAAGGAGCATTCTCGAGATTATTACCACTGGGTCGTTAGTCGTTACAGCAAACAACCTTTTCGTTTGTTTAACTCATCTCGCGATACACCTAATCAAATTACAATTGAGGAATTTAGGAACAAATATGACATTTTATACTATACAAGGGACCCAAGCTTCACACGTATACATTTTCTCATTTTTTTCCAATTTTCCTCTTCATAAGAACCTTCGTCGGACTTGCAACGATTTAAAAATATCGCTTTTTGCGCTTAGCAACACGTTTAGAGGTTCATCGTTATTTATTTATATAGTGAACATTACACAAAACATTTATTAAAATATTTATGAAATGTTTTGGTAAATTTGTACAATGATTTTGAGATTTTGTTTATCATTTTATAATTTTTAATAATAGTTTGAATTTATATTAAACGAGCTGAGCCCGCAATTTCGTACAATACATCAGTGAAAACCGCATCCAAATCGGTTAAGCCGTTTCAGAGATAAGCGTGCATAAATGCACAGACAAACAGCAGACAAAAATTCTAAAAACTATTTTTTTGACCTCAGTAACATAAGTACATGTACAACATGTACAAATTGTTTGACAGGTTCAAGGTACGGTAGAAAGTGGGGCTCTGTGACGCTCCCTTGTTGTTAGAGCCTCCAGGTGGGATGACCAGTTTATGGCTATTGTTCTTCTGAAGAATGAAAAGGATTTTGGTGCCAATTTTAATGTAATTCATGTTTATGTATTACTAATTAAATTATGTATACTTAGATAGTACACATGACTATCACTAGTTAAGACTTAAAGGCATTTACTTATGGAGAGACCACCCCCACACTTTGTTCTTTATTTCTTACATTGCACCTTTACTGACGTCGCTTGTGTTAAAGGCGACGGTAACCAGCTGCCATCAAGTTTTTATGTGAAAAAACCGGACAAGTGCGAGCTGAACTCGCGTGAAGAGGGTTCCGTACGATGTTACCTATCCGCACAATATTGAGTGATTTACCATGTTATTTTAATATCATGGGCTTCTTATAGGTTTTCCTATAATCTATAAGTAGAAAACTAATTTCTGTATTTTATTTTTTTTTAAAATGTTAGGTTCAGTAGTTGCGGAGATAAGGGGGGATGATCAATTTTGTCTATTTTCTTGAATAACTTGGAAACAGTTTATTTTAAAATTTAAAAAAAAATACATTTAAGATCTTCACAACAAGACCTTCCATTTGATATGTCGCATGATGCAGTTTTCAAATTATTTTTTTAAATTTCCCACCTTCCCCCCAAAAATGACCTCCCATATACAGATTTCATCTATTCACGTCACACCTCTGCGTTTGGGTCACAGAAATTGATATTTTAACTTAATCGGTCTAGTAGATTCAGAGATAATTGACTGTGAGCGACGGACAGACGGACACACGAGTGATCTTATAAGGATTCCGTTTTTTATTAGGACGTACGGAACCCTAAAAAGCAATAAAATTCTATTTACTGATGAATATATCAAGAATAAAATTATCTATGTGGTTTTCCCTGTGGAATACGTCATATTTTCTATCTACGGTTACTTTGTTGAAGAAATAGAAATCGAAAGAGTGAACGCTTCATGTCTAATCTTTTGCCTCAATACTCTTCATAATTCTCGTCCACTGCGTCTACTTTTGGATACAATATATACTTACAAATATATACGTGTAACGAATTATTCGGATACGATGGATGAAGTCGGTGGAAAGAGCCAACGAAGAAATAAGCGTGGCTTCTCTTATGTTAAGGTTGATAAACTGACGGTACACTTGACGACTAGGTGGCTACAGGTGCTGCAAGTGCGCTGTCGAACATAGTAGGATTAAGGATAAGGGATTAGGAATGGATAGGGAAATGGGCTTTGGCATCCCTTACTCACACGCCGAAACACAACGGCACCAATGCTGTTATTTCACGGTGGTCTTCCGTTTCTGTAAGGTGGTGGTTACTGCCGCCAGACGGGCTGCCCAAATAATAACTCTAAGACGCTTACTTACTCACTTACTTAGTAATGTTATTCGGGTTCGAATATCCAATGAATTTAGACATAGCAGGTCGCAGCTGGTAATGATGGGCAAAATCGGTGGAATGAGCAAAGTTGGGCGAAGAAAGAAATCCTAGCTGAAGAACAGCAAAGAGTTAGGTAGAGTAGAGTGATAGCTGACGCAGCTGAGCTGTTCAGACGAACAAAAGAGAGGACTGTTGCAGGCTGATCGCCAACTTTCTCTAGTTGGTGTTTCAGGGGTCTCTGCACTAAGCATAAAATTATACAAATACGAATAAGGGAATTGGGTGGATTGGTGTGTGTGCGTGTTGTGAAAGCGAGTCCGAATTTAGAGCAGTAATAAAATCAATAGAGCAACGGGCGAGCGTCGAGCGTCGGTGCAGCGAGGAGTAATGACCTTCTCACCCACTTTCTAAATGTTCAGCTCGCTACCGTGTACCTAAACACGACGCCCTAAACAACTAGCCCCTTTTAGCCCTAGCTAGGTATATTTCTAGTTTCAACACATCTACATATATTAACTACAACACATCAATTGATATTGAAGTTCGCAGCGTAATTTGGTATCAATTGAAGCATTTCAAATTTAATAGCTAAGAACTGACATAAGGCCAAATGGACAAATCTTCTTATACCACAACATTCCACAACTCAGCGAAAGCTTCAAGCTCACAACTTAGATTGTGTGAATTTGAAATGATGATAAATGCTGAATAATTTCCTTGGACGAAGAAGAACGTTCATTACATATGTAAAGTTATGTATAAAGAGTGATTCAGATTTCGTTTTAAAAAACGTTTCCTCTATGTTTAATTGATTCAATGAAATTAATTCATTGTTTGGAATAGTATAAGGTTTCTCTATTTTGTGTATATTTTTATTTATTTATGAAACTTTACAGTAATATATATTACATACTTTTTATTTTTATTTTAAAGTATAAGAATTTACTTAGATATATACAATACAATTAATTATGTTATATAAAATTTATGACAAAAATTATGTATCAATAATCTTGGGTCCCTTAAGCAGTTTTTCAAGCTTGCTGGCAGCATTACCTTAACTGGTTGGCAAGGCTAATTTGCTGATTGAGGTAATAGTCAGCTCAGGAGTCACCAGCTATGTCGACCAAACGTTTTGACATAATACACGTATATTAAAAAAAACGCGTTGGAACTCCACGAACCCTGCAGAGATTTAACACTGAAGGAAATAAAAATGTGGTTGGTGCCGTACCTACCGATATCCCTGTATTTTGCCGCGTCTGATGATCCGACCGTATTAACAATGAGTCGACGAAGGTTGCACCCCACACTAATAAACAAACCCGTGTTCCATGGAACCACGGACTTCCAGTCAGGTCTCTTATCATCATTACGTTTCTTGTCAACCGTTTGGTTCAAGCACCAAAGGTATATTTTATGGTGGCAAGCAAGAGATCGATGTATTGACCAGCGTACTAAAATATTATTGATTCGTAGAAACTGCAATGAAAAAGATATAAGCTTTGTAATGGAATAAGTTTTCAATGATAGCAAAAGAAATAAATAAAGTTTGGGGTGATTGTGATTGGGGAGAACGAATTGCCAATTAATTTAATAAGGTGACAAATACTGGCCATGGATTAAAAAAAAATCACATGGTGTCAATGGGATTCCGCCTACAATCACAAAATCCTGACACACTATTGATTATTATGGCTAGAGAGGTGATTGCATATAAATAGAGCCGATTGCATATTGACGCTTGAAAATGTTTTACAACATTTTACAATGTTTTTTAAATATACCACTAAATTACTATTTATTAAAAATGCTATCTTTCTTTCTTTGAATGTTATTTCTTCGACCTTTAGGACCTACTGGATATGCACCGTAACTTGTAAATTCAGTTTTATGACTTAAAAACATAGTAATTTGAGTTACTGATATATTCTCCTGTTTTTGTAAGATTGTAAGATTTTTTTACTTAAAATTGAATACACTACAATCATGATCCTTTACATATTTTAATAGCGCAATATTGTCACATTAGCGTAACTATACTTACCAACTTGTTGTAATATCTCACTATTTCCATATTGTCACTTGAACGAAACCTTTGCCTCTACGAAAATGTCCTTATTTTAACTTCAAAGAGCGCAAAAAACAAGTCTACTTTAATAGCGATATTATATTATTATAAATTTAATACAAAAGGTGGTAGGACGATATTTCAAAGCAAAAAATCTTTAAACTTAAGCAAAATGAGATAGAATGTTGATCATTTCAGGTGTCGATATAATGTGAAGCAAAAACTTACCCAGCCGCTATGCCCCAGTGTTGGGAAGCTGCTTCGGCTGCATGGTCAAACAGTGTCAGTCCGACGAGGGCAACCGTTGGCGCGATTGTCAACGGAGTCACCACTCGAAGTACTGAACCGATTACGCCGAAATAACCTAAAATGATGTTTTATTAACAGAAACATCGAAGATCAGTCAAAAGAGGTGGAGGTAACAATAAAGATAAAGACTAAGGTCTGAAACATTTTTTTTTACTCGATGAGCACAAAATAAACAGGTAGGTACCTGCTTTAACGTACTTAAGGATATAGAAATGAGTTAATAGATCCTATACTATGCTTGTCTGTAAGGCAGTGTTTAATTCTACCAAATTCCTGACTATGGAAACCACACAAAGTTCTGTCAGTTACTTACCAAGGAATAATTGAAAAAGGGCAGACACAGCAATAGCGCCAGACAACTCGCACATCCTCCCCATCCAAACAGTTCTGCGTTGTTCTTCGGACATCGCAGCCAATTCTTCGGCTTGGGGACATTTCCACGCAGGTAGACCAAGTATCGCCAACGTTGGAACTAGAAAGCTTATAGTGCCACCTTGGACGATCGGCAAGCGGCATCCGAAAGTAGCCTGAAGCCAAGTTATTAAACCTGAAAAGGTTTAATTTAGTTGAACTTTATTCGACACTAGTCTTAAATTTTTTTAAATTAATAAAAACACAATAAATAAATATTAATTTTACTTTAAATATAGCTGATACCTACTACTGGCGAAAGGTATTATGTACTATACGTTGCTCAATTTAGTAAATCTTTGCTTCAAGCACATACCTACTCTGAATAAACATAATATTACTGTTATACGTAAATATAAATATAATTATTGATAATAATTAACATTTTTTTTATATTTATGTAAAATTTCATTAAAAATTGTTTATTGCAGTTTTTTTTTAACATAATTGAGAAAATCCGAGTAAGACGAATTCTTACGTTAACTATATATAAAGTCTGCTCGATTGTAAATTTTAAATAAATAAATAATCTTAATCATCCATAAATAAACTGTTTGTAGCATTTAAGGAGTCAATGTGTATTTTAATACATTTTGTGGTTATAAAAAATATGTTAAGCACTCCATGATAACACAAAAAGATGTCTCAGAATAATGTTCTAAGGTTGTCTGTTCCTCGCTGTTTATTTATTTCAACGACGAATCAAGTTCATATAAGTAAATTTTTCATGTACACTTTTACAACTTTTATATTTTATTTATTTATACTCTTAGAATACGGATAAATACGGATAATTTAACTTGTTATTAATTACCAAAAAATACCTGAGTACTTATTTAAATATATATGTACATTATGTTTTTTTTTTTTTTCTAACTTTATTGCCTTCGACTTTTATTGGCGTAGGCTGTGCCTCCTTTAATTGCGGCGGCATCTGCCATGTTATTTTTTCCTGTTCCTTGTTGTGTGTTTTTTTCGGTGCCTGTCTCGTTGGAGGCCATGTAATAATAAATAAATAAATAAATAAAGGAAATCCTTAAATTAAATTTAACTTCACAAATCTTATCAGTTTTTAAAATATTTAGTCATAGTGTATATACATAAAAATCTGATTACATATAATCGAATATTTGAAGATCGAATATTACGGGGGTGTAACTCAGTGGTAGAGTGTCTGCTTCGCATGCTGAAAGTCCTGGGTTCAAATCCCAGCACCTCCAATAAGATATGGGATATCCGTTTCTTTTTTCTTTTCAATGTGGAGTAGTGGAAACACAAATTAATTTTAAACTTAATTAAAATTTTCATAGAAAGATCTACATAGTTTAAAGATAAAAAGGTCAATTTAGTTTCACCGATTTGGATGAAATGTGGCACACAGATAGTTCCAAATAAAGATATAACGCCTGATATCTTAATATTGCTGTTATACATTTGCCAAGCATTGGAGTTATATTTCTAGATGGCTGGTGCCCTATTGGAAAATTCTATTATAAAAATATTGGTGAAAGAATTTCTTAAATTGGATGAGTAGTTTCGAAGATTACTTATAAACTAACAAACATACAAACTTTACCTCTTAATAAAATTAATACAATTTTATAAATTTACTTTATAAATTAACAAAATAATGTTACATAAAAACTTTTTCTTTTTTCTACTCTTTATTCATTTTGAATTTGGAAATCGCTTATTAGGTACCTATGTCAAAAAAAATCTGATTTTATGCCATTTCACATTTTTTTATAGAATGAGGTGTTAAAGAAAATAGGATTGCAGTGATTGCCTTACACAGAGTGGGTATGGAGCCATCGGTCATATTCAAAATGCTAGAAGTTTGGTATCAGCCGTATGTTCGAATATCGTACTATCGTATTTTGTAAATATCTTCACAGGACAATCCAATTTAGGCTAACCTAAATATAATTCATTACCTATGGGTTTCCATTCGGTGTCCATAAATACCTACCTAATACCATATGCAATATGTACATTAAACATTTATCGCGTAGTTAATATAATATTCTAGATAAAAAGATATATCCCTATTATGCGCATTGTAAAGTTAAATAGACTCTGTAATATCGCGAAACGATTAAATACAAGTTACCTGGATAAATACCTACTACTTAAGTCGAGTGCAAAATAAATGTTAGGTAAGTAAATAATTATTGCAAAATTAGATCAATGAATCTTTTTCTCAAGGTTTTTTCAAGGTTTTTTTAAATGTAAAGATAGTCAGTCAGGCTGACGATCCACTTGATATACATATATGGCAAGCACAAACAATAAGTGTTGCAAATGCGCTGCCAATCTTAAATACATAGTAAGATAAAGAGATTAGAAGGGGATAGAAAATGAACTTTGGTATCTCTTACTCATTTATTGAAACCCGACATCGTATCTTCTATTATTTCACACTGATCTTCTCTTAAGGGGGTTTACTGGCACCAGGCGGTAAGAAGCGTAGAGTTAGGTCAACAAAGGCCCTGGTGAAAAAAAAAACTGGGATTCTAACTATCATCAGTTCTTTATCGTGGACTCCAGAGCAAATCAAAGCTAATTTGTATGTGCACGCGTGTATTCTGTGAGCTTTAGTGATCGCCTAGGTTCTAGAGGTGAAGAGTTTAGGAACATATGCTTGAATTAAGGGATCTCTTCCAGTTATTATATGTAAGTCGGACCTATCTACTGTGGTGTGTATACTGAGAATTTAGTCTATGATCTACCCCTAGCCTCAGTTTTCACACGACTTTTGTTAAATCTAGGCTTGATGCGGCTTTGTTTTCGATAGCTATTAGCGATAAATGTCAAAGTCGAGCTTGGCCTATTGTATTTTTTAATTTTTTATTTGTTAAATGATCTCTCAGCTTCTGCAGAAACGACAGGACTGGTATGGTATTACCATATTCTAGTACCTACTCTATATATACTCATTATTTCTATAAAATATTTGTGAATAGTCCATGCATTAGTTGATTCAGGTAGAAGTACCTAGGCAGTAAATATTAAGAAAGTGAATGGAAAGTTGGGGCCTATTATATCAGAATATTTGCTTTAGAATTGGTCACACTTTTGTAATAAAGTTGTTTCACCATTAAAGTCGAAGGTGGAAGAATTTTTCTTCAATTTGAGGTTGAATTTGAGGTTCCTTTTTTCAATTTGAGGTTTGCTAGTCACGGTCCTGAGACTTGGGAGCCCCGGTGTACGACATCGGGCGTCTAGCCCTATGGTAGTTACGCCACTGCAGGCGGATGACATATAAAATATTATAATTTTATTATAATATTTTATTTATTATAAATTATAAATATTATAAATTAATATTTTATAGATACCTACTTCCTGGTTTTGCAACTTTCGAGGCTTTCACGGCTAAATTACTTACCTTACCTAATACACGCAATAAATTATTTAAAAAATAAAATAGAATTCCTTCCTAAGAATAATAACTAAAGTTAAGTTTGTGACCTATTTTGCACCTTATACCATGTAGATCTATTATTACTATAAAATAGGTATTATTATTGTTGCAATAGAATAGCAAACACTGTTCTTCTTGAGGGTTAGAGATTATTCTTAAGAAGGAGATTCTTAATTAAGGATAGTGCTTTAGGCTTTAAGCTTTCTTCTTTAAGCTTTTATAACTTTAATAAATAAATGAACACTAACCAGTAACAAAAATCATAGTTGATATAATGTTGGATCTGTCCGGATCGGTGTCTTGCATGCAGAGAGCTGGACAAAGTATGAACGGGATGGCAACTATGGCTCCGATCATAGTTAAATAGTGCTGGAAATTAAATGGTCAGTTAGGAGACAGATAAAGACGCATTGTAAAAATTCTTCAAGGCAATTCTTGTGTATAACTTTTGAGGATATTACACCCACTTTTTGTATAGATGCATTTTTGTATGCATGTTTTGAACCAAAATTTGTTTGCTAAAAATATTTTATATGCCAACTAGCGACCGTTCGCACCGATTTATTTCTTAAAATTATATACGAAAGCCTTCCTCAGTTGGCACACTTTCCTTTAGTGGAAACCGCATGAAAATCCGTTCAGTAGTTTTTGAGTTTTTTTTTTTATGTTAAGTCGACAGACAGGCTGACGGTCCACTTGATGGTAGGTGGCTACCGTCGCCTATAACACAAGCAACGCTACAGGTGCTGCAAGTACGCTGCCGACTACAGTAGGATTAAGGATAAGGGATTAGGAGGGGATGGCATCCCTTACTCACTCACCGAAACACAACAGCACGTATATGCTGTTATTTCACGGTGTTCTTCTGTAAGGGGGTGGTCACTGCCGCCATGCGGGCTGCCCAAATGACTGCGAAACGCAGTGTGCCCTACCACTACTTAAACGCAGTGTGCCCTACCAATATCGCGAACATAATGCTCTAATCTAAAAGGGTGTTCGAAGGAAAGATTCAAAGGTTTAAAGGTAAGAGTTTAGCCCATTAAGAAAATGTTAAACCTTGTCTTAGACAAAGTCTGGTTATTCCTTTTATTAGGTACAATTTTAAATAATAAAATACATGACTTTTAGACTGCGTTTTACTAATAAATACCAGTTAAAGGTGTTATTATTCGCAAGCATCTGTGTAATTAGATACGTTAATAATATGTTTATTTGAAAACGATAAAAAAAAGTTTAAGGATATTGAAAAAATAAATAGAATATTATCGACTGTTATAATTCATGTTTAATAGTTATTTGTTCAACTAGAGAGCAAAATTGTTTTTTCCTGCGAGTGCCGTCTTTAAATCACGAACTAGCGAAGTAGTCTATAGAATTGAATCACGAGCGTAGCGAGTGATTCTAATATAGACTACTGAGCGAAGTGAGTGATTTAAAGGCACGAGACATAAAAAAATTTGCTCTCGTGTTAAACATAAAACTTTTCACCTCAACAGCGAGTTAGGCCATCACCACTGGTATCTTCACAGCCGTAAAACTATCTTCACAGCCGGGCCAACTCTAGTTGGCTATGGCCGGCCGACTCTAGTCGGCTATGGCTGGACACACTAATAAAATCCTAATAATGTTATTCCAGGGAGTTAAATCGCGTGTTCGAAATTTGAATCACTTTTCCTCACGCTCGCAGCAAAAATCGATTTTCCTGCGAGTTTTTAGGCACCAAAAGCACCCTTTTCGTGCTGGAGAGGTGAAAAAACATTTATGTTACATTATTGGCCTTTCATTTGAAGTTCTGAAGAGGGGAAAAAACTTTTTATTAACAAAGCTAACTAGACACTTTCCTTGAAAAATTAATAATAACATCTTATGTATTTTCTACAATGAACAAAGGCCTAATGGCGAATAATAAAAAAATAGATGACAAAAATTTAAAATTAAAAAAAGGACATCAAAAACATCAAAACTATACCTACTACAACTATAACGGTTAGGTGGGTAGTAACATTTTCACGAAACGTAGGTGGGTAACTACGTTAACCGTTAACAATAACATTTTTATGAAACATAGGTATTCAATTTCAGGTTTAAAGTATAAATAATATTTATTGAAAAAAAAAATGGCCAAAGATAACAAAACTAGGACTATTAATGGTCTATATAGCTTGGAGGTCAGGGGAGAATCAACTATGTACGTATTTTAAAGCCTAAATTTTCCATCTAGCTTTGTTATAAGTTGTAATGTTCTAATGTACATATACTGGCTTAAGAAATAAAGTATTATTATTATTATATTTTAAATGGTCTAAATTATATTTTAAATGGTCTCTCAACCCCTTAAACTTTGCATCCATATTCCAAACGGAATTGTGTTCATAACGAATTTATTTATTTAATTTATCTATAGGGTTTATTTATACTTCACAATATAAAGAGAATTATCATTGCCCACCTGTAAAGCCATAAAGATGCAGAGGTACCAGGGTGGCACAGCATCGATTCCATAAGTTACGTTACTCTCTCGATTTTTATCGCATTCTTGTTCATCTGGCACCTCTTCCACCTTAAACAATACGTTTTCTTAAGGGGGAGACAAACGCTAAATACTAAAAATATCCATTGTTTAATGAAGATGTTACAAGAAATGGACAAGACAATTGCTTTGAAAAAAATATATATTATACTTAAACATGTGAAGAACCAATTGTATTAATTAGAATTTTCGTTAAAGTAATAGAAACTCCACAAAAAAAGTTAGAACACAAGAAGAATTTGACTTTTATTGAAAATTCTCTCGGAAACGGCTTATTGCACGCATATGAATCCTGTACCTATTAATAAGTTAATGTCACATTAAAAATTGTATTAATAAAAAAATTTTTTTGTGTAATGTTCTAATGGTAAAAACAAAAAAACACCATTTCTAGGCCTGTTGAATTGGATCCGCCGCCAGGGAGTTCTATAGTAAATGTCATTTGCCTCAGTGAATCCCTTAATTGGATGGTTTAAAATAATTTAGCGAAGAAACCGGCAGAGGCGAACAAAGACTTAATTTTATAATATGTAAGTTAGATAATTATAAATAAATAAAACAAGTATCTCTTCGGTAACTTGGGATTTTATATTCGTTTTAAACTTACTTAATGTATTGCTCTAAACACTTGCAATGAACACGAAACAACCACATTGTCATCGTGTGATAATTATTTGGATAAATAATTAGCTAACACGACTAAACTAAACTACACCGCAGTGGCTGTGAGAAAAGAATCTTTATCTTCTGGGACACACGACATATTTAACGATAATATTTTTGTTTTTAGTCGCATAGGCATCTACGTTGAAAAATACTTAGGCATTAACTGCTTCTGATATTGTCCACATCATAGATAAGACATGCCAAATTTTTTGCTATGATCATTTATTACAATATACTTATTGACATATATAACTTTTAGCTTAAAATTTGGGCCCTAATGCAAGCTTTATTTAGACTTCATAAGATAAAAAAAGAAAAGAATATATTTTATTGAAGACGATCACAAAATGCACACAGTACAAGTTTCAATGAGAACAATTTTATTGCTAACTAGCCGAGTCCGCAACTTCGTACGCGTGGTATTCGGTATAGCGCGTAGCATTTTTAAACCGATTGGAATGAAACAAACATTAAATGTTACGGGAAGCTTGCTACAATACATCAGTGAAAACCTTATTCAAATCGGTTAAGCCGTTTCGGAGATTAGGGTGCACAAACGAACAAACAAACAGACACAAATTCTAAAAACTATATTTTTGATCTCGGTGACATAAGTACAACGTGTGCAAATTGTTTTTTTGAAAAAATCTTTAATGGACAGATAGGCTCGTTTACGAGTCTATTATATGTATAGATTGTATCGTAAGTAGTTGCCAATGCATGCATCAGTGAACACCAAACTCAGCATATAGCTCACAGCAATGATCTTCAGCTGGGGACCTCATTTTGGCTTCACGGACGTCCAAGATATACAATAAAAAATGACATAAATTATCAGATACGTATACTTTAACAAATATAATTTTTAAAAATATTAATTTTTATATACAGTGAGACGATAATTAGGTACAACTACTATGATACATAAAAAAATTAAATAATTGAATATTTAGGTTCTTACATTTTTTTGTTGCTTCTCTGCTGTTCTCTAGAAAATCTTTCTTTTCTAAGAATTTTTTTTAGACATATCAAAGAAAATTCTTCACTTTACTAGACTAGGTTTATGCAAAGAATACATACTTGAATCCTGCATTAGTTTGTTTAACTGCCTTCACAGGATGAGGAAATGTAAGTGTCTATCAGTTCACTTCTTATTATTTACAAGTTACCTTTTGTTAGAAGTTTACAAGTAATAATTACAAGGTAAATATGCTTAGCTTACCTTTATTTAAATCTAATTATAAACACGTGCTCACACGATTCCCAAGAATCTAATAAATATGTATTAAAATTCTTTAGGACTTATTCTACAGTATTTATTATATACTAGCTGAGCCCGCATTTTCTTAGGCGTGGTATTCGGTATAGTGCATAACTTTGTTTGTAAACCGATTGGAATGAAACAAACACTAAATACGGGAAGCTTTCTATAATACATCAGTGAAAACCGCATTCAAATCGGTTAAGCCGTTTCTGAGATTAGCATGCACAAACCCACAAACACAAAAATTCTAAAATCTATTTTTTAAACCTCGGTAACATAAGTATTTACAACGTGTACAAATTGTTTTAAAAAAAACGCTCGTTTATATGTATAGATTTAAATCTTAGTCCTGAACAAATGCCAAGCAATTGTTTTATTGAATTTTTCATTTCTAAAGACCCCTTGGTCGAGTGGGTAAAATGCTTACTTTAACGCTGTCTCAGGTTCCAGGTTTGATTACCAACAGGCCCAAATTTGGAAATGAACTTTTCATTGTTGGCTTTACATTTGGGCAGCCCGTCTGGCGGCAGTAACATCCTCTTACAGAAGACCACCGTGAATATTTTTTTTTGTTATAAAATTGGACAATTTAAAAGGGAGATACAGTGTATCATAACTTTCTTTTTTTTTTTTGGGTCTGTGCTGTGTTTCCTATAATTTTGCTATAATAATGCTGTGCTTTCCTGTAATTTAAATTCATACTTGTAATGTTTCTTTCTGTGTTGTTGTATGTTATGTCTAAGTATGTATTTAGTTGGTAGGCCTCCTCAAATAAATAAATAACAGCACGTGTGCTGTTGTGTTTCGGTTCGTGAGTAAGGGATGCCAGAGTCCATTTCTCTATCCCTTATCGTTAATCCAATTATGGTCTGCAGCGCCTGTGATCGACAACCTTTACATTTAAAAAAATAAAGTAAAATAATATTAAATCTCGTAGGATGTAGCCGGCTGGCTTTGCCGCATTTGCAATGAATGCAAAAATGTTTAAATTGCGAGTTCTTCTAGTAAGAAAAATCTATCTGCACGAGTTGATTAGCATGTTAAAGTGTATTTTCTTATTTAAGTATAACGTGTTAATGAATTAGTATAAGAATGATTCCAAGGTTGAATGGAGAAATAGAATTTCATTAGTTTATACAAGATATTTTACTCTTAAGACTACTAATTAATTAGTATAAATAAATTTATTAGCAGTAGCGGGAAAATTCCAAAATTTATTTTTGTAGTTTTACTTGTTGTTCTAACATTATTTAATGGTAGTTTTATACCCACCGTACCACAAAACTGTGGTACCACCGTGATATACGAGCGGTCAAAGCTTCCCCGTTTTTCGCTTTTTCTATTGGTGAAAATAGTATCAAAATTTGTTGCCGATTTTATAAAAAAAATAAACAGTTTAAAAAAAATGAAAAAATAAATATGTTAACATGGCAACGGGAAACGTATCAACAATCATTATTACAATGATCTCTACACTAGGCGAGGCCTGTCCTGTAGATGATCTAAGGTTACCAAGATATCAATCAGTACAACAAATATATAGAGGATTTAGTTAATTCCTTGTTATGATTAACAGTCATTTGAGTTCTCTTAGTAGTTCTTCAAGTTCAATGTAAGAAAGTGTGGCAATAAGCAGAGAAACAGAGAGAACAGAAATTAGCGTATTTAATAAGTTGCATTTGAAAATAATATTGGTATTAATAAGGCATACAATGAAAAGTCGCCATTTTTTATAGCTAGCTTTCCCAAGTTCATTACAGAACCGTTACGGAAGTACTTGGTTCCAAAATGATTTGCATCGGAACCACAGCATCGCCATATTGTTAGGAATTAGGGTTCCACAATTATTCTAATAACTTGACTACCATTCACGCTGTCGAATTTTTAAGGAGGTAGATAGCAATTAACAGTGTCTTACATACTATTTAGGTATAAGTGAAAAGCGAGAAACATCAATATTAACATTTTGTGTAAAGATTATAACAGCGTTCGACAAACCCACAATAAAACCAAGTACACTTACTCTTGGAATAAGCCGTTATAGAACTAATTGACTTATTAGTGATCCACATTGTGAACTTATAAAACCTTATAAATTCAAGTAATAAGTGCAAATGGTTTCTAGTTCGTTTGGTTTTATTTGATACTCTTATAAGCATACTTTACTTATAATGGATTTATAGTGATTCTTGTAGGTAATTTTAAGTATAGCTTACCAGAGCACGTATTCCCAAGCGTGTTTACACCTGTGCAATACTTTTATAGGACATCTCAGCTTATAGTGTGCTGTTAATTTAATTCTATAGACGATAATAAGTTAACATATAAGAACAGATGCAGTTGTAACCTCTCGGTTGCAGTGGGCTTTTGGGCTCGCTGCAGCTCCTAAGAGAATTACCCACCGTACTTACTCAGTCGAAATGAACAAGAGACTCTGTAGGGCGCCCGCTGTCTGAGATATTGGGTGAGCTTATCCTATTAAGGAAACACAGATTTCACTGCACACTGAAATTTATTTTACAATAGGTACAAACAAAATTATAAAGCTAAGATTAAGTTTAAAAAGATGCAATTAGGGGCTTATTATGGAATGTGCTACTCAGCTCAAAAATCTCTTCAAGAGCAGCGGAGATGTGTCCTCAGCTCCGTCCTCACGCCTCACGCGCTCCGACGATGAAGACACGCGCTGATGATGATGTCCCGGGAACCAGGTAATAGTTAGCACAATAGGGTAGTGCTAACTTCCACCAGCAGCTCAAGTTTCTCCACCTGATGTAGCTATCGCGAGATACTTCCCCTCTCTCGCAAGAAGTTGACGTAGTCAAGGACGGATGAGCAGATCCTCAAGTACTTTGTATGTACTTCGGAGTTGAGTACCAGAAAGTGAAACTTAGGGTAGTACGTTGAACTTTAGTCGTAGTGCGTACACTCTAGTGAAAAATCTTCCTCGTCCTTTCGTCAAGTAGTAGCATGCATCTGTCTCCGTGCATGCTACTATAAGCGTGGTAGCAAATTCTAGAACCACTAAGAGACCATTATTAGTGCTGCAGGACTATAAAGCGTGCACTATAGGATAATTTTGTTGCTTGCTCTATTGAAAAAATCGGCCCAGTAGTTTTTGAGTTTATTCATTATAAACATACATTTGTATGGAAGGGGGGTAAAGGGGGAAGATGGGAGAGGGTGAATAGCCTATGTTACTCGCTGATTTTAGCTTCCTATAGGTGAAAGAATTTTTAAAATCGGTCCTTCTTTAAAATCTTTTCTCTTATTACAAACATTAGTATAGACTACACTAACGACTCGCCAGCTGCTTCGCACGGATGCATTTTTTTCTAGAAATTATATACACAACACAAACCTTCCTCATCGCTCCTTCTATTATGTAGGTGGTTTGGAAGTTAGCGAAGTTCAGAATCGGACAGTGAAAATACATCTATATGTTATAAATATAGATTTCAGAAAATTAATTCATATAAATGTATAATTAATAGTGTTTCAATAAGTTGCGAAATTGAATACCTAAGGTAGGTATAAAATTATCATTACCTAGTCGTTCTAATGCACCATTCCTTTATTGCATACCTACTACAGCTGCGTTAGAGAAATGTCCATTATAAAAATGGACTTTCTAAAAAGCTAAAAAGTCCTACATAATTATGTATTTACCTAAACATAATGCTCGAGCTAGGCTTTGATTTAACTCGCGGTAATTAGTTTTGAAGAGGCGACTCCTTGGATTATGAATTTTAGGAATAAAAAACAATATAGGCTTTACAAACGACGTGTTATATTATCTCAGACACAAGTTATTATAATATGGGTAGAAAAATTACATGAGTGGTTCGGTTCGGTCCATAGATATGGCGCTATAAATCTTACTGAACATTTTTTTTAATGTTAAGGTCGGCAGACAGGCTGATGGTCCACTTGATGGTAGGTGGCTACCGTCGCCTATAACACAAGCAACGCCTAAGCTGCTGCAAGTGCGCTGCCGACTGCAGTAGGATTAAGGATAAGGGATTAGGAGTGGATAGGGAAATGGGCTCTGGCATCCCTTACTCACTCAACGAAACACAACAGCACACGTGCTGTCATTTCACGGTGGTCTTCTGTAAGGGGGTGGTTACTGCCGCCAGACGGGTTGCCCAAATGACTGCGAAACGCAGTGTGCCCTTGCCACTACTTTCCAAATCCAGACCATAGCCAAATTTGAAAAGTTGATAAAAAAAAGCATAAAAATAAAAAGCGTAACTTACCTTTTATATAACACTAGCTATTGCCCGCGACTTCATCCGCATTCCTCAGGAACAGTAATTTTTTTCTTGATGAACTGTACCTTTCCGTACACCTGTCAATGTTTATGCAAATTCGAGATGATTCGGTTGAATAATTAAGGCGTAAAATCGAAATAAACAAACTCACTTTGGCATTCAAATATTAATTACTATTTAAAAAAAATAGAATTTTAGTACACTACTTACTCCAGTTAAAATTTGAAAAAATTACAGTAAACTTACCATTTCACGCATAATAGTATCGAGGCCAATCTGAATATTATTTTGATGCACCATTATGTAGATATTGTTTTCAGTGTGATTTATTAGAAATATTTTAATAATAAAATAAATAATTACTGTAATATATATTTCTTTTAAACTTTTTTTTTAATATAAATTAAAATAAATAAAACTTAGGTAACAAGTTGTGAACACAGCTGATCGATATCAGATCTCGCACTGCAACTAACATCTCAACAATAGATTTGTTTATTCGTACAATTAACATCGGTATGATATTACTAGGTACCATTTGATCGATTCAGTAGTCTTTAAGTACCTACTTGAATGCGACTTTGTCAACTAAATAATTATAATTCTTTAGCCTTTTGGCGGCAGTAACCACCCCCTTACAGAAGACCAGCAAGTGTGCTGTTGTGTTTCGCTGAGTGAGTAGATAAGGGTTGCCAGAGCCTATTTCCCTGTGCCGTTACTTGTGTTATAAGCGACGGTAGCCATCTGCCATCAAGTGGACCGTCAGCCTGTCTGCCGACCTTAACATAAAAAAACAAGTCCTCGCCTAAGTTTTGATCTTATATATGCAGTAAGTATACCTACGTAATGAATTTGAACCAACGCGCCGATACACCAATGACTTGACGATTCACAAATATTTGGAAATTCTTATTATCCGAACAAGTTTGTTTTTCTTTGGATAATCTACAAACTCTGATCCACATCCTTATCCTACTAGGTCGGCAGAGGCTTAATAGGCGACGGTAAACTTCTTCCATCAGCCGGCACCAATAAATTTAAAAAAATCGAATATCAACAACATCCTCGGATCCTTTCACTTGGGTCTGCTGTTAAAAAAAGCATTCAAACTCCTTTCTCAAAATCTGTTTGAAAACATGTGATGTCATATTTGGTCAACGTTGCTTTAATATTTTGAGCAATCTTACGTATCGTCGCCTTAGTGGTGAAGTGAGCTATTCCACACTAAATTGGTTCAAAGATAATGACAATTGAAATAAATAAGCACCCACAAAAAATGTTTTTTATTTTATCTTCTGAAGGAAAAAAACAACTTCTACTTGAGCTATATCTTAGATATCTTCACCACTAGAATCTCCGTTTAACGCTGAGTAATGAGTATGATGATGTTCATAACTCAATTTAGTCAAAAGTGTGGGTTAGCTATTTTCACCACCAAGGCGACGGTATATTATGTCTGGAAGAAGTGCAAAAATACATAAATGTGGAACTATGTTCGTACAATCGGAAGTGCTATCAATATCGCCATGGCGAAATATCTTATCTCCAAAAAAGTGAATTATTATTTCTGTTTTGCTGTTGTGCTTCATTCTACAATAATTTGATTATTGATACAATATTTTTTGATAATTTTTTTGGTTGATTTTTTTTTTCTAATTTTATTGCCGGGATGCTACTTTGACTTTTATTGGCGTAGGCTGTGCCTCCTTTAATTGCGGCGGCATCTGCCATGTTATTTTTTCCTGTTCCTTGTTGTGTGTTTTTTTCGGTGCCTGCCTCGTTGGAGGCCATGTAATAATAAATAAATAAATAAATAACAATTTTATCGTACGAGTAAGTTGCATCCTTAAAAAGAATGAAAATAATTATAATTTGTAAGGAATAATTACGAATCTCTTTGCAAGTAAAGAACGATTTTACTTACTTATATTTATTGGTAAAAGAATAATATTTAGAATGGCACAATTGGTTGATGTTAGGTGCAAAGGGCTACCGATTTAACAATCGCCTGCTCACAGTGTACAATTTACCAGGAATTATACACGAGTTTCACTAATGCGAAAAGATTCAATACTTACTGAAAATTTAATAACGTTATAGTGAACGTAAGGTACAAAATGTGAACAGTTCCAAGCAAATGTAGAAACATTTACTTAATTGTAATAGATGTACTTCTTGAAAATTATGAGATTAAACAAAAAAAAAAACTTCAAGTGCTAGTTGAACTCGCGTGAAGAGGGTTCCGTACGATGTTACCTATCCGCACAATATTGAGTGATTTACCATGTTATTTTAATATCATGGACTTCTTATAGGTTTTCCTATAATCTATAAGTAGAAAATTAATTTCTGTATATTTTTTTCAAGATTTTAGGTTCAGTAGTTGCGGAGATGAGGGGGAGGGATGGTCATTTTTCGTCTATTTTCTTGAATAACTTGAAAACTATTTATTTTAAAATTACAAAAAAATACATTTAATATCTTCACAACAAGACCTTCCATTTGATATGTCACACGATGCAGTTTTCAAATTATAATTTTTTCAATTTTCCACCTTCCCCCCTAAAATGACCTCCCATATACAGATTTCATCTATTCACGTCACACGTTTGGGTCACAGAAATTGATATTTTAACTTAATCGGTCTAGTAGATTCCGAGATAATTGACTGTGACCGACGGACAGACGGACACACGAGTGATCCTATAAGGGTTCCGTTTTTTTATTCGGACGTACGGAACCCTAAAAACATATCGTTTAATCTTTTCACTGTCCGTCTCCCGGTGGCTTAAGGCGAAGATCTATAACCAGTTGATACCATCCCAGTTTTGATATCGGTGGCAGAACTTGAACAAAGACGAAATGTCTCGTCCACAAATTACGAGTCACTCGGAGACTTTTTCATGGAGGCCCTCTCCATGAATGATATAATTCCAAATATGAAGATCCGTCGGAGAACCAAGGGTCGACACACTCGTAGTCCGAAGACATGGTCAGCTGAAGTGGGAATCGGCTTTGGGGTAGACGAGTGTAGGGAAGCGGCTAGCAGTGGTAAAATAATATTCAAGCATAAGCTGAAAAGGCCCACGCTTGAAACTAATAAATATCATTGTTTTATGTCAGAATAAATTTATGTCTCCCTTAAGAGGCCCCTCATCTCTTCGAGTAAATTAGCTTAAATACACTTAATTAAAAACAAAGAACATATTTTTAAAGAAAGAAAAAAAAAGAATATAAAACCGGAATCTTTATTGGTTTTCTTTTTATTTTAACAAAAATATCTTTATGCTTTTCTTAGCCATGAATTTTGGAGCACAACAGTAACAGTTCGGAATGCAGATTCCAGGAAAAAGATATTTTTATTTTTATAACCCCATTTAAAGTTGCAATCTGTCATAAGACATTCAGCCACAGTATTGATTTCGGTGACACGAGTCAGGATCATCCAGCGATGTTTCCCGATTTAAACCAAATTACAAAAGTAAGTATAATTAAATATTTAAAATTAAATAAAAAAAAATGGAGCAGGAAACTTCGGACCGATGCTCCAATTTAAATTACCAAATAACATTAAAACAATTTCTATCGATAGCATTTTTTTTAAAATTTTTGGTTTTCAAGCCTATAATTTCTGTATAAAAAAACTAATGCTAGGTTATTACGATTTTTTACAAACTTATTACAATCTATTGTTACAAATACGTTGCATCCACATGAACGTAGTTAGATTTTAAGTTCAGACTTACAGACAGGATTGTCGAGGAAACCGAATCGTCCACAAAGAATTCTGTATTACGCGACTGAGTAGCCCATTAGGTCTCATATTACCGAGATGAGATTTTAAGTGACACATTGCACGTATTTTACCTAAACCCAAAATTAGGTCTCCCCAGGATTAGACCCAGGATTGTGTGTGTGTGTATTCCCGATATACTCGTAATTACGTGATAATTACATAGAAGTCGGTAAGCACGAGATGCACGACAATAAACAAACATAAAAATCGATATCAACTACTCTGGTTTTTTTGGAGACTGTTTCATTATGGTACCCATCGTGGGTACCATAATGAAACTTAAGTTACTTACTTACTTAGTTACTAAAGTTTTATTACGAAGAGACCTGTTGACGGTTGACCTGAGACGGTTTAAAGTAACATAAGTTATACATAAGGTACTAATATATATTAAGTGTAAGCAATAATATTGAATAGTTTAGGAATGTTAATTGTAATGTAATTTGGGAAGTAATGTTCCCAAAGTAGGGCCACAAACAAGGTGTTCCATTGTTTGATAGAATAGGCATGATGACGGTATTAAAGAATCAAAGGATAAATGGTTTTGGAGAAAAATATACGTTGAAAGGAGTCTAAAAATCACTCATTTTTGTATTAAAATTGAGTTTAATAAATTTTCAATAAAATAAAGTATAAATAACTGCAATCGGCCATGTTAACTGAAACACCAATCAGAGCGAATGACGTCACGCCCAGGTAAGTGCCATCGTGTTGCTTGACTTTGCTTTGACAGAATGAAAAATCTGATGAGATGTCGGTGACGTCACGGTTCATCAGACGCGACGCCATGACACCTAAGAGCGTTTTCGCGCGTAATTCAAAATATATTTAAAAACTCAATAATTCGCGTTGAAATTTAGTTTTTTGGTGAAATATTGTTTTTTTCGGATATGGTAGACGTGTCTACATTATGGAAGGGAATTTCAAAATCTGTGATCATGCCTATTGTATAGGATATTTTATAAATGCATTTTGTTTGTGCGGTAATAAAACCTTTACCCAAAATAAGAAATAAAGCGTCGGATGTATGATAATGGGATAGGAATTTTTATTGATTTGCTTGTCTATTTTGTTTTAAACTATTGTTAAGGCTATTGTGAAGGTTTATTACGGTTCCTTGTAAATATTTGCCAACTGCACTCCACGTGGACAGAGACGTGAGAACGATCCGACGAGGGCCGGAAAGAAACGATTAAATCCGAAGTCAGAAGCAAATGTGATTGGCTGAGGCATAGCCTTCTCTACTTACAATATAAGTATATTCTAATCATGGAAATTCTATCCTTTTAAGAAAACACAGATTGAAAATTAACATTTTATTTTACAGAATAAACAAAAAAAATATAAAGAGGTTCAAGCAATAAATAACCCAATGATTAAAGTAATATTTGAATTCTGTATTTCCGAGCTCATATAACCCAAATCTTTTCAAGGTTCGAGTGAATAGGCATCTTCTGGGTGAGCTCGCTCCATCGTTGGCCTCATTCTTCCTACATGGATAGATGCTGGTCAAGAGCAAACCCATCTTTAATAATAATAAAAAAAAAGTTTCTAGGTCATTATTTTTAAGAACAAAACTTGTGTAGAATAATGAAATATACAGTAGATTATCATCTATTTTTTTCATCTTTTTTTTCTTTTTTTTTACGATGTGAGAAATTTTCGATAAGATACCTATGAACAAATGCCGCATGGAATGCAAATGTGCATAGGTTATGTGGGATTTTTACCTACTAAAAAAACCCTCGAAATGGGTGTGGTTTTAGTCGAGAGGACTTTGAATTCGTAATTATCCATAACATCAATTGAGTCTACAATAAAAGTGTAAAAATAAAAGATTTCTCAAAAAATTGTACATTCCAACCAGAGTATAAATGACAAATGTACATTACTTTTTAACTCACCGACAAGGTTAACAAATCTTGTTATCAAGTCATGTTTCGTAATATTCTCACATAATTATTCCTGACCTTCTCAGTGAAGGGTCGGTTCTTTGAGTTACAGATTTATTTAAGTACCCAGGTAAGGCAGTCCACTTATTACTAAATTTGGGAGGTCCATGTATCTTGCTATTATAGTTGTATACTAAGATGTAAAAAAAAACCGAACTACTCTACTGAGCTAAGGGTCCAGGGGTCAAATTGCTATAGCAATCTTTCGAAGGGAAGACTCGACTTCAAGTGTACGCTGGGATGATTTGGTTTTCGCGAGATCTCTGTCTGAACTTCACTTAAACAGTAATGTAAGGGGAATGTAACTTTTACCTACTGAACACCAAACAGTACGATTAGTCAGTTTTGTCAATTATCACTTTGTGTTTATCACAGATTATCTCACACACGACGCAAGCATCGGAGAGAAGATGTCGATGCTGTGACAAGCTCACTTTCTCCATTGGACTGCAATCTGTAATGAAATACATACATTTGTGAAGTCTTTATGCGGTCCCCCAATGGAAGGTCAGCCTTGTGGAACACCTAACATAATATGTTTTATCAAAATTAAATGTGCTGCAGGACTTTCGTTAATATTATAATAATAATAAGAAAAAAATACTTAACGGAATCGAACGTGTTAGTTACTTGATATTGATACACTGAGGTCTACTAAAGCAGAATTTGAGACTAATCCTCCATTATGATTCTAAGTAATGTATTCAAGAAACCAACATGACTTTTCGCATGGCTAACTAGCGAGTCGCTAAGTAAGCGTTAAAATTTGGACTTTGTTATAGGCATTGATATTTTATTTGAGGTGAAAATGTCTTAAAATTAAATCATGTAATGCTAAAACAACACCATGTTTAGAACCACATTTTTGAGAAACATGTAAAGTCTGTATTCGTCACTAAACTTTTCTTTTAACTACTACTAATAGCTTTGAGTACCATTTAAGTAAGATTTATATTTTTAATCAATGTTTTATAATTTGGATATTTGTTGTTTTGCATTTGGTGATTTTTAAGTTAAAAATATCTCCATACAGATCTTCTGTGAAAATCTTCTATGAGTGTGGTTTTTGCAGCAAAGTTGAATTCGTCGTCATGACATTGAAAAGTGATATTAAAAAAATGTAGTTTATGTTGTTTTAGAAAAAAAAAATAGTTCACATGATTCAATTATCATCTATTTACTGATTGCAATTTATAAATCATTATAATTTCACATATTTTTATTTAGAACGTTAGTTCCCAAGTCCAGGCGACAAACTCGACGTTGGCGTGACCAAAAAATGGGGGTGACAAAAAAACCAATAAATTCTCACTTATTTCATTTAGAAAACTCCCCATTCGTTGTTGGAACTCGGCCGCAACGCAAATTTCCATAGTTAGATCTAATCTTCACATTTTGTAGAATGGTCTATGAGAAAAAAAAGTCTGATCTAGAACAACTATCGGATAGCCTATTGATGGTTTTTTTTTTATCATCAATCATCATTACATAAATATAATAAAATCGTAAATGAACAGTGTCTTTACATTAAATATTAAAAAAAAACTTCAATGGACGATGATTTGATTGTGTGGTTGAGTTGTAAAACAAACTTTGTTAAATCTTGAAACTGTTGGTATATTTATGTTTTTAATGATGCTATTGTTCATCCTTGAATTAAAAAAATAATATAGATCTTTTAGTTTTAGTTTGTCCAAAATTTTTTGAATCGACGTTCATATAAGGCCCCCGGTATGGAAATTTTATGAGGAATAAAATTAATACAAGCGTTATCTAAAAAGCGTTAAGTTACCTGTCACTCTGAGATTTGTGTGACAGCTGACGCATGTATTTATTTTCCCTAATTCTATTCTCTGGGCTTATAAAAGCAAAGTCGAAACCTTATATGAAAAGTTTAGTCTGCGTTGAGGAACGAAACGATAGTTATAACCTGCCGGCGCAACGGCATCTGTCGTCAAAACAAATTAACTATTTGAACTTATAATACGTAGTGACATCTGTGTATACCGAACGTACCTAACATCACTTTTGTTGGAACACGTGACATCTGAGTATGCAGAATGTAACTAAATACAAAGCATACATTAAATTTTATACGTTTAAAGGAGTAAACCCCAGACGAGCTGACACACACACTTTTTTAACATAGGCAATAAAATTTTCTGTAAGCCGACATATCGCCTTCAAATTGCACCATAAAACATCTAAGTCATACTTATATAAAAAACGACTCAGATGTGATGGAATCGTATAAATAATGTAGTGGCAGGACGAAGCCCAGACGTTTGTTCTACGAGACCTGTATTCTATCTTCTCATATCTTCAGTCTCTCGCTTTATAGTAGTAGGTAGTAAAAATAACGTCTTGCCCGCTATAGACAAGTGACCAGTAATTTCAAGATTAAATTAAAAAAAAAATTAAACAAACTTATTCAAAAATAATGCATAGACAAGGGAGGAATAATATTTATTTAAGTATAAAAGGATGGAAAATGACGGCGCTTTACAGGTGTAGTTACTTCTAGCATGTAAATTACTTTTTTTAATTGTATATTTTTAATTATTAAATGTAACTTGTCGTTACATGTTGTCGTTTTAAAGATATAACCGTTCTGCTATCTATTTTGAGAATAACTTTTGTCACGGACTGACTGATCTATCAATGTTCAGCTTAAAATACTATTAAGTGCGAATTTAGACAGCACATTTTGAGATCAATTTGGGTTTAAAGACCTTCAGATCAAGAGTATTTTGATTGAAGACTGCGGTCTAGCTAATTTCCATACTTTTATAATTACCATTCCTTCAAGATGTTTGGTTTTCTTGTAAGAAATTGAAAGCCATTTAATAAACCTAAAATATAAATTTCTATACACAAGTTATAGGATCGTTCTGATCTTGAATAATGGTCCCAAATTTTGTGCACTCATAAGTCCTACTACTCACGCTACGTTATACTCTTTCACGCAAAAACGGCTTAACGGATTTCCTTCCGGATCACACAAATAGCTTATTACCTGGATTAAAATATAGGATACTTTTTATCCCGAAATATTTTAAGTTTACGGGGATAGTCTAAAAATTTAAAAAATTGAGCGCCACTGTCTCCGTGGCGGCGCCACCGTCGTCGCAGCGATTGGAATGTTGGGCGATATTTCATTTTTCAACGCAGATAAGGTCGCAGGCACCAGCTAGTACGTAAAATTACCCGTACCAGTGTCTGTGCTGAGATTTTCTTGCGAATCTCTCCAGGTTCCATTTTGTTGAATTTCATCTTCTAAATTGCTGGGTGATGGAGTAGGAAGCAATTTTCTTTTTCTGCAATAAAAAAATAAGTAATTTTTACCCATTGTCCAGCAATAATGTGATTTGGAGATATTCTAAGATTTCTTCCCGTTATTTTTGAAAATTTTGAAAATAAGTATGTCAAAGTGCTGCTAATTTGAAGCCTTGAAATTTAAAATTAAATTAGCACTTTAAATGGATACCAATTTTTCCTGCTAATTTTATTGAGCCAAATTTTATTGAACACTAGCTGTGTCCCGCGGTTTCACTCGCCGTTTAATTTACACTGACAAAGCACATGTCGGCTCTTCTCGGCAATGTTCCGTTTCTCGTTGGGCGACCAGCTCTTTTTTTAACATTAACAAATCCTCATGGATACCCGTCAGGAGTTATGCCGGTCTACTACCGGCTAAAACCCAATGACGTAGATAAGCTGGGTCGCAGGGACGTTGTGACACGACATCTGCGACTCACCACGGCTGATTGTGCTCCCTGTCGGAACTCTTGGCGTGGCCGAAAGTGGAGGTACGTCGGCTATCTCGGGCGGATGATAATCTCACGGGCGGTAGTCTCCCCTAAGACTACCGTCCAGGTCCCAAGGTGGCGGACATAGGCCATCCGCCTGTGCTCGAGCCTCTTCCGGCGGATCGGCTGGGAGGAACGAAGGGCCTTAATCGTAGAGACGAACGAGTCGCCAACCTGTCAATCCATTCTTGGAGAAGAATCGTCTGGGAATGTCTCCTCACTCTGATCACTTTCTCCGACGTTATAACCTAGCCGAACGACCGCGCGTCCGCGCCTTCGCGGTACATTACGCGTCACACCGCCACACGATGTCGTCGCCCACACGAGCTGTTTCTTAGTTTTTGATTAGCGTTTTTCCGACTTATTCTCCTTTTGCTCGGCTTGTAAGAAACTTCCTCTTCCTTCCTCTTCCTTTCTCAAGTATTGGGTTATCAATACTTTTTGAAAAACCGGGTTAAAGATAAAATGGTTTTTCTGCGCTTTTGAAAACTAGTCCAAATACACATAGCGATTTTTGCAAGCGTATCGACGGTTATATAAAGAAAGTTCTAATTAAACAATATCATTTGGTAATTAATTAAGTTCATAATAATTAAGTATTCATAATTAAGTTGATTCATAATTAAGTTTCTCATTAAGTTCTCCCATTTCCCATAACCCAAACCAGGAAACAATTTTTTCTTTATTTAGCAGCACGCTGTGGTAAAATAAAAAAAATTGGAATTTGTTAAATTAAGCTCACCTCTCTCTATCAATCTCCTTCATTTGTTTCTCCAATTTAGTCCAAATATCTTCTTTTAATAGTTCCTCTTTCTTTATCCTCTCTTGTCTTTCCAAAAATTTCTTATAGTAATTACTCGCTACAGCTGACGCTCTGTAGTTATTCTTCACTGGAGACTTCGCGGCTTTACTTTCAACAGTGCTGTTATTGCAAATAACATTCTCCGGTAACTTGACCGTTTTCCTCCGGAACATACTATTGGGATTTATAGAAAAGTTGTCCCCGTAACCTTTCACATCGACAGTCTCTTTTTCAACCTTTCCATCATTTTCTCCGCTACAACTGAAATTTTCTTTTTGCAACTTACAGTGAGGATTTAAAGTTAAATTATCGCCACAACTTTTAATATCGACCATTTCATTTTTATCGCTTTCGTTAAATGTCGCACAATTGGATAAAATAGATGACATTGCGACATTTTGAAATCTCGGCCGAATGGACTTTGATCTTTTTCTCTGTGTCTCCATAACACAAGGGCTGCTTCGTGGCACAAATTCTTCGGATAGAGGGTTTAAATTGCTATTGACTTCCACCACCTGCTGATCTCTCTCCTCCTCTTTATCGGTGTCTATCTGAAAACAATTAAGAGTTCAATCTTCAGTGGCATGCTAGTTTAAATTTTCCGAAAATATCGGACAGAATACACGAACATACACATGTACAGGCGCCACTGGGTTATAACAGAAAGGTTTCCGTGGGTACCAAATACAATATGCATATCATTAGACGCGTAGTTTTAAATAGCATTAAAATGTTTTAAGTATTTTTATAATAAACTAAATACTAGAGGAGATAAGCTCTACTTTGAATACTGTTGAATATAAAAAATTATCAAAATATACTAAATTTTTTCTATTCACGCGTGAACGGCTAGACTGATTTTGATTCGGTTTTCACTAATGAAAAGAGGGATAAACGGAGAATGTTCATATATATAAAAATTGCTAGTATGGAATAAAACAACCATAAGTCTTTTTGCAACATACAATATGAAGGATTGTAATTGTAATCAATCACGAAGGGCCAAAGGCTAAACAAACAGATTCAGTCGCGAGTTTAAATTTCGGGGAATTCCCGAACAATGTAGGTAAATAGCATTGAAAACGTGTGTGCGGCGGCGCCGTAGTTTATGTCAGGGGAAGTCCCTTGACACATTTGATTTAAGTCATTGATTTTTATAAAAAAAAAGTGACTTTTTTTTATAAAAACGTCTCGCGCGAGACCTTATCTAACGGAACAGTTCAGGAAAGTAGTTTTTGATAATCTTAACAATTTAAGTCATCCAGGCATACGTTCCACGCGTAAAATTATCGGCGAAAGATTTTTTTGGCCAGGAATGAACGCTGACATCGGCAAATGGGCAAAAACATGTCTCAAATGCCAACGAGCAAAGGTCAATAGGCATACCATGTCTGAATATGGGCAGTTTCAGCACGCAAAGCGGTTCGAGCACATCCACGTAGACATCGTCGGGCCGTTACCAACATCAGCAGATGGAGGTAGGTATTGTGTCACAATCATAGATAGAGGCACGCGTTGGCTAGAAGCTTTCCCTATCAAGGACATCACGGGCGAGACTGTCGCAAAGACAATCTATGAAGGTTGGATAGCGCGCTACGGATGTCCAGTAAAACTTACCACAGACCAGGGTCGGCAGTTCGAAAGTCAGTTATTCGGCGAGTTGCTTAAATACCACGGGATCAAAAAGGTAAGGACGACTAGTTATCACCCACAACCCAACGGGCTGGTCGAACACTGGCACCGTTCAATGAAAGCAGCGTTAATGGCTCGATTAGACTCCAGTTCATGGGTCGACGAGCTACCAACGATACTTTTGGGGTTGCGCGCGGCGGAACGCAGCAAAAACGGCATCAGCCCAGCAGAATATTTTACAGCACCCGTGGCTGTGCCATAAGCACCAGTGCGGCGGCGTTGACTTTTGGTCAAGACCAACCGAAACGGCGATACGCCGCGATGAGCTAGAAACTTAATCTAACCACTTACCCCGGATCTGCCTGGAAGTCGCCTCAGGCGATAGGGAGATATATAGATATGGGGTGAGGCGGGAAATAGGAATAAGGGAATATCGCCGAGTTCCGGCTACCGAAGAATACCCGTCCTTGACCGCTTCAATACACACTCACAGATTCTATTTAGTCTCTTTCAAACCAATCATCCCGTACAAGGGCTACCGTCAGCCGATTCTTCAATCGAATGTAACTTAATGTCACTCAAATACAATTTTAGCACCAGTGCTTGCGCTTACCGAACCGTTTTTCAAAAGCTATCTCTAACGACTCGGCCTACAAAACGTCACATCTAATGACGGCCGCTGTCAAATGTCACTATGGCGGGAGTACTCTTCGGCGACTGAGACTGACGCCCGCCACAGGACCAAACAAACACCCGCCCCGGACAGGTCCCTACCTGTCCGCTAGTCTAATGGGAGTCGAGACAATGTTGCCACGGCTCGCTTGAGAACCGAATCCCCAACCAGGACCTCGGCCAACCTCGGGCTTCCGTCCTTACCGGGGTAAAGGTTAACAATGCGCCCCCGGCGCCATCGCAGTGGCGGTAGGTTGGCATCCTTAACCAAAACGAGATCACCAATCTGGGGGGGTTCGGTTCGGTCAGTCCACTTAAGGCGTTGCTGCAAACCGTGCAAATATTCAAGCGACCATCGCTTCCAAAAGTTCTGCGTCATCTGTTGTATCAGTTGATAACGCGTCAATCTCGATGAGGCAATTTCCTCAAACGGGAACTCGGGCAAGGCGTTAAGTGGCTGACCAATCAAAAAATGGCCTGGAGTCAGTACCTCCAGGTCATTTGGGTCCGCACTGAGCGGACACAACGGACGGGAATTCAAGACCGCCTCAATCCTACAAAATACCGTGGCCAGCTCTTCGAAGGTTAGGAGAGTCTCTCCTATTACCCGCTTCATATGCGTCTTTGCGCTTTTCACGACGGCTTCAAAGATACCACCCCAGTGGGGGCATGCCGCAGGGTCAAAAGCCCAAGTGATGCCCCGACGGGAGAGACTGGTCCCTATATCGATTTCCTTATCAACTAAAAATTTTGTAACCTCCTGAATATACCGGTCGGCCCCCTTGAAATTAGTTCCACAATCCGATCGAATCAAAGACGGCAGTCCCCGTCGCGACACGAACCTATCAAGGGTAGCTACAAACGCCTCAGTGGTGAGGTCAGCAACAAGTTCCAAATGTACTGCTTTGGTAGACAGGCAGATAAAAACACACAAATACGCCTTAACAACGCGTGGGTTACGCAGGCGTGACGTTTTGACCAGGAACGGTCCCGCAAAGTCCGTGCCCACACCAGAGAAGGGCCGAGCCTCCCGTACCCTATCCGGGGGTAAGTCCCCCATCATGGGTTGCATAGTGGTAGCCTTGAGCCGGTAGCAAGGCAAGCAACGAAACACTATGCTCCGTACAGTCCGCCTAGCAGACAGTATCCAAAACTCCCGCTGCAGAAGAGCTAGGAGAGCATTGCAACCAGCGTGCGCATTCTTCACATGGCGATCACGCACCAACAATTCCACAAAGTGTCCCTTCTTGGGAAGTAACAAGGGGTGACGGGCCGTGTATGGCACGGCAGCATTCCTAAGTCGACCTCCAACCCGGAGCAATCCGGTGTCATCAACAAACGGGTTGAGTCGTAGTAGGGCGCCTTTCAATTTGGGGAGGCCCTTCCGAAGGGCATCAATCTCCGTTCCAAAGGTGTCCTGTTGGACCACACGTACCCAGTGGTGTAAGGCGGTTTTCCGTTCGTCTGGTGTTAGTACGCCGCCAGTCATCCTGTTACCCGGGTGACGACAATTGTTCCCGAAGCGCTTGATCCAAGCGGTCACTCCAATCAATTTGTCGAGAGAGCTATACTTGTCCAGTATCCAAGCAGGACTCGAAGCAGGTCGGCGTTCCATAACGTGTACCCGTAGGCCCACCGTAGGGGCTACCGTTCTAACGGGATTAACCGGCCAGTCACGTTCCGGTCGTGTCAACCAGTCTGGCTTCCACCACAGGGAATGCGAGACAAGGTCTCGAGCCGTACATCCCCTGGAGCCGACATCAGAGGGGTTTAGTTCTCCAGGAACGTGTCTCCAGATCAACGCAGTCTCCGATTTCTGGATCTGCGAGACACGGTTGGCCACGAAAACTTCAAGAGTGTGGACCGAAGCCTTCAGCCAACACAAAACAATTTGGCTGTCAGTCCACGCGTAGACTTCTTCATCCATGGTAACATGGCTCCGCAATGTCGAGACGACATGGTTCAACAAACGCACGAGGAGAGCAGCTCCTGACAGTTCCAATTTCGGTATCGTCAACCGAGTCCGAAGAGGCGCTACTTTGCTCTTTGCCAATACCAGCGACACAGCGATGGCTCCGTTGGGGCTGACGGTGCGTAGATACACCGCAGCGGCATACCCGCGCTCGGAGGCATCGCAGAATCCATGTAGAGTTGCTCGACAGTCTTCCGAAGGAAGCAACTTACGCGGCAGCGAAACTCGATTAATGTCCGGGAGCGAGGTCATAAAGGAGAACCAGTCGCTCAACAACTCGTCGGACAATGGTTCATCCCAACCCAATTGTACGGTCCAAAGTCGTTGCATGAACGACTTCGCCAGGAAGACCACCGGTGTGATCCAACCGTTCGGATCAAATATTCTGGCCACCGTGGACAGTACAAGTCGTTTAGTCCAGACCTTCGGGTTCTCTAGGGCCACCCGATAGGTAAATACATCCTGGACTGGGCGATATTGGACACCGAGAATGGAGAGCATGTGGGGGTTATCGGCGTTTTCAAAGACGTGCGGGTCTTGCTGGTGATCCTCTGGTAGGCCGGCCAAGAGATCTGGCGAGTTGGACATCCATTTCCGCAGTTCATATCCGCCACTCTTCAACAGTTCAATCAACTCATCCCGTAATATCATCGCGTTCGCGACGGAGTTAGACCCGGTGCATACATCGTCCACATATAAATCTCTCTCCAAAACGGCAGACGCCCGGGGAAAGCGCAGGCGTTCCCTTTCCGCTAATTCCAACAGCGATCTGATCGCGATAAATGGACTCGATTTTAGTCCGTAGGTGTTCGTGTTCAACTCATACACCTTCATCGTTTCAGTAGGGCTCTCGCGCCACAAAATCAACTGATACCGCCGATCATCCCGGTGTATCACCGTCTGCCGAAACATCATCCTGATGTCGGTCACAAAGACAATCTGGTGTCGCCTAAAACTTGTGATGATGTCCGATATGTTCCTCTGCAGCTTCGGGCCTGCATGTAGACAATGGTTGAGAGAGACGCCGTTTGAGGTGGGAGCCGAGCCATCAAATACAACACGGATTTTCGAATCCGGCGACTTCAATACAGCATGGTGGGGGAGAAAGTAGTGCTCCACCGAACGCCACTCAATGCTGGACACCGACATGTGTCCCAAGGCCTCGTACTCCCGCATAAATTCTACATATTTTTGTCTGAACGTCCGGTCTCGCGTCATGCGGCGTTCCATAGACAACAACCGTTTCTCCGCCAGCATCATAGACTCGCCCAATGGGGGGCGCTGGGCGAGAAAGGGAAGTCGAGTGACAAAACGGCCCGAGCTAAGGCGACCAGTGTTATTCTGGTAATACAACTCACACTCTTCTTGCTCGGGATCCATCCGTGATGCAGCAGGGGGTTCCTCGATCTCCCAGAAGCGTTGGACCGCGTCTGAGAGGGCAGTCCCTACCAAGCAGCCGTCCTCGGCTGAGGGGGTGGTAGATGGTGCCACCGGACCTAATACCACATATCCTAACAATGTGTCCAAAGCTACGAGGCCCCCAGGCTGTAGTATCCGTTTGTGGGCGGATAACAATCCCCCTAGGACGTCTGCTCCGAGCAGTACGTCAACCGGACCAGGGGTATCGAACCGAGCATCCGCCAACATCAAATTATTCGTCAATCCCCGGATGTGAGGTTGCAACCGCACAGAGGGGAGACGACCTACCACCTCCTCCAAAACCAATGCCGTCGTCGTAAACGTCGGCCCGGAGGTGTTGCTCGCACTAAATGTAAACTGAACTTGCCCCAACAAATTTGAAACCGTTAAGTTTCCAATTCCCCGTACATTGTCGTTATACGGTCTGACCTCAATGCCCAACCGTCTCACCAGCCGTGCAGATACCATGCACCCTTGAGCGCCTGAATCCAAGAGTGCCCTAGCATGGACTGCGTCGCCTCCAAAACCCCAAACACAAACAGAGGCCGTGGGCAAGAGCACGGTCACTGGTTGGGTGGCGTGGGCTGTTGAGTGGGCAGCGATTCCCTAACGGGGAGAGTGTTGCGGAGGAACAGGCTCCGCCATCCGGTGATACATAAGAGGATGGTAACCCGGATCGTAAGCCCACCGGTGGGCATACGCTGCGAGAGGCGTGTGGTATTGCCCAATAGACCGTCCGTATGTCGGGTTCCGTCGCTCCAATCGGGGACGTTCCGCCAGGGGGGGCGAGAAACGTACCTCCGGCGCCGGGGGGACCCGACCCGAGCACCCGCCCGTAGCGCCCGATTGATCGGGGGGTGTGAGTGGACCCGCCCCATCGTTCGATCCTTGGGGGCCCCCCGTCGGAGCCCCTCGAAGCGAGCTCCCATATTGGGGCGAGTATGCGTCCATCGTTGTCGTATAATTGGCGGCAAAATCCCGAGGACCCCCTGATGGGGTCCTATTATAATACCGTTGGGGGGCCACCGATGTGGCCCCTCTATCAAGCCCACTCCCGCGAGGGGAGGGCGTGCGCGTCCCGGTCGCACCGTGGGCGGGGTTCCCTGTTGGGGACCTACCTCCATCCATCCTATAATCCTGTGCCGGCGGAGTGCCGGATTCACCGCTGCGGTTCATGCACAGGATCAGATGATGCTTGCCACCACAACTCTTACACGGTCGTGGGTGGGCACAGTCCCGTGCAAAATGCTGGCCCAAACAAATAAAACACCACTTGCGCTGCTTCACCAATTCCCGTCGACCTGGCACCCGATGTGCCAGAAGCCGTTTACAAGTTGGCAAATAGTGGGAATGCTCTTTACAATAAAGGCAGCCGGTGGGTCCAGCCACAGCAATATTATAATTTCTAGGACCCCGACTGTGGCCGGCTCCCCCTTGGGTACCTAGTGGAGATTCCCCTTTCCTCCTTGGGGTTGTCAGAGGCCTTTGTGCAGCTGGCACTGTCGCAGGCAGATCGACTCGCCTGCATTCCGCTTCCAAAAATTCCGTGAGTTCCATAAACTTCGGGATATGTTGTGCTGAGTTGCCCCCATACTGAATTTCAAATCTGGATTGTACCTCCAGTGGTAACCGTGGGAGTACATATGTTAAAAGTGGGAAGGACCATTGGTCGACCGGCATTCCCAACTTTGCCAAGGCCCTTGTCGCCGTTAACACAGGGTTCAAAATTAAATTTCTAATGTCACCCGGCTGGGACACCTGAGGGATGGCCCACACCTTATTCATGAGGGACTCCGCTAACCGGCGAACATTGTTATACCTGGAGTTCAGAAGGTCCAGTGCAGGTTCAAAATTCTCATCTGTTATCGACAGATGAGATAGCATCTGTCGAGGCTCCTTGCTCAACACCGACATCAACTGGGCCAACTTCAAAGCCGGAGTCAGGTCCTCCCTGGAAGCAACCAGGCTGGTGAACAAGTCTATGAAACTTGTCCACTCTTCCAGAGAGCCACTGAAGACAGGTATTTGAATTGTTGGCAACCGTGCAGTTAAGTCCGGCCGAGGCCTCCCCGTATTTGAATCGCTCACAGAAGCCGTCTGTCGATCCATAAGACACCGTGCCCGTTGGACAATAGTGTCCCCCAACTCCTGGCACTGATCCACATCAGCTGTGCATTCCATTAATTCCTTAGAACTCTCCTCATCTTGTTTGCCATCAAGCACCATTAGCAACCTTTCATAGTTGGCCTGGACCCTCTCTAATCTTTTGGGAACTTCCGTATACCTATTCAGGAAGGCCTCTGCCCGATCTGGCCTGTCCACCAAAGCAGCAGCAGAGGTAAGCCACCGTAACTCTGCTCTAATAACGGCCTTCGGTGCCCCCGACATAATTATTCAGGAAATCACAACACAATATTACAATATTCTCTCTGAGTAAACGTACAAGATATACAATAGTGCAACTAAGGTTATAATATAGGCAACAACCCAGGTTTACTTACAAGTACTAAAATAAATTGGCCTATAGAATTCCAAGAGTAACTAAAATAAATATGCAATAACTAGATGAACCCCAAACAATTTACTATGACTATAGTGAACCCTAATTTAAACTTAATTCTAATTAAATCTTAAACCTTGATTTCTAAACCGTAATGATAAGATAACAAATATGAAGCCACCTATAACAATAAAAGTATAAAATTATCCATCAACTTATAAATATTAACAAAACAAACAAACCAATTAAACAATTATCCAAACAAATTATACTACATAGGTGGCCTAACATAATGTTAACTAGCCCTTTAATTAATGAGATTCAACATTCACTAAGCATCCAATTTAACAATAAGAACAAAATCAAACTAATAAAAATAAAATAATAAAAAATTTCAGGTATTTTACAAAATCAAATTAAAGAAAATTGCTTGGGAATCTTTGCCCTTCAAACAAGCCCTTTCCCTTTTGGTATGTAGGTAACCAAGAAATTGAATACCCCAATCTACCTACCAATTACAAATTGTACAAATTTCAAATATACAAATTCAAATGTGCTGGGCCCCTTTCATTACAAATACAAGGTAAACCACGCTCTGCTACCAGAAATTGTTGCTTACAGCACCCGTGGCTGTGCCATAAGCACCAGTGCGGCGGCGTTGACTTTTGGTCAAGACCAACCGAAACGGCGATACGCCGCGATGAGCTAGAAACTTAATCTAACCACTTACCCCGGATCTGCCTGGAAGTCGCCTCAGGCGATAGGGAGATATATAGATATGGGGTGAGGCGGGAAATAGGAATAAGGGAATATCGCCGAGTTCCGGCTACCGAAGAATACCCGTCCTTGACCGCTTCAATACACACTCACAGATTCTATTTAGTCTCTTTCAAACCAATCATCCCGTACAAGGGCTACCGTCAGCCGATTCTTCAATCGAATGTAACTTAATGTCACTCAAATACAATTTTAGCACCAGTGCTTGCGCTTACCGAACCGTTTTTCAAAAGCTATCTCTAACGACTCGGCCTACAAAACGTCACATCTAATGACGGCCGCTGTCAAATGTCACTATGGCGGGAGTACTCTTCGGCGACTGAGACTGACGCCCGCCACAGGACCAAACAACTTTCGGTAAGACATTGCGTTTACCAAGTTATTTTTTTGAGACTTCAAAGGATGCGGTATTTGGTGATTCAAATAGTGTTATCGATAAGATTCGAAACACTATCAATAAATACAAACCTATATCATGTACTCACGCGAGTAATAAAAAATGGTTTGTACACCCTGATTTGCTTAAATGCACACATGTATTCGTAAGAGATGACTCAGTTCATAAACCATTAAAAACGCCTTACGACGGACCGTACAGGGTCATCAAAAGGCATACAAAATTTTTCGAACTTCAATTTGCGAACAGACGGGCAAACGGCTAAACCGGCATACCTATTGATTGAATAACGAGGATAACGTGATCGAGTCACCAAGTACAGTCCGGGTAGAAACAACTCATAAGTGTGTCAGTGCTGACACAGGAAAAAGATCACGTAGCGGACGCATTATTAGGCCAAACGTGCATTTCATGTTTTAAATATATATCGACTAGGGCCCTAATTCTCTAACGCCACTTAGCGATTCCTTACTTCGAAACCACGTCAATTACTCAAACTGTCACGACATCTGCTAAAAACTTATTCTCTATGACATGTTGCACGAAATGAACGGGGAACGGCGCGGTTTGAACTGTCAAAAATACCACGCTTTAAAACGCCGCGGAATCGTGTGTGAATTTGTTAAATCAAGTGCATTGCATAGTGTTTTTCTGCAAATTTAATTAAAATCCACACCAACGGTAAGAAATAATTGTTTATAGATTATTATATTATATAAAACAACAAGATTTTAAAAAGTAAATAAACATTCAAACGGTAAACAGCTGTCAGCTGGATTAACGTCATTACGTCATAGAGCAAAGTAATATTAAAATATGAAATGGATCCTGTGCTGGCAGTCCGATTGTCAAATAAATACAATTGTGTACTGTGGTTTCTGTGAAATCGTAAGGTGCCAAGATAATTTGTCTTGGGGCATACAGAATAGAGACATTTCAATTCATTGACAAGACAAGTTAATATATTGACGTGTTTTCACAAGAGTAAGACTTAGCGTGTAATCATAGTTGCGATACAGAATCAGGGCCTAGGTAAGCAAATATTTTCGCATATTAACTAACAACGTACTAAAACTAGTAATTAATTGCTAATAAAAAATTGTCGAATATAAATACGTCATGGGTAACTGGAACACCAAGAACGAGGAAGTCATCATAGCATAGCGCAAGTTGGAGCCAATCAAGAAATAGAAGGGCTGAAGGTTCAAACACAAATCTACGGGGCCATAGCGATTGCGGTAGCCATTTTAGTTTCTATACTTCTACTGTGTCTCTGCTGCAAGAAGTGTAACAAAGGCGCTGGAAAATGGGTCAACAGACAACTAGCAGCGACGATACCAGGATGCAGTTGTGACACATCAAAAAACACCAGCGTCAGTGCGGTCTGAACTAACCTCGGTACCCAGTAAAAAAGTTATGCTAACATAGTGTGTAGTGTTCCAGTTATTAATATAAATATGTTCTGTTTACTATATTATTTCATTATAAATAGTCATATAATCTCAAACATGTTTCGACTGATGATCACACAGAAATAAAAATGTATATGTTACTAAAGAGAACTAAAAATGTTTACGATTGTGTAATAATGTACAAGGGTTGTCCTACTTTTGTTTCAATTACCAATTTTCGTGTAATGTCTGTACAGTGTAACGATGTTAAGTAGAATAACGACGCGGATTATTTGTAAAAACCCTAGATTAGTTACCTATTGTTTAATTAAGTGAGCAGCTAGGCAAAACACACCCATAGAACATATGAATTTTGTATTGCAAATGTATCAAAATAGTAGGTATAGTAAAATTTGTGTAACTTTAATTTATCTACCAAATTTTAGGGGGGTGTGATGTAGGGGCACGACACACACACGGAAAAGAGCGCATCGGCAGTTTTGCATAACAACGCCGGGGCACTAAGACAGTTGTTCCCCGACGCGCGGGCAGGGTAGACATGTATTTCATTTATCTGTAATGTATTCGGAATAACATAAAACAGTACACGCGAAAGTTCAACAGTCCTTTTATTTAGAACACGCATGTTCCTTGTGTTGGACCGGGTAGTCGTCCACTCCACTAGGAGGTACAGCAGTCCAACGTCGTGCTACACAATTGCGGCGTGGACCACCGGATGTCATGCCCACATGATCCACACATACGACAATAACCTAACAGATGCAAAAATTGTGAATTTGCAGCTTTTTTTTAACGTTAAGATCGGCAGACAGGCTGACGGTCCACTTGATGGTAGGTGTCTACCGTCGCCTTTAACACAAGCAACTCCAAAGATGCTGCAAGTGCGCTGCAGACTACAATGGGATTGAGGATAAGGAGATTAGGGAATGGGCTCTGGCATCCCTCACTCACTCACCGAAACACAACAGCACATGTGCTGTTATTTCACGGTGGTCTTCTCTAAGGGGGTGGTTACTGCCACCAGACGGGCTGCCCAAATGACTGCGAAATGCAGTGTGCCCTGCCACTAGTTTCCAGATCCAGACCAGAGCCAAATTTGAAAAGTTCATTTTTCAAAGTTGACCGTGCCAGGAATCAAACCCGGGAACCCTAGAACAGAGCGTTAAGGCAAGCATCCTAACCACTCATCCAACAGCTGCTTTAAACATTACCATTTTTTATTTTACTTTTTACATTTTTGTTTTTATAACAATAAATTTTCTGTACTTACAGTCTTCAACATTTGGCTAATAAGACCACAGTCCGGATCTATGTTTACATAAGTGTCTTCCCCCTCAACGAAATTATCTTCTATACCTGCAAATAATGCTGGATTACTTTCTCACACAGCAAAACACACCAAAAAGAGGAATTTTAATATTATATAGCAACTGTTTAAGGACAGTTAATACTTGTTGAAATTGTTAGACTAAATAGATGGTACCTATAAGAAAAAAAATTGTTCCTATATGGTTTAATCATTGTGTATACATGAGTGTGTATAATTAAAAGTATTTTAATGAGTAAACTAAACATAGGTTCAAAGAAATGTTGCCATAGTGTAGGAGCAATCAACCTTTTGGGGGCACTAAAGTAGTTACTGCCATCAACTCCATATAATTTCAGTCTGGCTTATTTGTATTTTTGTGTGTGTTTTTAAAATGTCATGACAAATTATAATGGTGAGATTTTTATCATTTCATAGAAGTTTACAATGTGTCATATTACAAGACACCCTCTGTGGTCAGATTACTGGTAGTCCACTGTATTTACAATTTCTAGCTAAGCAAGTTGCATGCTACAGATTATTAACATATTAGGTCGGGGAAAGTCTTTTCTCATATATTTTGTATAGACTTGAAATTCGATACAATTTTTAAATGTATCGAATTTCTTTATTAGGTTCTTCATTACAAGATTACAAATTCTTTTATTACAAAAAAGGAAAAATGTAACGTGATAGAAGTGTGATATAATCAGAAATATTGAAGAGTGTAGGATACTACTACTACAATTTAAGATTTACAGAAGATATGATAAGGTTCGCATGTCAACTGCGGTACATAATGCTTCTACTGGGATATTATGAGGTGATCCTACTGGGATATTATGAGGAGTCCTATATACAGCAGTGGACGTCCTACGAATGAGATGATATAGATTATAAAGGGTACTTGGTACTTACTTCTTAAAGGTCTAGGATCGCTTGTCGCAATTGATTCGTCCATATCCAACGGCACATAACTGCCTTGTGCAAACGATAAGTCGCGTAAAATATCATTTTTATTGTTCCACATTTTGTATGTATCAACTGCAATCTAACAATATTAACTATTTATGAAATAATATATAAATTGTAACTCTTTGTCATCTCCACTAATTCAAGATGTAATTGCATTGATCTCCACTAAATACAAAACTAAATAAAATGGAAGTTTTTTATTCCGTGTCAATCCGTGGCTACCACAGGTGGCTACCACCAAAGGTAATATAATAATACATATTGTAGTCTTTGCTACCACTAAAATACACTAACATTACATATATATATACTCTCTATCTCTAGTTTAGTACGTTTTACTATGGTTTGGGTTTTACTATAGTATTTTCACTGTATGTATGATTTACGCTAGTATATTATCTATGATGAATTGATGATGATTGATTTGTGCATGACAATTTGACAATTCTCATTTTTTCATGTCACGCATACTCACTCAGTGTTGCCAACCTTAAATGAAGTAATATCCGTACAGGGTCCTAATAAATCCGTATGTCTATTTTTTCATAATAAAAACAACATAGGCCTATGAAAACATAGATTTTATAGGTTTCATTTATTAAAATTATTTAAAATCATACATTGTTTTTGTGTTCATTTTTTCAATAATTAATAAATTAACATCGAAATCAAAACAGTGTTACCTAACAAGTACTATATACTTCCATGATAGACGTATAAAAGATATGTATAGTACGGTCATTCTATGAATGCGTTTTTGACATTTCTTTGTCCATTGCATAAAGTTTATTTCCGAATAAACCAGAGGCTCTAGTATGAGTTTACGATACTACACCAATTCTACACTCGCTAGCGAGAACGTAAAACTTTTATTTATTTATTTATTTAATTTAGGTTACATACAGCCATTATATAAAACTAAATTATGTATTATAATAAAGTACAAATAGGCCTAAAGAACCATAATTTGATTAAAGAGATAACTAAACTAAGATAAGAAAAGGAAATTAGAATGGTATGTAGTGAAAATGAATGTATGTTTTGTATGGAAAATCGTGAACTGTCAATGTCAAATTATCAATTTTCCATATAAATGTTTTACGCTCTCGCTAGCGAGTGTAGTATCGTAAACTCATGCTAGAGCCATAGAATAAATGATACAGAAAATGTATGGAATTGACACCTGTCAGAACAGCACTCTTATGCTTTAGTTATTTTTCTATGCTTATAATGGCCGGAGTATATGATTATAATTATATACTCTGTGGTTTGGCTAGCCAGTGTTGCCGTTAGGACAATTTAGTTTGTGGCTACTTAAAATTAAAAAGTGGACAGATTTGTAAAATAAAATCGCTTTCGAAATGTGACTTTCGAATTAATAATAATAATAAATATTTTTATAATAGTATTTTTGACCTACTTTAAAACTTATCCTATTAATATTGATAATTACTTATCCTATAAGGGTGGAGTTGATAAATGGGCTGCAGAATGAAAGGAGGCGTCTGGCAGAAGTTATGGCCCACGCTGTCCGCCTCTGTCTATTTTTCCGCTAACTTTATAACCGTGAAATAACAGTAGGTTTTGAGTAAGGGATGCCAGAGCCCATTTCCCTATTCCTTCCTAATCCCTTTTCTTTAATTCTACAATGGTTAACAGCGTATTTGCAACACCTGCGATATTGTTTATGTTACGAGAAAAACGTAGTGATTACATTCTCTTTTGGTTACGAGTATTAAGCGACGGTAGCCACCTACTGGCCATCAGCCTTTTTTTTGCTAAATCAACGGATTATGATACAGTTATCACTTATGGAAAGAGCGACAAAAGAGGAATGTTTAGATTTTTAGAAAAAAATTGGATCCATGCCAAACCGAGGATGTTTCGCTAATAACATGTTATAGAATGTATTATCTAAATAAACCAAATTATGTTGTTATACTTGGAATGTCTGTTAATGCAAAAATGTCAGTTTAGTGAGTCTATCCCATTAGGATTCGCCAGTAATATTAGTATGGAAAAACTTTTTATCTTAGCGATGACGATACATACGAGTACCTACATGGAAGCAATTTAGCAAAACGATTAATATGGCATAGCTCAATTGTCTACAGCTAATTTGGTCAAAATAGTATATTTATTTGAACAAGATACGTTCGTAAAAGGACCAGGGGAGAATTTAGGGTGGCTTTTGGTAGCCGTCCTCCAAATATAAAAAAAAGCAACAGTCTATCAAACCGCACGTCGTACCTTTGGCGATTATCTAGGCGTAATAATACGCCGTAGGTAGTATGTACAGGAATTATTACAAAATTACCCTATTTATATACAATATTTACAATAGCATACCTACATACCCACCCATAGGTATTACCATAGATAAGTATTACGTATGCGACGACGACATAAGCCCGTTGCCTGAGATAGCAAAATCGCTATGTTCGCATTAGGTATGTTTAATGGTACCCGCGCGCACATACTCCGAAGCGACGCGACAAAATAAACCTAATATACACATACTTATCTATGAAAATAAATATGGGCAGCGTAGGCACAGTATAATAAAGAGTACTAGCGTAGCCCTTTTGCGCCGACGCCGCCGTGGAGACAACATCTCGGAATTCGGAAGCGTTGGCTACACAGGTTGGCTGTGATGGCTGCTGCTGGCTCCTATTCATCCTCTGTCGTGAATCCAGCGATAGTGGTTAAATAAATATACAAAAACACAGTGATAAACAACTCTTTTCAGAGCTAATCCAATTCATCCGTTAATGGGTTATTTTATTTATTTCAACCCTTTATTTGGTACGGTCAGTGTTTCTTTCAGGTACTTGTTCGGGGGGGGGCGATGCCCCCCCGGAGTAGGTCTAGCGCCTTCCCGGAGCCCGCGCCCGAGTATGCCATAGAATTTTATTGCGTGGCAGTGGTGGACTTCGCTAATTCTATGTCGGCGGCTGATCGTATAATCCGTCAGTTCGTGATGTGCTTAGGCAGAATCGTGATGGCGCCGTTTCGTGAAGTTCCTAACTAATTTCAGTGAGATCGTTTAAGTAATCTTTTAATTTTAAAACATGAATATTGTAATTGAACAAATGAATAATAACCGTAAATGAAATAAAATGAACGAAATTGGCAGCCGTCGAACGATCTGATATTAGTATTATTAATTAATAACTAGCGACCCGCCCCCGGCTTCGTCCGGCGTGCAATTTTTATATATATGAACATTTCCCGTTTATCCCTCTTTCCATTAGTGAAAACCGAATTAAATCGGTCTACCCGTTCACGCGTGATTCATTTTTATATATAGAGATATAGATTAACGTGAATTTATAACGAAGTCCTTTTTTCCTTCGCCCCCTCAAACCTCTTAAATGCTGCCCCGAATCAAATTGTCTGAAAGAAACACTGGGTACGGTAGCTACAAGGATTTGGATGGCGAAATGGGCTCTGGCATCCCTTACTCACTCACCAAAACACAAGAGCACACGTGGTATTCTGTAATAGATGGTTACTACCGCCAGACGGACTGCCCAAATGACTGAAAAGCATGTGCCCTGCCACTACTTTCCAGATCCAGACCACCGTCAACTTTGAAAAGTTAATTCCCAGAGTTGATCAAAGAACCCTAGAACAGAGCGTTAAGGCAAGCACCCTAACCGCTCTTCCAACGGGTTAATAAAATTCAAAAAAAAAAAAAAATTTGGACTTGTACTTTGAGAATTTTATTTGAAAAGAAGTCAATTAATGTAAAATTTAAAAATGGAGTCGATATTTAAAATATATTTTTAATTATGTCTAATGCATTTTAATTGACACTTATATATTTAATTTGTAAATAGTCTATTGATATTACACAAATTCATTCATGTATACATAAATAGGTATTATAAAAAAATATTAAATTATATCGTTGTCCGCCTCTGTCGGATTCTCTGCGAACTTTTTCTAACTAACTAAACCACCTCCAAAGTTCTTTGTTAAGTTTTTCACTAATAGGGGATCGGACAGTAATCAGATTAAAATCTAAAATGTACTTTAGAAAGAAAATATATAATTTTTTACGATTATTTATCGAATAATAATTTAATATAATTCATTTAAATATTTTTAAATGAAGAAATAAAATTTTATTATTTACAATATTTTTAATCTATACTGAAACACCAATCACAGTGCGTGACGTCATTTGTGGGCAATCATTGTCTTATGCCAATGCAGCTGTTTTGTTATGATATGACCACAAATGACGTTACGCGCTCTCAGATGAACTATCGTGGCGTTTTGGCGGCATTTTCAAACAAACAATATTAAAACATGATTTTGAGTACCTAAAAGGCTATAAATAAATAAAACAGTATTTTTTATGGGAATAAATATCCATGAATATTAATTTAAAACACTTTCTGAAAATTTGTCCGATCCCCTATTGAAAAGCGGTAACAAAAGTAAAGGTTTGTGTATATCTACATATTATTCCCAGTGAGGACCATTGTCACTACAGTCGCTACCTAAATAGATTTTATTAGTAGCCAATGCCCGCGACTTCGTCTTAATGATAATATATAATTTTATAAACAAATATATTATAACCTAAACAAAAAAATAAAATATATAGGTAACTATGGTATGCGCCAAGGCTGTTGGCACACGGGGCCATAAATCATTCAAACGCTAAGGTTGCGCAAGTTCTGCATTCATTGTCGATACTTTGAGTACCTACTCATTGATTATTGCTGAGAGATATTTTTTTCAATTTAATCTACAATCAGTTGTTAGAATAATTGAAAATGTTGCAAATGAAATTTGTTGCAGCTGGAATCGACTGTAAGCATGTTGATATTTCTTCGTTGTTAGTATATAGCGATTGTAAATATTGTAAACATTATGTTTCAAATTTTAAATTGTGTATAATTTTAGGGCTGTGGATTTTGTTTAATAAATTAATAGAATAAATAAGATTTTATTTATTCATAATAAAACAAAAGTTTTATTTACATAATCGATAGTAACATGGCGCATCACTAGTCCTCGCCATAAGGCCAGTAAGTGCGAGAGAGCATGCGATATTGGCAATGCTGCTCCAACGTTTTATGGCTCCGTGTGGCAACAGCCTTGGCGTTCATTATAATAGACCAAGCTTAGGTTATTCGTAACTTCTAAACGAAAGGTCCGAGTCGAATAATTGGATTATTTCCAGTAGTATCGCTGTAGAAGTTCCGTGGCGGAACTAGTGAGACTTTTTTTCAATAGTTCCGCGGGATAAACATTTTAGGGAAAATATATTGCCAATATAATAAATGCGAAAGTAAGTTTGTTTGTCACGCTTTCACGCCTGAGTCACAGAATAAATAATAGTGCTAGCGTATAGAAGTTGCACTGCTTGAATCTTGAAGAAAGCAGACATTTTAAATATTAAACTTGGCGAGCCCGACCGCGCGCGATCTAAATTTCAAGAATGTTGGTAACTTTTTAGCTAAAAAATACTTTGCTAATAAAATAACAGTAACCACACGCGAAACCGGCGTTTGCGAAATCCTCGCACTTGGGTTTACGACACGTTGCGCACTCCCTATCGCCCCGGCACGCACATCGGCCTTTGAGATGTGATTTTGTATGGGGCAGGGGGGGGGGACTAAGAGGGAGGGCGAGTGCGCAATTTCGAAATCTGGTTGGAGCCATCGGGCGAGCCAGTTCAAATGAGCCCAAATACAGGTCGCACCGTTTCTGAGTCCTCACTGGGGTGAATGGGGGTGATTCGAGTCGTGTATATGACTAAACCACGATGGTTTAGGAGATGTCCCCATCCCTTTAGGCAAAAGTCCCACTTTTGTATTGAGGGTGGCCCGATGGACCTCGGGGAGTGATCGTCATCCCCAAAGTGACCGCTGGGATAGGTCACACCGTTCGGGAGTTACGAAGATTAGATTAGTATGGAATGTAAATATATGTATGAACGGGATGGGGATGGGTCGCCGTGTAGTAACCCCCGATGACCTTCTATGTGACTCATACTTTCCGAGGACCTCTCATCGACTCTTTACCAGGTCGGTATACCGAGGGTCCGAGAGATGGCTGGAGCTCGCGACGTCACCCACTATCCGATAGGATACGATAGACCACCCTAGATCGACCCTTTTTGGGTGAAAAAGAAGCTCTTCCGAAAAACTGAAAAATGGTATGGAGGCGGGACGAAGGGATGAGCCGAAAATCGGGATAGCCCTCAGGCTGAGGCCCTAAATGAAATTTTGTATACCTATACGTGAGAAAAATGGGTGATGACTCAAATTTTTGTTAATTGTTTAAAAATTAAAAAATACAACAGCCATGTATTGTTTAAAAAACACGAAATGGGCACGTTTTAAAACAAGACCAAGACTTATGCTCTATGGATAAAAAACTTTATGAGCGTCGCAATCAATACGGAAATATGCAAGCTGTCCCAAAATTCAACCATAAGCAGGCACTAGGGAGTGGACAAATTAATGACTACCCAGGGTAAAATAATAAAAAAATCGGATTCTATTTTTTTTTAATCTTTAAATTTGACACTGTTTTTAGGGACTATTTGTCAATATAACTGTTATTATTTTTTTGTATTAGCAACCTGAGACCTAAGTAGCATTGCTGTTCTTAAAATTTACAAATGAAATTTTAAGAACAGCAATGCTACAAAAATTGAAACTTTTATTCAACTTTGACACGTCACGGTTTAAAAAAATGTATGTACACTGCTGTGGCAATTTATTAGCACAACTAGCCAGTTAGAAAAGTTAGCACAACTAATTAATCATCATGCATGCAGCATGGATTTGTCAGAGGGAGGGCCACCACAACTAATCTTGTTGAGTACCTACGTTGGTGATGTCCTTCGCGACATGGCTGAGTGCGGACAGGTTGATGTGAGAAAAAACTTCGAAAAAATATAATTTTCAGATGTACTCGTCGCAACTGTGACGTTTTGGTAACTATGTACATTTATGTGCAAAACAAAAATGTTATATTAATCCTACTACATATCTTTACACCTTTCAATAAAGAAGTCTTGCTTATTTTATTTTATTTTATAAGCAGTTTTAACTAAGTACTTAAAAAAAATGAAATTTAAAAATATATATTGTGTACAATGTAGTATATATTGTACACAATATATATTTATGATGTAAAATAAGAGTAAAAAATGTACATACCTATCTTACAGATTTTTTCATTTCATTCTAAAGTCAATGTTCATAATGGCGGCCATGTGCCACATGCGAATTAAAATAAACGTAACCTTGTATTGACGTCATTCTTTTTTTTTCTTTTTTTTTTTAGAAATTTGGTGTAGGTGTAAGTCTATAAGAAGTAAGTTTATGAAATGTTCCGTTGGGCGTATCCTTACTTTTAAAATCATTGATTGCCATATTTATCAATACATTTTTTTCTGCTTTCATAATTAATTATTACTCAGGAAGTTTAATTTGATATGAGTTGTCAACGACAATGCTAAGGGAGCGATAAGTGGATCTGAAAATAATATTTTTTTGAAACTTCGTTGTCGCAACTGACCGGTGCGGTGGAGACAAGTGTACTAAAAAGTGGACATGTCTCTACCAGGGCAGACAATGGTAGACTGTGACAGTGCGGCTGTCGTGGACATGGCTAATGATTACTATCTATGTACTTGGAAACGGAACTACTGGGAATAAAACATGTAGTACATTATTATATGTATCATCAATAGTTTTCTCAGCGCACGCCAAATAATGACTTTTGTATGCAATTTTTTTGGTACCTTGGGTATTGTAATTTTCCTACAGCCTATCCTACTCGCTGTTAATGTAGCTTTTGAGTTTATCCATTACAAACTTACAAAAAAAAAACATATCTTTCCCCGTTATAATATTAGGTCTTTACATATGAAATTTTAAAATAAAATACAGCCTATCTTACTGTTAATGTAGCTTTCTATAGAAGAAAGAATTATTAAAATCAGGTATTTTTTGAGTTTATCCATTACAAAGACACATAAAAAAACAAATCTTTCCTCTTTATAATATTAGGTCCTTACATTCGAAATTGACGTTTAATATGGAAAAGACAAAAGAAAAAAAAAATTGACCATGGTGACGACAATCCGATTATCGTAAAGAATCCATTTTTTTATCACATGTAGCGATACGATTCACGATCGCCCTTATTATTTTGCCGTTTAGCGATACTCATTTTTCGAGCTTTTTCACTTATCCAATTTGTTTCAAGTGAATTAAAACTGTTTTATCTTTATCGCTCACACCGAAGCCTGCCGCTAACTCTGACCTGATCTGCGATGGATAACAAAGAATTAATCACTTTTAATTCTTCGTTATCAACTTGGGTCTCCGCTGTCAACAAAGCTTCTTCTGAAGGTCAAAATCAACCAATCAACCAAACGCCAGATATTTGGGAGCAAATATACCGAATATTAAGGACGTAATATCAGTGTAGATATCTATTTCATTGACTTTAAAATAATATTGTATCAATGCAATAGTTTCTCGTTGTAATTACTGTCAAAGCACAAAACGATAAGCTATAAATTGCTGCAAATTTCTTGTAGAAATTCATGTAGCACTCCCTGTCACAGGTCAAATAGTAGTTTTCTGCATAGCAATATAAATGAATCACTTATGCTCCAATCCAAGCTCTCGGATCTGGATTCCATCGAATCCAGCTCGGATGGGCAGCGTTTGGGAAGCTCCGAGACATCTTCTCGTCTTAAATTCCTCAGTGTCTTAAAACAAAAGTTTTCGACCAATGTGTGTTGCCTGTGATGACATATGGCGCTGAAACGTAGACTCCTATAGGCCTCGTAAGAAGGTTCAACATCGCTCAAGAAGCTTTGGAAAGGGCTATGCTCGGGGTTATACTGCGAGATCGAATCACGAATGAGAAGATTCATAGACGAACGAAAGTGAAATAACCCGGAGGATTGATAAGTTGAAGTGGCAGTGGGCGGGACACATCGGAAGATTTTCGAGTGGAGTCCGTAGCACGTAGGACGTCCTCCCACAAGGGGGGCAGACGACCTGATAAGGGCCGCGGGTCGACGGTGGATCCAACCTGCTTCTGATCAGTGCTTTTGGAAAATAAGGGGAGGAAGATGATGATGATGATGTTATTTTTTAATTTGCAGCAATTTATGGCTTGTCGTTTTTTGTTTCCCTCTTAAAATGTAAATTTATTTGTTATTTTGTATGTTGGGTTTTTGGATTGGAGTCTAATATTTGTTTATCTCTTTCAATCAACTCTTTTTCAAGTTTTGTCCAAATGTCAGATGCAATTACTGTTCTTTTGTTTTCTTTATATTTCTGCATTAAATCCTTGGCAAGTTTAGAAGGAACATAATTTTTTATATTGTGCGGAGGCTCAGGGGCATTGCTCACAGGCAAGGGGGAAGAAGATTTGCTGGAAGTTGTTATCTTCTTTTTGAAGGTGATAGGTCCAAGCACTGGCTCCTGGGGACTCATCACCTTCTCTTCTCTTATCATTAATCCACTTCTAACGTCACTATCCTTAGGCATTTCAAGCCATTCTGTAACTTTGAGGATTGAATTCTTGATTCTATCAGCTTCTTCTTCCTCCAACTCTGTTTTAACATCTTCACAATTACATTGTTTCGGATTCTCCTTCCAAGATTGCGTGGCTTCGAAATTATTTTTCGATGTCATGAAATAACTAGGTGACAAAAGTTTCTGTTGAAAGTTTTCGGGAGATGCCTCCTTAGTATATAATTTCAAAACATTCGCTATAGCCACGTTTCTTTCTAATTTGTGTATAGGACTGTCAGATTTGGCAGTGTTTATGAACATTTTTTTTAATTCAGTTATATTTTTTGGAGCAGCTGGCAGCTTGTTTTTATTTATACTCACGTCATATGAATTTTCTATTACCTTAGGTAATAGCGTACTTTGGACTGACTTTACAGAAGTTTTATTAGAACTATTCTGTGCATCACTACTGTTAATTTTATTTGAAACACTAATACTAGGCGATCCTTCTATTTTTCTTCTATCATAAAATGAACTATTAAATTGTCTAGGCGAAAATTCTTCAACATTCGGATTAAGTTTGCTTACAACTAAAACATTACTACTATTTCTCTTTATAGGTCTATTATTGCACGAAGAATCCCCATGTTCACTGTAAAAATCATTCGTCTGAAAATAATTATTAATACAAATTAATTCATTCCTGAAATTAACACAATCATCTTTTAGTACAACAATATTGGGGTTACAAATCTGGGTGAACGTTTTCCCATCAGAAGTAAAAATTGTATTGGATTCGATTCGTAAAGAAAAAAATCTTTGATCCTATCAACCTTTCAAATATCTTTAGTGATTTTAGTGATACAGAAGGCATTTATGAATTACTAGCTGATCCCCCAACTTCGTACGCGTGGTATTCGGAATAACGCGTAACTTTTTTGTTTGTGAACAGATTGGAATGAAATATACACTAAATATTACCTACCGGGAGCTTGCCATGATACATCAGTGGAAACCACATGAAAATCGGTTATGCCGTTTCTGCCGTGCACAAAGGCATAGTAGGCAAAGAACCATTTTATTATATATGAAAAATCACCAGCCTAAGCTGAACCCTACTTAACATGACTGATCATATAGATCTGAGGTCAACTTAAAAACACCTAAACTGACTTTTTTTTTAACTTTATAAAAAATTTCAATTATCCTCGTTTTAGAGATATATTAATATATAGTTAACTAAAGTTTCAGCCTATTCAACCGAAGAGTTATTTTATGGCATTTTTATGGAAGAAATATTGTACGTGACTTTTAAATTCACATAACTTATTGTTCGTAAACCGATTGGAATAAAACAAACACTAGATGTTACGGGAAGCTTGCTATAATACATCAGTGAAAATCGCAATCAAATCGGTTAAGCCGTTTCTGAGATTAGCGTGCACAAACGCACAGACAAACAGACAATACAGACGGACAAAAATTCTAAAAACTATTTTTTTGCCGTCGGTAACATTGTATAAATTGTTTTTTTGAAAAGATATGGCTCGTTTACGATTTTATTATATTTTATGTATAGATTAACCAGCCCGAGTTTAATTTAAATTGAAATGGTTCAATCACCGACCAACCCCATCACATCGCCTATAACCTTCCTCAAGAATTAAGTTATCAAACTAAAAAAAAAACTCTTCAGCTTTATTATATTACTTATAAATATAAATAATTATCTTTTTTAATAATGCAACAATTAAATTTTTATATAAATTTAATTTGCTAATACTTTACATAAGCAACTTTAATGTGTGTTTAAAGATTAAAGATTCCACTATTTAGAGGAACGCAAAAAAAAGGTAGAATAACATAAAATATTTTCTTATTTCGTACTGGCCATTTACCCTAGTTTTATGTAATTAAAAAAAAAGGATTTTAATAGACGTAGTGTTTGAAATTTTGGGGGTTTTTGTTGTTTTTTAACAAATTTAACATTTACGAGTATTTTTGCTATTGATTATTGAGTGGAGACGAAAAATTGTCATTTAGTAAGTTACGCCGCATCTCAGCGTTGCTCAGCTGTAACTTTAATTGAAAATGGTTACACTTACAATGAAGTCAAACATAACGAGTGTCCAAGTCTGTGATTTTTCGCAAGATGTTAAATGGTACTGGCAGACTGGGGAGTATACCAGACGTAAAGGACAAGGTCGTTGGAAGATTTATTGTAAGCGGCGTTCTTCGAAACTGCACTTCGACTTCTTCTGAGGTACGAAACAAGCTACAGGAAGTGACAGAACCAAAACATTGGTTGAAGAATGGAACCTAATGCACAGTTTCATTGACAATTTAATAAAAAGGTCACAACTGAGGCACTAACCTTAGGTACTCCCTATTCGTCTTTTTTTTCGTTAAGTGTAATTTTTTTTATGTTCAAAAATTTTTATTCAATTAATTGATTCTATTCAACAAACTTTTCATATTTTCCCCTTTTTTGCGTTCTTCTAAATATGTCCATGAGTGTACATAGTTTTAATATTCAAAGTGAAGAAAATCGATTCAGCAAAGCTACCGTAGAAACTAATGGTACAAGAGGTTGGTTACTTACGATTTTAAGCACTTTCCTTATGCCATCAATATCTGGATCAACGCTATTGAATTTGTCCATGTTTTCTTTTCTGAGCCCTTCCATATATTTATCTGTAAAATTAATATAAATTGATGTGATGTTTATTTAAAAGTTAAAGATGAAATTTGAAAATTGTATATTTTTTATCTATCACAAACTTTTATTACCTATACCTATTTTTTCGCAACCCAGCAGTTTCACCTGCAGTTTAACATAAGCATATGCACTGCGGCTTTTCTCTGTTATGCTTGATTTTCATCAGGTGGACACTCTGGAGTTAGGAATCCTAAGACAACTTGCTTTCAAAGAGTGGTAGTGAAATAGAAATGCTAAAAAAAATTCTAATCTAACTAAAAGTTGCAGAGATTATCTGGTTCGGACATATGTTTATCTGTTTAACTGTTTCTCCGCTAACGGATTTTAATACAGTTCTCACAAATGGAAATAGCGACAAATGAGAAAGCTTTGTGTATGTATATAATCTGTAAAAAAAAGAATCCAAAGGTAGGAGCGAGTAGCCAGTTAGGTTAGGTCATTTAGTTCTATGTTGATTCTGGACAACAATTGCATAATTATGATTTACTCAGACCTGAACTGCTAGCGATCTACCTTAAAATTGTCTACAAGCGATCGACTCTGTAGATGCAGCAAGTACGTGTGATGTACATGCTTAAGTAGTGTAGGTTGTATAATGGCATAAGTGTAGGTTACTGCCAGATGTTTCTAAAAGTGTAGGCGGGACTCCTACACTTTTAGAAACATCTGGCAGATGTGTAGTATCGAAGACGTAACGTGCAGTGGCATTTTTTTGATAAATACCAGGCGTTCCTTTGGCAAAGCCGCCTTTCACAGGTAGTTGAGAGTTATTCTGACATAAAAAATCATAGTAGGTTTCTGGCCTAACTGTGCACTTAAATGTGAATCATATGGTATCGGCCAATATTTCCCGAGATCGCCTGGTCAATTGCGACAGCTTTTTGACCATTTAAGCAAATACTGAGCTATGAATTAAATAAGCTAGTTATGTACTTACTACGCAAAAGTAAAACTGAAGGAGTTCTACCTCTTGGTTTTCGTCATAATATCAACACCGAGATTCCTTTGTTAGCCTTGTCATTGCATGATTCTGCTCTCCACATATTGTTCAGGACTCGAAGTACTTCATACAGACTACCTAGAAAATATGAACCAATTTATAATTATTTTTTATTTTAAACCTGACGATCCATTTGATGGTAGTGGCTATATTAACAAAGCAGGCGGGAAAAAGAGCATGTCTAGAAAATTTGCTTATTATGCAGAATTAAAACAATTGTTACAAGAATTCAAGGCAATCACGTAGAGATATTTTGATCTACCTACTAAATAGTTGCAGTCCATCTTCCATTATGGAACACGTGCAGGAATGTGGTATATACTACATTCTACATCTTCAGGCATGTAATGCGTGTTTACATAACCTTTAGCACCAGCAAGTGAGTCTGTGCACATAGCACGTACATTGTATCTCACGAGCAAGGCCGACCAAGATTATTGTTGCGGACGGCGGTTTAAAGTAACATAAGTTTAAGTATAAGGTATTAAATGTAAATATAAGTTAATAATATTGGTTAGTCAGAAATGTTAATTGCAATAGATATAAGAAAATTAAGAAGTAATGTTCCCACAGTAGGGCCACAAACAAGCTGTTCCATTGTTTGATAGAATTGTATAGGATATTTTGTAAATGCACTTTGTTTGTGCGGTAATAAAACCTTTACCCAAAATAAGAACAAAAGCGTCGGATGTATGATAATGGGATAGGAATTTTTATTGATTTGCTTGTCTATTTTCTTGTAAACTATTGTTAAGGCTATTGTAAAGGTTTATTACAGTTCCTTGTAAATATTTGCCAACTGCATTCCATGTGGCAGAGCCGTGAGAACGATCCGATAAGGGTCGGAAAGAAACTAATAAATCCGAAGTCAGAAGCAAATGTGATTGGCTGAGGCCTGAGGCGGACCAAATCGAGCTATTACCCTCACTATATATATATATATATGTTTGTAGCTAAAAACTACAGATTATTTAAAACTTAGGAATAAGTATTTCCCAATATAAACTAAGGAATTAACTCCGCAAAGGCTGGAAGTATGTAAAAAAAATCTTATTATATGGCCATAAAAGTCTTTAACCACTTGCCAAATAATATTAAAACGTTGCCTTTCCCTATTTACAAGAAACGCCTTTTTGAGATTCTCATAACTAAATCATATTATCCTATTGGCGATTTTTTTAAACGATAAATTATAGATAGATAGCAATTCCATATTAATTTATTTTAATCTAAATGCAACAAGGCAAAAAGTCATTAATTCACATTAATAAAACATTACATTTATAAGCTAGTTTAACTAGCTGTTACATTTTATCACCAACAAGTCAACAACCACAAATGAAAATACCAGGAAGAGAGAGAACCAAAGCACATTTCATTAAAAGTTTTTAATGAAATGAATAATAGTTTTTTTTAATAAGTATGAAATAATAAGTTTTTAGAATAGGGGATCGGACAAATTTTCAGAAAGTGTTATAAATTAATCTTCATGGATATTTATTCCCATAAAAAATACTATTTTATTTATTTATAGGCTTTTAGGTACTCAAAATCATGTTTTAATATTGTTTGTTTGAAAATGCCGCCAAAACGCCACGATAGTTCATCTGAGAGCGCGTAACGTCATTTGTGGTCATATCATAACAAAACAGCTGCATTGGCATAAGACAATGATTGCCCACAAATGACGTCACGCACTGTGATTGGTGTTTCAGTATAGATTAAAAATATTGTAAATAATAATATTATATTTCTTCATTTAAAAATATTTAAATGAATTATATTAAATTATTATTCGATAAATAATCGTAAAAAATTATATATTTTCTTTCTAAGTACATTTTAGATTTTAATCTGATTACTGTCCGATCCCCTATTGAATGCGGTTTTCACTGATATAGCAAGCTTCCCATAACATTTATTGCATCCTTCTTTTTACTTTAATATTATTTGTCCTATACTCAACAAAGCACCACATAAATATAATCAAATAATCATTAAAATTATTACTTTATTATGATAAATCTATATCTATACACATAATAAAACCGAATGAGTCGTTTCTGTACATTCAACATTTAAAAAATATACGTACATGTTATACTTATGTTTACCGAGGTCAAAAAGGAAGTTATTAGAATATTTTTCTGTTTTTGAGTTTGTGCACGCTAATCTCAGAAACGGCTTCACCGATTTGAATGCGGTTTTAACTAATGGGTTGTAGCAAGCTTCCTGTAACATTTAGTGTTTGTTTCAATACAATTGCAAACAAAAAAGTTACGGACTATTCTTACTGAATATCACGCGCACAAAATTGCAGGCTCAGCTAGTACATATAATAAAATCGCAAACAAGCCATGTCTGTACATGAAATATTTTTTAACAAAAACAATTTGTACAAGTTTTACTATGTTATGGAGGTCAAAAAAATGGTTTTTAGAATTTTTGTCCGTTGTCTGTGCATTTGTGCATGCTAACTCAGAAAGGGCTTAATCGATTTAAATGCGGTATTCACTGATATATTGTAGCAAGCTTTCCATAACATTTAGTATTTGTATCATTCCAATCGGTTTACAAACAAAAAAGCTATGCACTATACCGTATACCATGCATATGAAGTTGCAGGCTCAGCTAATATAACAATATAAATTCAATTATGTTAACAAAGGTTGCAAAAATCAGTCAAAATTCAAGATTATTCTATATTCAAGATTCCATACTTCTAAATTCAATATGTCAAGATTTACACACTGAATATTTACCAGTTGGTCATGAAGGAACAAGAAAACTAAATGTCATCTCTGGTAATCAGTTACCCATGGTCATCGCAAATAAATTATTACTATTTTATTTAGTATTCTTCTGGTATCCAAACGACCTATAACCAAAACATTGGTGGTCTGATTAGTCGACAGTTGACAATATTATAAGACGTGTTCATCAGACAGTCGAGTAGATCAAATAGATTTATAGTGGTCAAGCGAATCCTTCCTACTAAGAGACACTCAAATAACTTGGTCAATAAACGTTAGACTAATTTTTTAATATTATTAAGTTTATTATTACTACAAAGAAATTGTTAAAGTAAATAACTATGAGACTGAAAAATGTTTCTTAATAATCAATAAACAAATATTGCCATCAAAATCTTTTATTTCTCCATGTATTATGTCGAAATAATAGATAATAAATAAATTATGACTGAATCTAAATCAGATAAACAAGTTGATACCTGCAGTGCACAATCATGACATGATTATTTTCTTTTTGAAAGGGGGTAGGTGGATTTTTTTGCATGACTTTAGATCTACAAACTTAGAAATTAAACTGAGAAACACAATATTTGAAAAAAAAAAAATCTCAGGCCTGAAACGATTATTGTGTAAGGATTTACACTCATTGCTTGTATTGTCAATAATACAAGTGCTGCAGTGTGCTGCCCATCAAAGTAGGATTAACGATAAGGGGTTAGGAAGGGATGGGAAAATGGGCTCTGGCATCCCTTACTAACTCACTGAAACACAGTTTCAGCTGCATGCTGTTATTTCACTGTGGTTTTCTGTAAGGGGGATGTTACTGCAGCATGATGGGCTAAGTACCCAAATGATTGTGAAACGCAGTGTGCCCTCCCACTACAATTTTTTATTTCTATTATGTTAAAAGGTTTTAAAGAAAGCTAGTAGGTGAGATGAAGAATAGAGCATTGTCCGGGTGCAACAAAGGGTCTTTAAGTGGATAAATTGATAAATCTCTGTAGGTTTTCAAATTAGCTTGAAGATTACATTTCGTTTAATATTGAAGGCAACATTCTTGGTGGAGAGAACAATTATTTGAGTGTTCCTCCAACTTGACAGAAAGACATCTAAGTACAGCAGTTTGACAAAAAAGAAAAAACTAACTTACCAAAATATAATCATTTTGAATGTGGTACACGAACAATTTTATATAAATATTGCTTGATATCACTTCACTTCTTCTTCAAAAAATGGCAATACGGCTGCTTGATATCAGATGCTAGTGATATTATTTTGTTCAATTACTTCTAAAATTAAATAAAATGCCATGCATGCACTCATCCAGTCAATCAGTGCAAATGATAATGTTGAAATTGTTGAATGACTGCAATCAACCAAAGAGTATATAATCACTACGTTTCAATCAACAAACTTCAACAAAGAGTATTATATTATAAATATAATCACTGTTACTCTACCTACGTTTTATGCTGTGGTTTTATGTATGACTGCTATGTATGGTATGAATGTGAAGTGCTATGGTGCCATTATGGTATTTATGGTGCTATCTTATCTTTGGTGATTGGAAACGTAGTGATTAGTGATTATATACTCTTTGGAGGTGATTATATACTCTTCCTTTCACGGTCCGATTACCCATATCAAAGATAATTGTATTAGTGTATAGATGGAACAATAAAAATTGAAGATTCCTTCGATACTCGATACCCGTCTTTCTAATGGCTGCATGTCGTATGTTAAAAAGAGATAACAATAGCCGAATATGACGTCTTAACACGCTGCGCGCCATAAAAGGGGCAACGTCATATTTGTTTATATCATGCTGGTTAACAAGCGCGTTTAGCTTTATGTGATTTAAAATACTTAAAAATGTGAAAGTGTGATTTCATAAATCTGTTGCTTGCCAAGAATGGCTTGTACTGTTCCCGTTTGTCCAAGTAGAGTGGGTGTTTTGAAGGAGAATAATGGAAACATATCATTTCACCGGTAAGTCACACAGCTCGCACTCATTAATTTTGGTGTTTTGTAAACAAATTTTTATAATTATTTACTAAAAATGAATCATTGTACATGCATACACAGCTCTAAGGTTGATTTATGTAAAGAAAAGCTGGTGTTTATAACTAAAATTTACAAAAACCAAAGTTAATCGGAATTTTTGACATTTGTCTTGCTTTATAGTGCTGTAGTCTGATCTTGATAAGTTTATCGATAATTTATTTTTAGTAGAGTGTTGACAATTTCTAGCATTCACTGCAGGTTGAAAGTAATTTTTATCAATTTATAACAGATTTCCCACCGACATCGATTTATACAAAACATGGACAAAAAATGTAAGAAAAGGCGACGATTGGAGAGCTTCGCAATATACAAGAATATGCTCGATGCACACTAGATTCTTGCTTTCGCCAAAGATTTCAGCGTAAAATTCTACACTCGTATGCAGTGCCGACAATATTCCCAAAATTACCACCATCGTGTAAACCAGTAAGTAATATCTATAAGTTATAAAGAAGTTATGCTTCAATCTATGAAAATTATGAAAATCTTTTGAATCATTAATAACCAAAAACTATTTCTTTTCAGAAATTACCCAGAAAAAGAAAACTTACTAATTAATACGTGGATACCCAAGCGTCAACATTAACTGCAAGTCTTTAAATTAAAATGTTGACGAATCACAGATGAACGATATCACAGATTAAAATGAAACGATATCACAGATTATCCAATCTGTGATATCGTTTCTAAAAATAAAACTTTAAGATTATCGAGTTTTTTTTCTCTGGTAATAAAAACCTACTCCCGTTCTACCCCTTAAGGATGGATTCTAAATATTTCTACTCAAAAAATAACTATTCTTTTGAAATATTTTGGTGAAATAAATGCGAGAGGTTGCATACAATCTCATACAACCGATTAGCAATGCGTCGAGTACCAGTACGCACCCACTTTGTTTTTTTTTTTTTTTTTTTTTTTTTTTTTTTTTTTTTTTTTTTTTTTTTTTAATGTTATGTCGACAGACAGGCTGACGGTCCACTTGATGGTAGGTGGCTACCGTCGCCTATAACACAAGCAACGCTACAGGTGCTGCAAGTGCGCTGCCGACTACAATAGGATTAAGGATAAGGGATTAGGAGGGGATAAGGAGATGGGCTCTGGCATCCCTTACTCACTCACCGAAACACAACAGCACGTATATGCTGTTATTTCACGGTGGTCTTCTATAAGGAGGTGGTCACTGCCGCCAGGCGGGCTGCCCAAATGACTGCGAAACGCAGTGTGCCCTACCACTACTTTTCAAATCCAGACCAGAGTCAATTTTGAAAATTACATTAAAATTTCCAAACTTGACCCCGCCGGGAATCGAACCCGGGGCCCCTGAGACGTTAGGCATTTTATTTATATTGAATAACCAAACAGTACACTGAAACGCATTTAGCCATACTTTTCATCCGTCATATATTTAAAATCTATATCAACGATATCTAGTTATCAATAAAAATGCACAGCACTATTATACGCTATAACTTTAGCTTGCATTGTATAGTCAAAATGGAGACATTCACTCAACTTCGACCCGACAGATTATATATGTATGTCTCTTTCAATCTTATGACAATTTGAAGGTGTTAGAAAGAATAAAATATTGCTGCATTTTGTGATCCATCTATAGGTACAGACTAATACAACATCTTTGACCCATATCCCTAGCTAAAAATCCCCAATTTTGGGGAAAATAAAATCGATATTATATTTTCCCTGTATTTACTACTTATACTTAAATTTAATGATTTGAAACAACTTATAGTAGATTTTCATTGCGTCAATTTTTTTTGTTAACATATTATCTGACGGATCAAATTTTAGGTTTGATCAAATTCTTTCTTCTTGATACCTTCTTTAGTGACCATAAGCGCTACTACAGTGTCATTGTGCAGGCGATTGCGATTCTCTGTTTTCAAATTTTTCAGAACGCTAAACTTTCTTTCCACAGATGCGTTTGAGAATGGCAGAATGAGCAATAGGCTTATTGCGTATTTCAAATTTAAGAATAATTCATGACCTGCTCTGTTTTTAAGATGGAATACTTTAGCCCAGTATGTTTCCGGATCGTCATCATCCTGCAAACCAAGAGCCCTCCAATTAAAGTTCACTGTTAAGTTTAATGGTCAAGAAATAAGTTTCTTATTTATTAAAACGTTTTACCTTTTTTATTTTCGTTTTTGATCCCCCAGAGCCAGACGGAGTTGGATCGGAATAAACAATATCTGGACTAGCAGCGGCGGTTTCGGCATTCCGTGCCTTATCTTCTGGTTCTGGTATTCTCTTTCGTTCAATTTTAAACATACAAAATAGAAAATGTAAAATAGAAATGATATCAAACAAGAAATAGGTATGTTAGATATTACAATCCAAATCAAATAAAACAAATACGTTAAAATATTTTTTTCATCTAGTATACTACTGACTACTGAATATTGGTTTTATAACATACCTTCGAATTATCGTCGATCTTAATAACTTTCTCTTTTTCTTTACATTTTACAACAAACAGTATGTGTGTGTATGTGTGAACTCGAAATATGAGAATGAACAGGAACACAATAACACTCAATAGTTCCCTGCAATACTTTGTACTGTATGTATAGTTCGTTACAATACAGGGACTTCTCTGATCCATAAACGATAAAGTTTGATGGACATAAATGTTGCCATAAAATAAACCTTAAAAAGTTTTAAAACCTTCCTGCCGGATAAGTTGAGTTAAAGTTGGATTTAATATTATAAATTATACTTACTTCTTATACTACTTTTATTACTTCTAAGTTCAGTTCTAGTGTAAACATGAACGCTCTCCCCGCAAATTACCCAATAGGATTGAAAATCCCCGCAGTTTGGGGAATTCCCCACAGATTGGCAACGCTGAATGACAATGCATAGACAATTAGTTAGACACCGAATACTCTATCTAAACCATATATTTAATACTCCTATATTGCTAGTCCCCGTAAGTTGCAGCGTTGCCGAGACGGAACTACATATTTTCTCTCACTCGTTGATACTTGACGAGTTATGCGCATGCGTTGCGACAGTACTAGGAGTAGTGGAAGAAGCCCAGCTAATAAGATGCTTATAATGTAGTTCTCGGACATGCGCACAACGTTCGAAGTCTTCATGAGGGAGACAGACATATATGTATATGTCTGCACCGTTCGGTCGGCATCAGTTCGGTGATCGGTGCACCCTACTAGCAATATAGAAGTATTAAAATATATGATCTAAACGCGGTCGGTGATTCACAAGAGTATTCTACGCAAAGACCTTATTAATGTCTTTGATTCTACGTTCTACGTTTTGATTTGATTACACACAGATTATTATGTAGATGGTGATTATAATGTATCTACTATTTAGTTTGTGATTATAATACTCTTCGCAAAGTTGAAAATACTTCCATGATTACAAATTCAATTCAAAGTGCAATAATAATAACTTATTAATCTGTGGTGCAAGACCAGATTACTATATGTGAGGTGCACAGACCATGAAGTAGATGGTGACAAAGATGTTGTATTAGTCTGTACCTATAGATGGATCACAAAATGCAGCAATATTTTATTCTTTCTAACACCTTCAAATTGCCATAAGATTGAAAGAGACATACATATATAATCTGTCTGGTCGAAGTTGAGTGAATGTCTCCATTTTGACTATACAATGCAAGCTAAAGTTATAGCGTATAATAGTGCTGTGCATTTTTATTGATAACTAGATATCGTTGATATAGATTTTAAATATATGACGGATAAAAAGTATGGCTAAATGCGTTTCGGTGTACTGTTTGTGTACGAGCAACAGCTCGCACACGGGCGCGGCCCGCCTGGTCGTACGTAGCCCGCGCGCATCAACAAAGCATTAAGCAGTCCGCATCGGTTCGCGCATGCGATCAGGCGTGTACTCATTATCATAGTTTCGTAATTATTCAACAAACACGTACGGGACACCGTACATAATGGTCCTTCGAGCAAACATAAAATAAAATATCATAACGGTCTTCAACAACCTCGCGAGTGATATGCAAAGTGTTGTGTTCATATAGTGAGGAAGACCAGCGAACATTGGGATTTTACAGTGTACTTATCAACTTATCAGCAACCGTTTGGCCTTAGCATAGCAGTAAGGCCAGCATCAGCATCAGCATCTCATCATATCAAGTAAAATCATTCTATATTAATTTTCCTTGATTATTTTATCAATCATAATCATGGAGTCTATCATAAATAAGCAGCATAAAATTATCGAAGCAATCAATCAAGTTCTAGTTAACTTCAAAAAAGACAGTTTAGAACGACGTACAGCAGAATCTATCAATAAAAGGATCATCAACTTAGACTCATTGTGGGATCAATTTCAGCAAAACCATGACATATTAAACGAATTTCCAGACAAATCGTTCGAATATTTCGAAAATAAGCATTACGAAAGAGCACGTATTCAATACAATGACATCAAATCAACATTATCAAATTACCTGAAAAAGGCTCAGGGTGATGGGGAATCGCCGGGAACAAGCAAAACTACACTTATCAACCCTAATCAACCTTCAATTATGACATCAAGGTCGACCACAAGCAAATTGGAGGACATGCACCGCAAACAAAAAAGCAATTTTAAAGCACTATCACGTACTATATCATCAGTCAATCTTGACGACTTATCAGAAAAGTGGGAATTAGAAGACTACCTAAAAACCATTCAATCGAGATGGGCAACAATCGACTCTTTACACTGGGAGATCGATAGCGAGCAATACGAAGACAACAACGAGTACGATGAAACATTTACCAAATATGAAAAAATGTATAATTCTATCAAAAAATCAATCAACAGCAAGATATGGACCTGTTCTCATCGTGAACAATCAACACCTCAAATCGAATTACCGCAGTTCAGCGGCAATTATTATCAGTGGTTATCATTTAAGGATTTATATGTTGAATCCATTCACAGCAACAGATCAATCCCAAACGCACAAAAAATGCAAATTCTTAAAAGTAAATTACGGGGAGAGGCAGAGAAATTAGTATCTCATTTAAATATCAGCTCAAATAATTATCAAGCATGCTGGGATTTGTTAGATCATAGATACAGCAATCAAAAACTTATCTTTAATTCTCATCTTAGCATCCTCTTATCATTACCGAACATACAAAATCAATCTTCAACACAAATAAAAAGGATGCATGATACAGTAAACGAATGTTTAAATGCGATCAAAAATTTACACGTCGATATATCAACATGGGACCCCCTCATCGTCTACATATTGGATCAAAAGTTAGATGAAGAGACCCACAATGATTACATAGAATCCTTATCAATAGAAAATCGCCGCCAACTACCATCATTATCAGACTTCATGAATTATCTTGAAGGAAAATTCACATCATTGGAATCAGCTCGTCGGAAACAAGCCCCGACACAACATTGTCAGCAAAAACAACATACAATTATCGTGGAAACAAAAGCCACATATCATATAACACACCTACTTTCTCACGTGAAAATAAAGGCAAACCATTTTTCAATAATAATTATCAACAAAAAAGTTATTACGCAACCACACCGAAGTGTCCAATTTGTAATAAGACACATTGGATATTTAATTGCAACAATTTTCTTGAAGCAAAACCTCACGAACGAAAGTGCTTAACAACAAAACACCATTTATGCGAAAATTGCCTCTATAGTCATCATGGAAAGGAATGTATTTCCAATAAAGTGTGCAAATTATGTTCCGCAAAACATAACACTCTGTTACATGATTTCTATGTAAACAGTACAAATACCTATAATCGCACGGTAAAGCAAAATGAGCACTCTCAGCGCAAAAATGTTACTCATATTTCCAAGGAAAATTTTAACGAAGTAATTTTAGCAACTGCAATGTTGAAAATAAAAGATGTATATGGATCATATCACACCATGAGAGCACTAATTGATCAAGGCTCACAAATTTCACTTATTTCGGAAAATGCCTCTCAGCTGTTAAAATTGCCACGTAAACATTGCAACGGAGTAATACTCGGAGTCGGGGCAAAAGAAAATAGGTGCAAGGGAATCATTAATATCACATTATCATCCACCGATAATGAATTTTCTCTAACAACAGATGTTACTATTGTAAACAACCTTATCAATCGATTACCTAATCACTCATTTAGCAAGCCTTGTTGGCCTCATATAGCAAATATCAAGTTAGCTGACGATGACTTTTACAATAGTCGCCCTGTAGACATCTTGCTGGGAGCAGATGTCTACCCTTCTATCATAATGAGCGGTATCATACAATCAGAAGCTAATCAGCCTGTAGCACAGCAAACCCGCTTAGGGTGGATACTAAGCGGCAATGTAAAATCTTATCATTGCAATGTCGTTCTAACAGACTTAGAAAACATACATAAATTTTGGTCAGTGGAGGACATATCCGAAAATTCAGAAATATCAGACGAAAACAATAAATGTGTAAAGCAATATGAAGCAGAAACAACCCGCCTTAAAAATGGACGATACGTGGTTCGATTACCGATGAAAGAAGATTATCAAGAAAAATTAGGGGAATCGAAAAGAAAAGCATTAGCACAATTTAACCAAATCGAAAAGAAATTTACAAAAAATCAAACATTAGAGCATAAATATAAATCATTTATGAGTGAATATTATGAACTTGGTCATATGATGCCTTGTACTAGCAAACAAACGCCCGTCTGTTACTTACCGCACCATGCAATACAACGAGCAGATTCCACAACTACATCACTCCGGGTAGTTTTTAACGCTTCGAACAAAACATCCACAGGGTATAGTCTTAATGACTTAATGTACAGCGGTCCTAATTTGCAAAAGGACTTGTTTTCACTAATACTCAGTTGGCGCCAGTATCAGATAGCATATGTAGCAGACATTGAAAAAATGTTCAGAGCAATCAGTATTCACGAATCAGACCAATTATTACAAAAAATAATTTGGCGTAACAACTCAACATCACCCATACAAGAATACAAGCTAACAACGGTAACTTATGGCATGAAAGCAGCGCCCTTTCTCGCCATGATGACTCTCAAAAGGTTGGCCAGGGATGAAGGTCATAAGTATAAGGAAGCAGCACATGTCCTTGAAAACTGTTTTTACACTGACGATTTGTTGCACGGAGGGCACAATATAGAATCAGCAAAACAAATGAAGTCAGATCTTATCAATCTACTAAAACTTGGAGGATTTAATCTCCGCAAATGGTCATCAAACAAAAAAGAACTACTTGAAAACACAACAACATCTTGTAATGAAATCTTCGATTTTAACCATACAATGCAGGAGTCTACTAAAACCCTGGGATTGAGCTGGAACCCAAAGGAAGACAGCTTTAACTTTAAACTAAATATCAACATTGACATATCACTATCTACAGCATATACAAAGAGATCTCTCTTATCAGATATATCAAAGATATTTGACCCCCTAGGGTGGCTTACTCCAGCAACTACTAAACTAAAAATACTATTCCAGAAAGTATGGCAGTTGGAACTAAAATGGGACGACGCCTTACCGGAAGATATTAAAAAAGAATGGGAGACTATCAGGAAAGACTTAACATACATAAATACTATCAAAATACCAAGGTGGTTACAATCCAAAAAAGGTTGCTCTTTAGAGTTGCATGGTTTTTGTGACGCCAGTAACAAAGCATATGGCTGCGTAATATACTGTAAAATGTTAGAATATCAGAAGGATTCCTCAGTGGTTATTATAGCAGGGAAATCACGACTAGTGCCCATCAATAAGAATATTTCTCTCCCAAGGTTAGAATTGTGTGCAGCATTGTTATTAGCAAAACTTATGAAAACAGTTAAAAACAATTTATCAAAATATAGCATCAAAACATTCGGGTGGTCGGACTCAACTGCGGTGTTGGGTTGGCTTAACGCAGAGCCGAACCGTTGGAAGACCTTCGTCGCGAATCGGGTCAGAATGATCACCGAAACAATACCAACAGAATGTTGGCAATACGTTACCTCACACGAAAACCCAGCAGATGCAGCAAGTAGGGGATCAAGTGTTGAACAATTAATTAAAAACCATCGGTGGTGGACAGGACCTTCATGGTTAATATCATACGATCATAAAAAACAAAATACGAAGCAAAACTTTTCTACAAATGAAGAATGCAAATTAAAACAAAAACATGTCTTAACAACGACATTAACTTATCAAAACAATGTAATTGATCGCATAATAATGAGTCATAGCAACTACACGCGCATTACACGTATTTTAGCATGGGTTCTAAGAACGGGCTCACGTAAACACAAACCTTCTACCCTTACAATCGAAGAGATAGAAAAAGCAAGAAATATTTTGATCAAGCATGTACAATCAACAGAGTTTTTAGAGGAAATTACGGCCTTAAAAAATAAACAAAGATTGAATAATAAAAGCAAATTACTTTGTCTTTATCCGTTTTTAGACAAGGATGACATGCTAAGAGTAGGAGGTCGACTTAAACACTCTAACATAGAAGAAAATATGAAGCATCCACTTATCATTCCCAGTAATCATCATTTGACTAACCTCATCATTGACTATGGCCACTTAAATACGTTTCATGGAGGAACTCGGTTAACGTTAAACTGGTTACGACAATCATATTGGATTATGGGAGGTAACAGATGCGTCAAAAAACGCCTTAGAAAGTGTGTCACATGTAGGAGGCACGATCCAGTCAAACACGAACAATTAATGGCAGATTTACCAAAAGCACGCACTAATCAAAGCAGACCTTTTTATCATACAGGGGTAGACTTTACGGGGTATATAGAATATAAAGCAAGCAAAGGAAGAGGAATTAAGACATGTAAAGGTTATGTGGCCGTCTTTATCTGTATGGTGACAAAGGCGGTACACTTTGAATTTGTATCAGACCTTACCTCGTCTGCCTTTATAGCATCATTACGACGAATGTCAGCCCGTCGAGGAGCACCGCGACACATATACAGCGATAATGGCACAAACTTTGTCGGGGCCTGCAAAATTATCAATCAGGAATATCATGATGTTCGAAAAATAACAGACGAAAATTTCTACAACAACATAACTGAAATGAAAATAAACTGGCATTTTAATGCTCCGAGTTGGCCCAACGCAGGAGGACTGTGGGAGGCAGCCGTAAAAAGTCTCAAATACCACCTAAAAAGAGTGCTCGGCGAACAAAAACTCACCTTTGAGGAGTTTACAACGTTGTTAGCTCAACTTGAAGGTTGCCTTAATTCACGCCCTCTCTGTGCTTTAACAGAAGACGGAAACGATATAAATGCACTAACACCCTCGCATTTCCTCTCCAGTGGGCCAATATTATCAATCGTCGAAACAGAAAGGGATGAGCGTACTAGGTGGCGACTCACCCAAAAAATATTTCAAGATATATGGGATAGATGGAGAATGGAATATCTGGCCCAATTAACAGCAAGAAGTAAATGGAGACAAGTAAAAGAAAATTTAAAAGTGGGAGATATTGTAATCGTACACGATATAAACTTACCAGCAGGAAGATGGCCTCTTGGTCGTGTTACAGAAACCCATCCAGGTTCTGACGGACACGTCAGGGTCGTCAGCATTAAAACTAAAAAAGGCACCTTTAAAAGACCTGTATCAAAAATATCAATCTTACCTACGGAAGCAAATAATCAGCAGGAAGAAAAATCAACCATACCTAGAAGGGTTAAAAAGAAGTCTTGCAACTTCATATCACTATTGCTCTTATCATTTATCATGCTAATCATGCCAGCAACTTGTACTCAGCAAGTTACAAGCATAAAAACAGATCAAGGTTTCTATTTCGACAAATTAACAAACTTATACCTGCAACGAGATGAATGGAAACTTATTGTTTACTATAACATGACTCCGTATTGGCAAGCTACAAACTTACTCAATCAGTACCTAAGCAGAATTGAACCAATATGTAACAAATCAGCTGCTAAATCGCAATGTGACATCATTTTACTACAACTGCGTCACGGCTACTCCAATCTCGAGCACTATAATAACATTTTACTCAGTCAGCAATATCACGGTAACTCCAGACAACGCCGTGGGCTTATAAATGGAGTAGGTTATATAGCTCACAGTCTATTCGGGATATTAGACGACGATTTCGCAGAACAATATAAAAAGGACATAGAGTTAGTAAGAAATAATCAGCAACACTTAGTGAAATTATGGAAAAACCAATCATCCATCATTGAAGCCGAATATAATGTAATGCAAAGAATGGAAAGGACTATAGAAGAACAACGCGAAATATTTACAAAACACTTGAATAATTTATCAAACGCAGCAATATCATTAAAATTAAGAATAGAAGACATCACCACAATCAACGACTTCACGTTATATTCTCTCACTATCAACAACATATTATCAGAACTTAAAAATATACAAGACAGCCTAATGGATACCGTGACGAACATATATCACGGCAAACTTAATATACATTTGTGGAAACCAGAGCAACTACAAAGCGAGCTCAGCATTATTTCAAATCAATTACCAAAGGATTTAAGCTTGCCACTTAACAACATACAGTTCGACTTACCAAAAATATATAGTTTATTAAAAGTAAAAGCAAGTATAAGAGAAGACTATTTCATATTTGAAATAAAAATACCACTTGTAGAAAGGGATACCTACGAATTATTTAAAATTTGGCCTATACCTAAGCAAAGGAATAGCAAAATGATCAAGATAGTTCCGATAGCTGATATAATAGCATTTAATATACAAAAAGACACATATATACCAACTACGACAGGCGACATACAACAATGCCTACACTATGACACCACTTCCATTATTTGCAATCTTCAAACAGCAAAATACCAAATGCAAGCTGATGAGGATTTATGTGTCAAAGATGAAAATTCGTCTAACTGTAAAACCATAACATCAAGCTGCAAAAATACTTGGAGTACCCTATCCCCTCTGAACACTTACCTATTCTTCTGCTGTGACACATGTACTATCAAAACAATATGTCAGCAGAATATAAGAGCAACACGACTGAGCAAGGCTGGCATACTTACGCTCGGAATGGGCTGTGTCATCAAGGGCGACGCTTTCACTATAATTTCGCATCAGCAATATCATAATCGACTAGACGTCGCACCAGACATTTTGTTACTTGAGCCCCACTCAATCAATAACATTATAAACATAACGATTCCATTTGAGATTGACAGGGATGATAAAACTTTTGAAACGCAGAACCAATCATTAAAACAAATAGGCCAAAAAATAAAGAGTATGAAAAGGGATGAAGAAGAAACTTTATCAAATACAATGTCATACCACGACGTCCATCATTATGTATTGATCTACGTCGTGTTGGGAGTAACGGGAGCTGCAGCCCTCACATGGTGGTGGAGACGCCGCCGCGCGGTGGCTCCCGCGCCGCTCGCCTGCCCGTCGGTCCACTACACAGCTCAAGGCAACACCAGTGATAACGTGCCAACACCAAGTGTAAAAGCAGAGCAAAGTGAAATGTGTCGTGATAGCAATTTAAGTAAAGTGCGCGTCAACAAAGGAACTTCGCCCTTATTTTTCCGGAATGAATTTAAGGAGTGATTAAATTAGTATATCTTATCAATTATCAAGTGAATTAAATACTTTTATCAAATAAGGACATTAAGCAAATCAATGTGTGCATAGTTTTAGTTTGACATTTACCTACTTTAGTTTTTTAGTTTTTGTTACTGTGTTTAATATCATTTTTAATTGTATTTAGCAGTAGTAGCATAGCAGTATAATTGTATTTATCATGTCATTTTACATTTAAACTTTTGAATCTTGTCCGCCTGGGAGCATGTACGAGCAACAGCTCGCACACGGGCGCGGCCCGCCTGGTCGTACGTAGCCCGCGCGCATCAACAAAGCATTAAGCAGTCCGCATCGGTTCGCGCATGCGATCAGGCGTGTACTCATTATCATAGTTTCGTAATTATTCAACAAACACGTACGGGACACCGTACAGTTTGGTTATTCAATATAAATAAAATGTGGGTGCGTGCTGGTACTCGCCGCATTGCTAATCGGTTCTATGAGATTGTATGCAACCTCTCGCATTTATTTCACCAAAATATTTCAAAAGAATAGTTATTTTTTGAGTAGAAATATTTAGAATCCATCCTTAAGGGGTAGAACGGGAGTAGGATTTTATTACGAGAGAAAAAAAACTCGATAATCTTAAAGTTTTATTTTTAGAAACGATATCACAGATTGGATAATCTGTGATATCGTTTCATTTTAATCTGTGATATCGTTCATCTGTGATTCGTCAACATTTTAATTTAAAGACTTGCAGTTAATGTTGACGCTTGGGTATCCATGTATTTATTAGTAAGTTTTCTTTTTCTGGGTAATTTCTGAAAATAAATAGTTTTTGGTTATTAATGATTCAAAAGATTTTCATAATTTTCATAGATTGAAGCATAACTTCTTTATAACTTATAGATATTACTTACTGGTTTACACGATGGTGGTAATTTTGGGAATATTGTCGGCACTGCATACGAGTGTAGAATTTTACGCTGATATCCTTGGCGAAAGCAAGAATCTTCAAAGTTCATCGAGCATATTCTTGTATATTGCGAAGCTCTCCAATCGTCGGCTTTTCTTACATTTTTTGTCCACGTTTTTTTTTAAATCGATGTCGGTGGGAAATCTGTTATAAATTGATAAAAATTACTTTCAACCTGCAGTGAATGCTAGAAATTGTCAACACTCTACTAAAAATAAATTAGTTATCGATATCGATAAACTTATCAAGATCAGACTACAGCACTATAAAGCAAAACAAATGTCAAAAATTCCGATTAACTTTGGTTTTTGTAAATTTTAGTTATAAACACCAGCTTTTCTTTAAATAAATCAACCTTAGAGCTGTGTATGCATGTACAATGATTCATTTTTAGTAAATAATTATAAAAATTTGTTTACAAAACACCAAAATTAATGAGTGCGAGCTGTGCGACTTACCGGTGAAATGATATGTTTCCATTATTCTCCTTCAAAACACCCACTCTACTTGGACAAACGGGAACAGTACAAGCCATTCTTGGCAAGCAACAGATTTATGAAATCACACTTTCAGATTTTTAAGTATTTTAAATCACATAAAGCTAAACGCGCTTGTTAACCAGCATGATATAAACAAATATGACGTTGCCTCTTTTATGGCGCGCAGCGTTTTAAGACGTCATATTCTGCTATTGTTATCTCTTTTTAACATACGACATGCAGCCATTAGAAAGACGGGTATTGAGTATCGAAGGAATCTTCAATTTTTATTGTTTCATCTATACACTAATACAATTATCTTTGGATGGTGAGGTGTTATGTTATAGTGTAATTAGCTAATTAGTGCAAGCATTCTCCAGTGATTACATTCTCTTTGGCATTCTCGCCTAGAGTATAATGTTCTGTGCAGAGATAAATATAATATATACAGTATATAATATTCTCTTATATACTTGGTTCTGTGGTGATAATCGAAAGTCGAAACCTGTGATCGAAACGAATTATGATTTTAATTTGATTTGATGAATATAATTATAAAACTACAAATAAAATACCAAATTACCCATATTGAAACGGATCCTTGATGACTGTTATACACATATATTGGAAATTCTTTGCAATTTTAAAATGAGCGACGAAAAACATTGTGAGGATTCTCAGGCTGACTCTTTAGCACCGGAAACTCAGAAAGTGGAAGGGGAATTTAAAGAAAATGGAGACACAGGAAAATCAGATAAAATAAAAAGTAAGTTAATTTAAATTTCAAAAAGCACTCGATAAATGTGCTTCCTGTCTTGTAGTTAAGTTGGGAGCACACTTGTTTGTATTGGAGTACAGATTCCTGTAAAGCAAGCATTCATTCAGCACGCAGTTTCCTTCAACTATCATCATTAATATATAGGTACTTATAATAAAATCCTTAATCCTTACGTTCTGAACATACCACCTATTTGCATGAAGCACTTTGTTTCTTCTTTTATTATGTGCACAGTGATGGACTGGAATTCTCTCCCTTCTTCAGTGTTGACTGAAATTTACAACTTGGGACTCTTCAGTGAATAGGCTATTAACTATTATTTCTATATATTTTTATTAATTAATTATTAATTTCTATATATTTTTGTTTTCTTCACATTGGTTATGGTTTAAGTATGTAAGGTAATCACTGTTTGGAGTTCAGTATATACAAATTATAATACATATAATATTTAGTGACGGAATTTCTATACCACACATTCGCAACTGTATTTACGTGTTCCAGCACTTTGTAATATAATTATTTTTTTACTAAAATACAGTATGAGGCGACATCCTCTGCGTTCTTAGGTGTTAAAATCTTATTGCCGTTAATCTTTATTGTCAGGCATTGTAATTTTTATTTTAGTTAGGTGATGCCTCGGAAATAGTACTTTTTGCTGGGTGATCCCCTGACAATGTGTATTGCAAAATTTCATAATATGAGTTGTGGGTTTCCGGGATGATGGCCCAGGTCTGTTGGAAATTCTTCCAAACGTTTCGTCAACAACTGCGGTTGACATCCTCAGTGGTGTAGTCCAAGTTAGAAGACAAAGTACATCACATCACTGCACTTCACTTCTGCACTTTTCGACTTCTTGAGCGAGACTGATTTGTCGACTGGAATGTGTCTATTTTTAAACTTAAATTTATATCCCCACCCCGTGGTTGAATTGGTGGGGTGTGGTCACTAGGAGAGGGGTTATAATGCCCTCTCTTTCTTTCATTATTATTATTATTCCTGCGTAGTGCCGGATACCAAATGTTGTGTAGCCTTAGATTTTCCTCCTTCCTGTTGAAATTGCGAATGTGTGGTATAGAAAAACGAACCAACTGATAAAAGCATCATCCATACCTGATGAGGACAAACGTCAATGCATAAACAGCGAAGCCCTTCCACCAAGATTTTATGGTCTACCAAAAATACACAAGCCAGGAGTACCATTACGACCCATTGTTAGTGCTATTAGGGCACCAACCTACAACTTAGCCAAGTACTTGTCCAAACAACTGCTATCTTTTGTCGGGAAGACATCATCACATATCAGAGACTCGGCGCATTTCGTAGAAAAGATTAAAAACATGACAATAAAACCAACAGATATTCTAGTGAGCTTTGACGTCGTTTCCCTTTTTACAATGGTCCCGGTGAAAGAGACAGTTGAAAAGCTAAGCCTAATCTTTCCGGAAGACATAGTGTCATTATACAAACATGTTCTGAACACCACCTATTTCCAAGTGAATAATAAATTCTACGAACAAGTAGATGGTGTGGCAATGGGGAGTCCGCTCAGCCCTGTCGTGGCCAACTTCTACATGGAATCGTTTGAAAAACTTGCTCTAGAAACAGCATTTCAGAAACCTTCATGCTGGTTTCGATACGTAGACGATACATTTGTAATATGGAGCCACGGACAGGAAGCACTGAATATGTTTCTTAAACACATCAATAGCATCCACCCAAGAATACAATTCACTATGGAAACAGAGAAAAATGGCACACTCCCATTTCTGGACGTGTTGGTCTCTAAAAACGAGGATGGTAGCCTGGGACATAAAGTCTACCGGAAGCCCACCCACACAGATAGGTACTTACACAAAAACTCCAACCATCACCCTCAACAAAAAAGAGCTATGATTAAGACGCTGGTTGATAGAGCGAAACGAGTCTGCGAACCAACACAGATACAAAAAGAGCTGGAACATTTAAGCCATACTCTACGGTGCACGGTCCCTTGTTCTCTTTGGAAAATTTACATTTTCATAAAATTTCTATTTGCGAATTAATCTATAATAAGAACTAGCTGTCTGTTGGATTTCAGTATTGTCTTGGTGTCTTGGCATTTGATGAATAGGGTTATTTACCTGTAATTTTTCTGTTTGGTGTTTATGTATTTAATTGTTGTTTCATCAAGAGATGGCGCTGCTAGGCCAGGCTAGAAAATTTTAATTTTAAAGGGGGGGCACTAAAAGATATCTTGAGTTAAGATACTAACAAATCATGTAAAGCTTCAGAAAACTTTATTGAAACTGTTTGACAATAATTACAATCAACCAAATAAAAAATACACATAAAATTACAATACAAAGTAACAATTTAGTCTCATTTCTTTATATGATAAATTCCATGCGTCTATTCTTTCTGACAAATTGGTTAATTACATCGTCGACAGGACAATCGATATCAAGGTGAGTGTTCAACAGAGCTAAACCATTAAGTCGATCCTCTTTCATTGTCGACCTCAGCCATGTTTGTACGCCGCAAGCAATAGATATAGATAGGTAGACAAGCAAATATTTTGCAAATACTTGCTTCCTATGCAAGTACAATTATTCGACTGACACGGGAGGCGCGGGCGGCAAGGCACGCTCTCTGCTTGCCGTGAACCACGCTTGGTGCTGGACCGCCTGCGTCAGGGGGGGGGCATATGTATCCGCGCCTGTGCTAGGCTCATTTTGTCACCAAATTGTATTGACTGATTTGTTTATATATGGCTATATTATATACTTTGTTTTAACTTTTCTTATAATTGCGAAATTAGATAAGTGGTTAGGGAGTTGGAAAGAAGTTAGTATACCATCCACTAAATCAATAGAAGTTTGTGTTTTACCCAAAATTAATTAACATAACCAAGGCATTCATTACATAAATTGTATAAGCCGGAAGACCTGGTAAGATACTATGCGAACATACGAAACTTTAAATTATTTGTTGCAGTTGATATATTGTTAAAGGCGACGGGCAATGCACCGATAATGAAGAAGAAAAAATGGGCAGTAGATGCTGAGAAACCCATAGGTTGGATTATGGAATTCGTTAAGAAATACTTAAAGTTAGAAGCTGACGAAAGACTGGTAAGGGTTTTATCTTTATCAAGCTTGGGAATAATATTATTGATTGTGTTTTTAGCTAAGCAACAGTTGATGTGATGAAGGTGGTAGGAATTAATGTTATGTATATTTATGTTGTACCTTTTTTATGTATTTGTATGTTAGTTATATGAAGCAGAACATATTGTTTTTGTTTGAATATGCCAATCTCTGAAACTAGAAGTTGGATTTTACAAAAAAAATTACATAGCTGAATTGTTGAGGAAGTTTATAGGCAATTTCTAATTACGCTATGATCTTTCTGAACTGAACAAAATAAGTTAGAAAGCACACTAAGTGGATTCAATTTTGACGTGGTGGATAGGTGACCAATGGAAACCAACCATTGTTGAAAGAAATGCTTATGTATAGACAGCAGACAAGCATGTGATGGTAAGTGGCCACTGTTGCCTATTTTATGCCTATTATGTAAGTTTATAAGGGTTAAAGTGCTCTGCCCACCTTGATAAAATAAAGGATAGGATAGAGATAAATAATTGACGAGGTCATTGGACGAGTGGTTAGGGTGTTTGCCTTAGTGCTCTGTCTTAGGGATCCCGCTTTTGATTCCCGGCAGGGTAAACTTTGGAAATGAACTGATTTGGATCTAAAAAGTAGTGACAGGGCACACTGTGTTTCACAGAAGTCATTTGAGCGTCCAGTCTGGCTGCAGTAACCAAAGCCGTACAAAAGATCACATGAAATAAAAGCAGGTGTACTATTGTGTTTCAGTGAGTGAGTAAGGGTTGCTAGAAACAATAAGCGTATCCTTAATCTTGTTATGGTCGGCAGCCCACTTGCATGCAGCACTTGTGGCGTTGCTTGTGTTATAGGCGACTGTAGCCACCTGCCATCAAGTGGACCGTCAGTCTAGTCAGTGGTAGGGCACACTGCGTTTCGCAGTCATTTGAGCAGCCCGCCTGGCGGCAGTGACCACCCCCTTACAGAAGACCACCGTGAAATAACAGCGTATACGTGTTGTTGTGTTTCGGTGAGTGAGTGAGGGATGCCAGAGCCCAGAGCCCATTTCCTTATCCCCTCCTAATCCCTTATCCTTAATCCTACTGTAGTCGGCAGCGCACTTGCAGCACCTGTAGCGTTGCTTGTGTTATAGGCGACGGTAGCCACCTACCATCAAGTGGACCGTCAGCCTGTCTGTCTTGTTATTTTACACTATTCTTATGTAAGGTGATGGTTACCGCATCCAGACGGTTGGCCAAATTTATGCCTCCAAAATACAGTCCTGCCATTAAAGGGTAATGTTTACTTCTGTAATTTCTGCATCTGTATTGCATTCCATTGCTACATGGAGATTAGAGGTAAGAGGGACCGACTCTTTACATGAGAAAATATCTGTCTGGTACCATTAAATAGGAGACCATGTAGTAGCATTTTATTTATGGTGGTTTTATGAACCATGCAACCAACCAATCGTGCACTACTAGGAACAGACCTCTCCCGTCTCTCAGGATGGGAGTTCTCCATGTAGCCCACTGTAGTTTGACAGTATATGCACAAGTGTATCCCTTAAATGTGCAAGAGATCTTTGTTTCTAATCTAAGAATGTTACAAATTACAGTTTCTATACGTGAACCAAACATTTGCTCCATCGCCGGATCAAGTGGTCAAGAATTTATATGAATGCTTCGGTACAGATGGAAAATTAGTGTTGCACTATTGCAAGAGTCAAGCTTGGGGCTGATATTGGACTTTAAGTGTGAAGTTTATTAATTTTATTAAATCATGTGAATTATGTAAGTATATATACTCTAACTGTATGCGAACTTGAAACTATGCAAGTGATCTTTTGTTTGAATTTATATATTATGTAGCACTTTACAAGGAAGATAAAATCAACTTTTTATTAATTCTGAAAGAAAACAAAGATATTTGTGGTTTTCACTTTTTTAACTATTTTTCATAAAAACCTGCCAGTATCTTTTTTGTAAATTTCTAGAGAACATTTTTCTCTGTTTTTCAAACAGTAACGTTAAACTGCATGGAGACCATTTCCTCAGAAACGTAGACCAACATTTTCTTTCTTAATGAAAAACAAAAATCCCCCTTTGTAATTATAATAAAAATAATCCCATAACATTTGTCTAACAAAGATCGTATCATAATAATTGTCTGTATTATATACAGGTGTCCCGAAAGACAACGTGAGGGCACGGGGCGATAGGTCAGGTTATACCAGCTCTGGAAAAAAAAAAAGAAAAAATCCAGGTCACTCAATTAAGAGATAATAGAGATATTTTTCAAAATGGAGAAATACGCTACCTTAGACGATATCTTTAGGTTCTGTGATCACAATTTTCCCATTATTTTTTATGTAATTCTAAATAACTGTATTATTATAGGATTTTATGATTGCAGCATAAATCCAATAATAGATTTGCTATTGACGGTGAAGTTGCAAGGTTCCCACTACGCCGGACCGGCACATTCGCCGGAAACCGACGCCCGAACGGCCGTTCACATTAAGCCGGACCCTGCATCATCGAAGTTTAGTTTCAGTATTAAATATACTTCACGCCACGCTACTAAATTCAAAGTGGCCGACCAGTGTGGGACAGAGATCTTTGTAAGCTTGTTCACATTACTCCGGTCCGGGCTTACTGCCCGCGTTCCTCAGTGACAAAACGTCCGACAGGAATGACGATCTCGGCGTTTTTGCCGAATCCGACATAGTGTGAATGGCTTTATTTAAATTGTACATTCACCGGACTTTTCGGCCGTTTACCGGTGCGCCGGTCCGGCGTAGTGGGTATCAAATAACATCACAGATTAGTTGCCGTTGCCATCCATAATTTGCATAGAAAAACAGTTATTTTTTTCTTGTAATGGTCAGAAACATTCAACATTAATTAATTACTGGCCACTTTGGCTGAGAAAAAAAGACTTGCATTGTAACTGTTCATTATTTATTAAATATGTATTTATAAAAAAGTATAAAATTGTAATTATTTACCAGTTGGCGTTACCACACATACATAATTATTGAAATAATATGAATCATTTCTTATCACCCCCTCCTCTGCTTACAAACTCTTTGCTTGTCGTTTTCGTTGGAAGATTATTATTATCTGAAACTGCGAATTTTCTCAATTATTAACCACCCTCTTTCAGAAGACCGCAGCGAAATGCCTGTGTTTCGGCGCGTGAGTAAGGGATACCAAGAGCCATTCCCTTAACTCTCTTATGTAATATCATGCCAGGGTCTATAACTCAATCGCATCTGAATATCCCTGATGTTATAATAACCAATAACTTGTGTTATTATTGTCTCTGTAGGCGATAGTCCATCAAGTGGACATAAGGCTTATGTAGACGGAGCTGAAGCCGCACCGGCACCGCATCGCAGCTTTGTGTATACACACTAAAGGGATGACTAATATGTATCCGCGCGACCAAGCAGCCGGGCCTACAAATTTGTATGAATCTGTACGTGTCGCGCCGAGCGACTGCGCCGTTGCTCATATCATTGGACGTGAGCAGTTTCATACAATTTCAACAGCGGAGCGGTCCGGCCGCTCAGTCGAACGGACGGGCCTTAAATAGCAGCGACTTCTGTCGTCGAAAGAATGAGCTGTTTGAACTTATAAAACGTAGTGACATCTGTGTATAAAAAACGTAACTAACAATTGTTTGACATCTGTCTGAAGTGTCTGAGTATGCACAATGTAAAGTAGTTTAGGTATCCAGTTATATATTGACAGTTTATTTTTTTATTTTTTTTATATATATATACAAAATACAGCCTATGTTACTAGTGATAATGTAGCTTTCTATAGGTGAAAGAATTTTTAAAATCACTTTTGAAGTTTATCCATTACATACGAAAATCAAATATTTCCTCTTTATATTGTTATATATGAATACACATAATAAATATACTCATAGGAGATATAATTATCTTGCTGTTTTGCAAACATCAATGTCATATAATTAGTAGGCTTTATTGAAGAATCCTCTACTCGTACAATACGAGCACCCTCAGTTGAGTCTAAAAGCCTACCTGGAGGACGACAGCAGAGTTTAGCGCGAACGGTGCTGTTGGCCGAGCCCTTACTGTTGGCTGAACCCTTGGTGTTGGCGAGGGGCGGTTCGCAAGCGCAGCACGAGTGGACGCTGCTGCGGGTGGTGTCCATAGCTTCTATTTTCTCTACCTGTTTTCAGTCAACACTTTTGAATAATAAGTTCGCGCTTTTCACCAGAATCTGACATGCAAAAGCGTCCCGTTCAACAGCGAAGCGTAAGTGCGTTTCTGGTGACTGCAGTCTTCAAATACGATCGGTTCGTTTAGGGTGCACTTCGTCACCCTAAAATACTCCCTTGGATTAGGGTCACCCCGTCATCCCCTTAGACTAAGGAACGCTGTACGCTAGCCATAATAAGCCATAAGCGGAGGCTTGGCCTTGTTAGCATCACAGCATTGGAGTGCAGACCCTCGTTTCGCCAATGTGTTACATTGTTACATTTTTGCACAGACACCCACCTAATTGCCCACAGTATCAAGGAGTAATAAGAATCGTTCAAATACTGCTGGCCCGTCATATAATATTCGGTTAATTTTTGCGATCTATATAGGTTTATAGAGGTCTGCATTCTAAAATAAAGTATATTATGGATTACAAAACTCAACTGAAATATACCTACATTTTGTTTCAACATTCGGCAATACTAGTCGGTGAAATTACATATATGATACTGATAAGTGGACTACGGACAAGAAATAATGCTTCTGGGTCCACCTCAAAAAATATCATCATTGAAATTATCCCGTACCTATACTCACCCACTGAAACACTACTGTAAGGTGGTGGTTACTGCCGCCAGGCGGACTGCCCAAATTCTGCGAAACGCAGTGTGCCCTGCCACAACTAAACTTCTGTACAAAGTTGTTTGTAGAGAATAGGTAAGAGGAAGAGCTCGGTACTTCTTACTATTCTTGGATCGAGTCAAACAATCTATACTATGTAGGTATTAATAAAATCGTAAGCGAGCCGTCTGTACATTTTTTTTTTTCAAAAAAAATTTTTTTTTTTTTTTTCAAAAAAAAATTTTTTTTTTTTTTTCAAAAAGTATGTAGGTACACGTTGTACTAATGTTACCGAGGTCAAAAAAATAATTTTTAGAATTTTTGTCTGTGCACGCTAATCTCAGAAACCGCTTAACCGATTTGAATGCAGTTTTCACACATGTAATGTAGCAAACTTCCCGTAACATTTAGTTTTTGTTTCATTCCAATCGGTTTACAAACAAAAAAGTTACGCGCTATACCGAATATCACGCGTAGGTACAAAGTTGCGGGCTCAGTTAGTATCTCAATAAATCGCAAATTTCGAGTACAATTAAAAACACACTTGGTGGATCAATGGGTTGACCCTTTTTTATAATTATAGAAGATTAAATTTAAATTTGTTATGGTGATTTAAAAAACATATCCGATTGAACGGATGATCGTTGGGGTAGGATAGTTTTGAATGGAGAGAGCACGGTCGTTCACTTCTCGTTGGAGCTATGAACTAGACCTCAAGAGAGCGCATGGGCCGAGTTAAAAAGTCCTATGTCGTAACAGTGCACTACGATGCTTTCACAAAGTCTAAACAAGATTTACTCGCAGACGTCAGATGCTAAACATAGTTTTAAGATACCTTGGTGGGTGCAGCGGGAATACGCGGCTGGCGGTCACCGGAGCCCTTAGGCTTGTCCAGGGGCAGCCTCAACTCCTCTTGTAGCGTTTTCTTGGATGCGCTGCGGCCGCTGTTCTTCTCGGTCTCACTCGGAATGTATTGCTGGACAGATATCGAAACAATTGTTCATTAAGACTTTTCTTTAATGAACTTTGATGGCACATGGCTCCCACGGAGAGTAAAGGACCGTTTCGGTCCTTAAAAAAGTATCGATCGGCCACCATTAAATAGGAGGCGCTGTAGTAGCATTTTATTTACGGTAGTTTCATCAACTACGCAACAAATCACTATTAAAAAGAGTAAAGATTTAATCTTTTGTATGTTTGTTTGTAATGGATAAACTCAAAATGTGCTTAACCAATTTTAAAAATTCTTACACCTTTTCAAAGCTACATTATCAGCGAGTAAAATAGGCTATGCTTAAAAAATAATAATAACTAGAGATCTTACGAAAATTACAATAATATAACCCAAGGTATAAAACATTGCCTATAAAAGTTATTATTTGACGTACGCTGCGAAAACTATTGATGATACATATAATAATGTAGGTCCTAAAATATTTATATTTTATGGCTTAGCAGTTTTACAGTTGAACAGACCGACTTACATGAAGTCGGTCTTCCTTACCTCTACCCTTCATGATGGCTACCTATAAGATTATCCTTCTATTTATATTGATAGAGAAGAAGAACGGAATTGCCCTTCTATTCACTCACATCACCGGTCTATTCATACACACATAAGTACAACATACTTTACTTACTTTACTTTACTTTACTGTGGTCTACTTCTCTAAGTGACTGTGGGTGGTTAGTGCTGCTAAACGGGTGTACTGGTTTTTTAATGGCTAAACTTATTATTAACGTAGCTTCCGAATAAAACAAACGAGATGACTTCTGGAATGCTCTGTGTTTTCAATGCAACAAAAGTATTTCAAGATTTGCTGATTAACTTTTTAAATGAAATAATAACAAAATTAAGCGGAAAAAAAACATTTCTTACAATAATTTAAAAGATGGGGAAAGGAAAATAATTAATTTTATATATATTTAAAGCTTCTTACTTAAAAAAAAACAATAAAAGCATACTATGTGTTCTGTGTAATCTTTCTTTATTTCCTTATTAAAGATGGGTTTGCTCTTGGCCAGCATCTATCCATGTAGGAAAGATGAGACCGACGATGGAGCGAGCTCACACAGAAGATGCCTATTCACTCGAACCTTGAAAAGATTTGGGTTGTACCTATGAGTTCGGAAATACAGTCACCGGCAGGGAGTTCCAATCCTTAGCAATGCGCATTATAAAAGATGTTTTAAAGCGCTTGGTCCGAATTATATTACAATTAGAGGGATTTCGACAAGGTGGGGATGGTAACCAACCGTATGTCTGCGAGTCCGATAGCGGTATGATCTTATGCAGCTCCCGAGCACGCTCTCTGAAGTATCTTATAGAATACACACAGACAGGCAATTTTCGTTTATGTGCCAGGCTCTGCATCTTAGTTCTTATTGGTGTACCGTCGCCAATGAGCCTAAGCTTTGCGATCCACCAAGTCGAGTGCGGCATGTTGGTATTTTGCTGAGCCATCCCAAAGGTGACAGCAATACTCCATGCAAGATCGGACTTGTGCCTTGTACAAAGAGAGGAGTTGTCCAGGTGTGAAGCATGCTCTGTTATTTTGTATTTTGTGGTGTGTTTACGAAAAAAATGGTTTTAGTGTTCGTAGCTGTACGTAAGAAATCGTGTTAAAATAAACTTTATATACCTGTTTCCTGAACAGTGTCTTCCTTCTGACAACCCTACAAGATCTCTCTACCTACCACAATACAAAACAAAACTTATATTTTTAATTACAAAAACAGATTTAGTTTCATTTCATTCTGGGTCTTTAGGTTTGCTGGTTCGCACCAAAGTGGCATCAGTCGGCAGTTTTAGGGAGTAACTAAGTAACTTTATTCAGCTCAGTTGAATTCCAGCCCTGTACGTGGCTGATAGAAGCGGAACTGCATAAGTGTAACCAAAATCGTCTAGCGAAACGCGAAAGGAGCTGAATTAAGTGTAGTTACTCCCTTACTGTCAAACTTTTTTGAGCTAAACCCTTTTAAGAGCACTTCTATCCTCCCGTCAGGGAGAGTATTGAAGCTGTGGCACACCTCGGGAACCTTCCACACGATGATGGTGCCTGCCGCGCAACAGCTGACGATGTGACGCGAGTCAGGGCTGAACCGGCAGCAGGTGACGGCCCCCGCGTGGCCTAGACCCACGTGAGTGTAGATGCCTTCTTGGTACCGCCACAGCTGCAACATGGCCTCAATCTGACACACCAGCAGAACACTAGCGGCTCTAAGCGTCTAGAAGCGTAGGTTCATAGAAAATCTCACTTCTGCTCAGCATGAGATGAACGGAATTCCAAACGGTTGGTGGAGCGTTGAAATTTTACAAGTATTGTTAAAAAAGTTACATACATGCTTGAACTAAACAACTAACTTAATTTGTTCTTTAATAGAGTTTAACTACTTTGTATCACCTAGCCCCCTATTTCGACTTCGATATAAGGGGAATTAAAGCAAAATAACCTATGGAATCTAAAATCTTTTTTTAAATTATTTCAACATTTCTAGTCTCTCCTACTTGGAAGCCCTAATAGATTCACCGTAAACGATTAATTAAAAAGATTCACTCTGCAAATATCATTAAATGATCCCATATTAGGATCGAGCAGGAAGGATTTAAGCTGAACATTTTTACAAATTCGGAAATTAAAAAAAAAAAAAATGGATCATTCAACATATCCATGATGAAAGTAGGTATTGATATAGTTTTTTCGTACCTGTGTACATATAACATTGTTGTAAGGGTCGTGTAAACCATAAAATTGTTGAAATTTTGAAGTCACATCGCAAACATAGTAAGAAGAGGTGGCAACAATCATGCAAACGCTGGCCGTTGTTGCCAACGTCAAAGGCAAAAGAGTACGAGGTTGAGCCTCTTCTGATAGGCAGTGAGGACGTCCATAGACCGGGGACGATAGAGGCAGATGGTGCGGTCAAATCTGGGACTTTGTGACCACGATCTTCAGTAATGAGAGATAGAGACCTATTACCTGAATTCCAGGTCTTTTTTTAAATGTTAAAGTCGACATACAGGCAGACAGTTCACTAGATGGTAGGTGGCTACCGTCGCCTATAACACAAGCAACGCCACATGTGCTGCAAGAGCGCTGCCAATCATAGTAGGATATTAAGGATAAGGCATTAGGAAGGGATGGGCTCTGGAATTCCTTCCATCGAAACACAACAGCACTATTTCACGGTAGTCTGTTCTGGCTAATGCCGCCAGACGCCCTGCTTAAAGTCTGCGAAACGTAATGTGCCCTGCCTCTACTTTAAATTATGTTTAAATAACACTTTTTTGGACTATCGATTTCTTTTCTCTTTGTTCTTTCGAACAAATGTCCGAATTGGAACCTAGGTCTCAGCGAAACAAACCCCGTAAACGATCCGTTCAATCTGCCAACCCTACCTTCACCATCTGATCGTTAGCTCCCGTCACGAAGAGTTCTCCGTTCTGCGTCAGGTGGATACCGTTGATTGCGCCCACTTTGCTCGCTTCCAGCTGAAATGTCATCACCGATAACATTGACAGGTATCACAGTTATCATTATTTCGATTGCTTACGTACTTTCTCGTATTATGCGCAGACGCACACTAATTTGAAACATTGCTTTAAGAGCTGCCCCAGCAGGTATAGTGTTTTATTTTAAGATAATATAATAAGGATTTAAATTGCCACTTCATCGCCCTTTGAATTAAAATTAAATCTGAATGGTGTCAAATCAAAATAAAGATCGACATTTCGTTAGCTGTAAATGGAGTCTTTTATGCTTAAAACCTGTTACATACCTCTCTGGCCAGGTTTCCACTGGCCGCCTCCCAGTAGGCCACTCGGCGGTCGGTGCCCCCGGTGAGAAGTTGGCAGCCGCGAGGCTCGAAGCAGACGCACATAAAGAGCGTGTTTGCGTACATCACCTGCCTGCGGCACAAGGAGTGCAGGTCCCAGATGATGCAGGAGCCGTCCGTGCCGGCGCTTACGGCCTCCGAGTCCGTCGGGGATACCTGGATCGCCGACACGGGACTCTTGTGCTCCTTTAGCACCTTCTTCAGTGACTGTCGCTCCGGTCTGATATCCCAGACGCGCACCTATTGGCCAATTTTACTGTGATAATTAGAGACCTATTTACCTATATCGTCTATTCTCATTATGTCCCACAAGAAATGTCCCATTTGGGACATTTTGGGAATCATAAAAAATGTGCATTTGAATATTTGGATACACGTTTGAATTTGAATATCTGCATGAACCTGGACGATTCCGGTTACACTTAGATGTACAGTTCTAAGGAACTAATATATGTGACTGCTGACCTGACCCTCGCAGCCGCCCGAGATGAGAGTGCGGCCGTCCGATGTCGCGTCCAGGGCCGAGGCCCCTTTGTTGTGGGTGTTGAGGATGCAGTACATGAGACGCCCCGTCAGCGGAGTGAAGGCGCGAATGCAGCCGTCGCTCCAGGCGGAGACGATGGACTTGCCGTCGCCGGAGAAGAGCACGGCGGAGCAGGTGAAGTTTGGCACCTGGATGCGTAGCAACTCCTGGCTGCTTTCCAGGCTCCACACGCGCACGTCGCCCGCTCCGCCCGTCGCGAACACGCCCGACATACCCCTAGCCAACACACGACTTGTTAACGGCTATTGCAACCTTTTTATTATAAGTTTTTTATATACGGCCTTTTTAATGTTTTTTTAATTTTTTAAAATTCTTGCCATTATTCATTATTGGCAAAAAAAAGAGAATTTATCTATACTAATAGATAAATATATTATAAATAAATTATTGCTGTTATATATTATATTACTTATGCTACAACTTATGATACTTATGATACAAATATTATATTACTGAGTTGTGTGTTCCAAAAGACCTGTGAGTTGTCTCCTTATTGTTTAAAATGTCTCTGTACGAGATTAATCGCTTAGATCGTAGAAACAACATATGAATTACTTGGGGAAGGCGATGTCGTTTATGGCACACCGGTGGCAAGTGACGGTGAGGATAGCAAGAAAGGTAGCCACGTTGATGGCATAGATTTCGCTGTTGCGAGTTCCGGCCAGCAACAGTCGTGCAGGGCCTTGCAGCTTAGGCGACTCCATCATCTGCAGGGACGTGACGCTGCCACTCAACTTTGCAGACTTTATCTGGACAGACGTTGCATAGGTTTAGCTAAGAGATTGACTACATCAATTTGAAAAATTGTGTTAAGGTGTATTCTGGCACGTGGCCAACGGTTCCGTGATGTGCTATTCTAAGATTTTTAGTATACTTGGAGTACCTATCGCAGTTTACATAAGCTTAAAAAGAATACCTCGGGTATTCATGATCGGCTGGATGATATTATTTTAAGATTAGATGAAGACGTAGAAACTTATAAGTACGAGGAATAGGCAATTATTATAGTTCATGGAGAAAAGAGAAGAAGAAGAAGAAGGATAGTTGGCCACTGTGCATAAACATCTAACAGATTATTATCTAATCAAAATTTTTTGGAGTATTTCTGAATAACAAAACATATTTCAAAATGACATCACTTGACAAAGAGACATTTCAAATAGAATGATCGTTTAGTACCGCTCTGAACAGAGGTCTGCTGGGCTCCAGAACCCTCCCTTTGGGGAACTCGCCCTTCCAGTTGATCTCGTCCAAAACGTCCACGACCCCATCGCCCGAACCCACCACCAGGCAACCATCGGCCATTATCAACACCGCTTCCACCCCTTAAACAATTCAAAATTCATGTTGTAAACTTAATTATTACTTACTTATTTACTTTACTTAATTGTTCATTGAAACACCATTGAACGGTTTTGACGAGCCCGTTGGATGAGTGGTTAGGGTGCTTGCCTTAACGCTCTGTTCTAGGGTTTCCGGGTTCGATTCCCGGCAGGGTCAACTTTGAAAAATCAACTTTTCAAATTTGGCTCCGGTCTGGATTTGGACAGTAGTGGCAGGGCACACGGCGTTTTCGCAGTTATTTGGGCAGCCCGTCTGGCGGCAGTAACCACCCCCTTACAGAAGACCACCGTGAAATAACAGCACGTGTGCTGTTGTGTTTCGGTGAGTGAGTAAGGGATGCCAGAGCCCATTTCCCTATCCATTCCTAATCCCTTATCCTTAATCCTACTGCAGTCGGCAGCGCACTTGTAGCAGCTTTGGCGTTGATTGTGTTATAGGCGACGGTAGCCACCTACCACCAAGTGGACCGTCAGCCTGTCTGCCGACCTTAACATTAAAAAAAAAACACGGAGTAGGACAAATAAGTTTCAATCGAGTACTTCTGGCCGATCAATCAATAGAAATAGCAGAATACTGCAGAGATTTTGAAAATTCTTTCACCTATAGAAAGCAGCACCTATAGGAGACAATCCCTCGGGAACTTAACATTTTTCTAGGATAGAAAGTATTCTAAATGTTAATCCAGGTAATAAACTATCTGTGTGCCAAATTTCAACCGAATCCGTTCAGTAGTTTCTACGTGTAAGAGTAACAAACATCCTACATCCATGTATCCTCACAAATTTTCGGATTAATAATATTAGTAGGATTTGTCAGGAAAATTTTACTTGCACTTTATTAGCTTAAAGTTCAGTTTCCATTCCAGAGCTAGTATAGGCAGGTATTTTTAGTTAGTTAAAATATTTCAATACCCTATACTTTTCAATTAAATGTTAATACCTTTCAACTTATTTGAAAGTTCATTTTCCTGTCCAAAGCTTCTTTTACTTTTATATTATACTAGCTGTAGCTGGTGCTTTTGGTGCGTTGAAAAATAAAAGATATTAACGCCTGACGAAATATGTAAATCAATATAAAGTCTTATATCTTTATTGCTGTTATACATTTGCCAGGCGTTGGCTTCGCCGGCGTAGAATATGTAGCCCACGTCCATCCTGAGATTCCATTCTAACTATTGGTGAAAGATTTTTTAAATTGGATGCGTATTTTCGAAGATTACCTCCTACATAGCAACAAAAAAACTTTGCCTATTTATAAAAGGTATATACCTAGTATAGATTTTTAATCTACTTATCTTTCGTCCTGACTGACTATCAACGCACTGACCAACGACTGACCAAACAATTAAGTCTAAATAGCTGAAATTGATAGCTTTATTTTATAACGCAAGCATCCGTTGAGAAATGATTTTTAAAAATTTCAACTCAGTGCAAATCAACTTTTTACATTTTCTTGACAATTCAGGTATACCTACTCGCGCCATAACACTAAGAATTAAGGCTAACTTTTAGTCATTTAAAATATTCATACTTTTTTGTCAAGGAAACCCCTTAGCAGTCAAATTCTTAACACTAACTGTTCTCAAACGAAGTTTTTTGGCATTATCGGACTACACGAACCAGCCAGCCAGTAACAATTGACGATAAATATTTTTTTCGTCAGTTGTAAGAATCACAATACTTACATAAATGGTAAGAATATCTTTATCCTAATTATGTTTGATAATTTACAACTAATGATAATAAATTTCACACAAGTAGGTAAGCAAGCAAATAGCGGAAGCCGGTGGATGTGCGTCTCATCATCAATTCATACCATCATCATTGTTATATAGGCGACGCAAGCAACGCCACAGGTGCTCAAGTGCACTACTGATCAGGATCAGGATAAGGGATAGGGAAATGGATGGAGAAGATAGAAAGTGTATAATGCTAAGAAAGTTTTCAAAAATGAGATAAAAACCTTGGCTATAACAGGCTGTCTCTGGCTTCTTCCCCTTTTTCCAAGGACCGCATTTGGCGAAGCATCCGATCATCGAGGGTTTAATGTGCGCCACCGACTCCCTGGGATCCGCGGGATAGTTTATTGTGAACTTTATCAGGTCGCCCGTTCTAAAGTGTAAGGAAAATACACACATTATGCTCGTGCGTGTTATACAGAGACCACACCTCATGGTGTGCTTTACCACAGTCACTTTATAAGTGCACCACCTTATAAATATTTTTTGCTTTTCCACCCTTTCATCATCACCTTGTCTGTCCACTGATTATAGACCTTGGTCTTCAGACAGTGCGGCAGTGGTGACGAGAAGAGACGACGTAGCTTCCCGAAAACAGTCTAATCCAGCTGGATTTTTCTGCCAGCCTCTTTGTTAAAGTTATTTCGGTGTAATTGGATCGTTTGTCCCAAATATATAAAATTCTGCACGACTTCAAGAGTCACCCCTCAACGGTAACAGGTCCTGGGTGAAGATGCTCATTAAACATGACTTTCGCCTTGTCCAAGACCCAAGACCCACGCGCCGTGAGACGACATCAAGATATGTTTCCCTCTGAGATCTTACTGTGACTGTGCCAGAATAACCAGCAGTCGCCTATGATCATCAACTCACGTGGTACCAGCGTATCCGTAGGAGTCGTCAGCGCTGATGGCGATACACCGCACGCACCTTCTCAGTTTGCCCAAGCTCACGTCAACGGCGTCCAGGTTTTTGCTCTCAGCTCGAATGTTCCACACCCGAAGGTTTGCTGTCAACATAGAACCACAGGGTGGTGACTACGATAGGTCCAGAGAACACTTTGCAAGACTAGCTGTGCCCACGCCTTTGTACGCGTGGTATTCGGAAGAATAACATCCAATCGACCAAATGCGTTTCTAGAATAGGGCCTTTTATTCTTTGTTTACATAAGTGAAAACCGCATTCAAATCGATTAAGTCGTTTCTAAGATTAGCATGCACAAACAAACAAACAAAAATTCTATTATTTTTTTCGCCTCGGTAACACAAGTACAACGTGTAGGTACAAATAGTTTTTTGAAAAATATTTATTTGTAGAGACACGGCTCGTTTACAATTTTATTAAATGTATTGATGACACGTCCATCTTTCTTGCAGTTTATTTATGTTGAGTGCTTAGTAAAGCGTCTGGCAGGGTAGCCAGTTTGGTTGCAACAACTAACCCCTTATAGACACAGATAGTAGTTCATTCGCAAGGGTAGATATATATATATATATACGCGACGCTAATTACATTGTTAGCTATGTTTTTGTTTTATGTAAAGTTCAGCAGGCAGGCTGACGGTCTACCTGATGTTAGACAAGCACGTATACAGAGGGGGGGATAGTTGGGATTTATCCCCCCCCCCCCCGAAATCTGACTGAAAAAAAAAACGATAGATGTCATTCATTCAGAAAGGAATAAAAAAGTGAGTTACTTAAACCTATTGTCATTACATTGAGAGAACTATCCTGCACCCACAGAACTGTTGCCCAAACTGCGTCTACATTCATAGCTGCGATGGAAAAAAGTAGTTTCTTGATTTCTCTAAAAACCTTTTTCAGAAAAATTAAAGTAAAGTACAGTGATTACAGCGATTTTTACACAATTCACATGGTTGTTTCAATGTTTGTCCCCCCCCGAACCAAAAGTCTGGACGTGCCTGATGTTAGATGATTATACCTTCGCCTATTAAAACAAGCAACGCCAGCATAGGTGCTGAGAGTGGCTGCCGACTTACGAGATGATAGGGAAACGGGTTCTGGCATCCCTTACCCGCTTACCAAAATATAACAGCACGGATACCATTATTTAGCCGTAAGGACGTGGTTACTGCCGGCAGGCGGGCTGCCCATTTTGTTTGTGATAGCAGTGTATTTTTATGTATAATAACTCTTTCTTATAAATGAAGCTGAAAAATTTTCATTATCATGTATTCGTGTGAGGAGCGAGCATCCCCAATACTATAATTATAGTTACTTATTATAACACTTTTTGAGGCTGTTTACGTTAATGTATTGTAAGCAATAAAAAGTTTGTTAATTATTTTATTTAAAAAGATAAATAAATAAATAAAAACAATACTCACAATCGCCTCCGGTTACAAAGGAGTTGACTCTGAGATGTAACGGTGCGAGAGTCATAGCGTCGCCTGTGGTCAGCTTAGTGGCAGACGCAGTCCCAGTGGCTGCGCCCACCACGCAGTCCCACAACACCACGCAGCCATCGTCACGCCCACCCAGTGAGATCATATAGCGCTCGTCAGCAGTGAACGAAATCGCTTCAACTCGCACCTAACATTTTATATTCACATTACTTATCGTAAACAGGACCGAGAATTAAATACGTCTGGGCCCCTAGGCAATACATATCTCCCTCCCAAATTCTCCAAAAGGACCGATCAGAAGCAGCCTGGATCCACCGTCGACCCGCGGCAATTATCAGGTCGTCCGTTCACCTTGTACCACCTTGTCCACCTTGCAGCGTAGGGTGGACGTCCTACGCTGCGCTTACCGGTCCGTGACCTCCACCTCGAGAACCTTCCGTACTATGTGTCCTGCCCACTGCCACTTGAACTTACTAATCCTCCGGATTATGTCGGTAACTTTCGTTCGTCTACGAATATCCTCACTGATTCTATCTCGCAGTGTAACCACGAGCATAACCCGCTCCATAGCTCGTTGAACGACGTTGAGCTTTCTTACGAGGCCCATAGAGAAAGCTTGTCTTTTTGGCAAATAATTTACTGATTTTTTTTCTCATAAAATAGAACTTTTTGTATAAAATCTGCCCGATTTAAACTTTTTTATATACTCATAGTCTATTATGCTCTGTATTTTTATCTAAGTTTTAAATATTTTTTTTATGTTAAGGTCGACAGACAGGCTGACGGTCCACTTGATGGTAGGTGGCTACCGCCGCCTATAACACAAGCAACGCCTAAACTGCTGCAAGTGCGCTGACGACTGCAGTAGGATTAAAGATAAGGGATTAGGAGTGGATAGGGAAATAGGCTCTGGCATCTCTTACTCACTCACCGAAACACGTGCGGTTATTTCACGGTGGTCTTCTCTAAGGGAGTGGTTACTGCCGCCAGACGGGCTGCCCAAATGACTGCGAAACGCAGTGTACCCTGCCACTACTTTCCAAATCCAGACCAGAGTCAAATTTGAAAAGTTGATTTTTCAAAGTTGATCCTGCCGGGTATTGAATCCGGGACTATAGAACAGAGCGTTAAGGCAAGCACCCTAACCACTTATCCAACGGGCTCGTCAAGTCAAATTACGCGATGAAATTAACGCTCTTCTGCTGCTAAGTCCTCGCCTTAATTCGTATTTCAATTCAATATTTTTATTGAGAAAAAAAGTAACCAGAGCCTGGAGCCAACCCAAGACTACACACCAGGAATCGCCACTGACTTGAATGTAGTGCCGTTTTGTAAACGGATAAAACGTTAGCTGGATTTATTCCGCTTACCTTGTGCAACTCGTGGCTTCCTATTTCGACCTTCTTTTTGAAGTCCCACAATTTTGCAGAAGCTTTAAACCCAATGTGGTTAATTTGTCCAGAACCAACGAAGCTCCCTTTCTGCGAAACGGCAACAGCCGAGACGCTGTTCGTATGTCCACTGAGGAAGTACATCTTCTTAGTTTTCCAATCTTGAATACAAACCTTGTTGCCTATAGGGTATACAATGTGCTCGCCGTCCGGATGGACTCGGAGACCCTTAATGGCTGAACCTAACAATTTTAAAATACATCGTATAAGTAAGCACTGATGAGTTGAACTTGCGTGAAGAGGGTTCCGTACGATGTTGCCTATCCGCACAATATTGAAGGATTTACCATGTTATTTTAATATCACGGACTTCTTATAGGTTTTCCTATAATCTATGTAGAAAACTAATTTCTGTATTTTTTCAAAATTTTAGGTTCAGTAGTTTCGGAGATAAGGGGGGTGGGAAATGGTCGGACAGACGGACACACGAGTGATTCTATAAGGGTTCCGTTTTTTTATTCGGACGTACGGAACCCTAAAAATCATCTTCACAATGTTGTCTATAGATCTTGAAGTCCGTTCAGGAACCCCAAGCATTTAATACCACGTAACAGGTACCTAGTTGTTATTGGGATATTTGATATGTTTTAAGATGGATGGTTTTAAGTAAATAAATGAATTATTATTATTATTATGGTATTAACAACTACCATCAGAGTACCTAGTACCTACATAATTTAGTAGAAATTGTACTCACCATCAAATCCAATGATAGCATAAGGTTCTAAAGCTTTTACATCCGTTGTAGCCATTGATTAAGATTATTTAAATTCACTCTTTAATAATAATTAATAATCTATATAAATAAAATCTAAAATTATAAGCTAATCTTTACTTTTCTTTGGCAGTTTGTTTTTATTGACAGTTGCTTAGGGACATAATTGTGTAAACAATATGTTGCTACGTCAGGTTTTTGAACACATTTTTATTTATTTATGAACATGAAACCAAAGAATATACTATCTAACGAGGATGACACAGATGTGGTGGCAGAGTTGGTCAAGAAAAACACAAAACAGAGACTAGTTAAAAAAATTAGGGACAAAGAATACACACAAACAATTTATTAATATAAATATTTTTATTATTTTATTATTGTTGTTAGGTAACTATGGCAACTACTATTTATTTTATTTGATTCTTATACTACAAATAGCCAAGCAGCTGATAGTCCAAATGATGGCTCCATGCCTACAGACACATTCAACATCAGAGAATCAGAGAAAATGCATGTACTGCAAACAAAAAAAATCAACAGCAAAAGTGTTTGTTATTTCACATTTGCCTTTTGCTGCAACTAAAAAATTAGTTGAAATAAAGAAATACTCAACTGAATAACCATGATCAATGGAAATGGAGAATTGATATGTTCCTGTGTAATTTCATTAAATTAATATCTTACTGTAGGCCACGGTCACCCCTGGCTTCGCCCGGGTAAAATGGAGGGAGTTAGTATACATAAAATATGGTCTAATAAAATGAATATTATATTCTATCTATTTCAAATAGTGAGAGAATTTTTCAAATGGGTGGTACTAGTTCGGAGATTAGCATTAGATTGTAAGTATTAAACTTACAAAACCGACTCTCTATGTTAGTAATGACTAGACCGTAGCTCCTCTAGATTCACCAGGGTGAAATTGTTGAGCTAGTACCTACCTATACATAAAATATGGTCTAATAAAATAAATATATCTCATCTAGAATAATGTACCTTTTAAATAGTGAAAGATTTTTTAAAATAGGTGCAGTGGTTTCAGAGAATATCTTTCACATATAAACAAATTTACAAAATCTGGTCTCTCTCTCTCCTCGTAATGTTTGTAAGATTTTAAATAGTAAACCAACATTGGTTATAATAAATATAAGTTTTATGCAGTACCTATTCTTATTCTTGTCTTTGTGGCTATTTCTGTCTGCTAGAGTACCAGTATCACTTCGTCCATTGCTGGAATATTGTGATCACCACGTGAACTAAAGCTCTCTACCTATACCTACCTCATTAAGAAACTGTAGTACTTTTTTGATAGAGGCATTCTTCACATCTTCACAAGCCACTGTGTGGCTTCCCAGGATGTGATTGTGCTTGTGCATCAGGGGGCCACACTCGCACAGGATATGCATTGGTGTTTCTTCTGCCTCATGGCAGAAGCGACACTCTCCCGTACTAGTGAGCCCCATTACCTTTAGGTGCCTATTGAGGCGGCAGTGCCCTAGTTAGCAGTACCTAACAACTTTTACTGCATAAAACTTATAACTGTTGTCAGGTATTGCATAGTTGTTGAACAGAGACAAGCGGTATTTCATGTCAGAGCATCTAATTCTCCATAAGGCCCATCTGAAGTACTGCGTATACCTCTGGGCATGTGCACCAAAATACCAGATCCATTTAACCTTGCAGCATCAAATTGTTGCTCATCACTGCTCACACAGAAATTAAAAACAAATAGTCAATTAGTACTTAAACTAGCGCGTGTGATTTGAATTATATTTTTCTTTTCCTAAAATCAGAGATTATGCAGTAAAAATTATGTCTCTGGCACCACATATCCATGTGTTCAGTTATTTTCTCGAATGAAAACCGTAAAGTCCAAGGCAAGATCTAAAATCACTGGTGTTCACCTGGAGAACAGTTTGAGAATTGCAATGACTGACAAAAGTAAACAATGTAACAAGGAGCAAGTAAAATCAGACATCTCATTGAATTTTATTAAAATAATTCCTTATTTGTAATTTTTTTTACTTGATAAGTAGGTAACTTCAATGATTGTTTTTTTATTACTTAATAAGTTTATAATATGTGCAGGTTTGCAGCCCGAACCAAAACATTCTCCTCCCTTGACTTCAAAAAGATTGAAGCCTTAGTTTAAAAAAACTTCTTAAATTTAAGAGATGTAGCCTCTCTTTTTGTGTTCTATAGGATATACAAAAGTGAGTTCTCTGATGAGTTGTTCCAATTATTGCCTGTACTCAAAGATTTTACCTTTGTGCTGCATGCCATAGTCTAGGTAGAAACTTTATCCCATGAATATGAAAATTTTGGATCAATCTCTCTTCTGAAGTATTCCCATCTAGCTGCAATATGGGGTTGTTTAAGTGAGCCATAAATTTCTGCAGGACTGGCAGTGCACCTGCATTCATGATGTTGCTTGTGTCCCTAGGCAAAGGTGACCACCTACCATCAAGTGGATCGTCAGCCTGCCAACCACCCTTTGTAATGTAAAAAAATATGAAGGAAACAATTTCACAAAATACAGTAAATGACTTCTTTAATATCATGTACTGGAATGACTGGATATACATTACAGTAGCAAAAACCTTTTTACATACTGGAAGAATTTGACTATGAATGTTTAATGTCAATATAAACTAGATTAGCATTTATCACACAATATTAAACTAAATTATAGCAAACTTAAAATAATGGGTGAATTAAAAAATCCAAAAGAATAAACAGTTGCAGTAAAAGTTATTTATTAATATGTACCTTGTTAAAAATACATTATTTTACTTTTTGTGGCGTTGACGTTTCCTGGATGCGACTTTTTTGTCTATATTTGCTTTTACCTCATCACCCATACGTATAATGTCATTAATCTTATATTGTAATATAATATACAAAAGCTCCGAGACCTAGAAACATAAGGATTTTTTTATTGTAGAAAGTATTATAAAGGGCACCCAGTGACCTCACTTAGATATTACATACCGACTGTTCGTCTTCATCCTTTCGTAATTTTACGAAAGCACACTTAGGCGCATGGCTTAAATGTTCCATCCAAGGGTCATCGTCAGCTTCCCAACCATCTAACTCCTTGCCACAAAGAAAACATTTCGCTGTGTCGGCATCATCATCACATGTAGATATGGAATAAAATCCAGCCTCCGCCATTTTCTGCGAGTTACACTTGTTTTCTGAACCGAATGGCCAATTTTGGAATGTCATTAATCTTTCCGACTTTAAATATAGTCGTGGCTTTTTCAGGATTACTGCCATATTACTGTTTCAGTGTTAAAACCTATAAATAAAACCTTTCCATTTAGTATCAATATAGTAAGATTACTGTTATAATTACTTCATTATTTTACATATAATCACTTTATATTTTAGCTTAATGGTTCAATTTTCTATCTTTTCTATTTTATATAAAATAATCCGAGACTTGTTTGTTATTTATAACAAAAACAACAATAAAACTAAAATACCTAAACAAAACGACAGTTCGTACATTTAAACAGAAAGAAAACGTTAAAAATTCTTTCAGACATTGACAACCCATTGTCAAAATGAATACACAGTAGATGCACAGTAGATACTTCTTTGTAATTATAAAACTCAGAGTAATATGTAATAAGTTATAGAGCACGCGATCTCAGGTGGGAACAGTAGATACGGGTGGGAATACGGTTTGAATTCCGCGAATTTCGCCATTACTCTCTGTAGGAACGCACAATCTGCGGCGAAGAGCGTACGGTACCGATCTTAGTCACGTTTTTTTTTAATTTTTTATTCGTGAAAAATGATTAAATGTGTAAGTAGAGCAGTTTTGTAAAAATAACACTCGGAAACACAGTAAACAAAAATCTAACATTACATGTATACATATATAATTAGAAGCTGCAAGTAGTTCAGAAACCCATCCACAATGATAGCTATTTATAATGCTTACGTACGCTCTGGTGTACGCTCAATCATATGGAATCCACATTCATCAAGCGCCTAGAGTCAGTGCAAAAGCGATTCCTTTGGCATTTGTCTTATGGATGTGGTCTAGCTAAGGCAATTTCAAGCTATCCAGCCAGAATGAATCACTTCAATGTCGATGTTTTTTTTTCTGTAAATTGTTGAGAGGCGGAGTTGATTCGCCCGAGCTCTTGTGGCGCATAAACTTTGGGGTTCCTCGTTAAGCGCCTAGGCCAGAGAGGTTGGTTATACACCATTTCGATTGAATTACTTTAGAACCAACTTGGGCTGTTTTTTTCCACTGAATTGTCTTATTAGCGTTATCCCTAAGTCACGATATCGACCCTTACAACCAAGCGATATCGAAAATTAAAAGACCCACCTTGCACCTTCAGATTTCCACCTTTTTCGGTACCTTTTGGCAATGTCAGGTTAATATCAAGAGAGGACTGCCAAAACTACTTGTCGCGTTTTTTTGATCAGAATTACCAAAATGGGATCACGTCACTACCTACAAGATGGCAAGAAGTCATCGAACAGAATGGCACATAAATACTATAATTAAATATAAATACTCTTTGAAAAACAAAAAGTTTTGAGTTTTTATAGAGTGCTAAGAAACTGTTCCCCAACCTATTAGTTATAAATTACAACAAGAGATTTTCTTATCGCCAGCGTCATACACTACATTTTGTTATTAAATATTTAATTAATTCAATCTCCTAAAGAAGACCAATTAGAAGTAATTATACTATTATTCCTCTATTTTATACTATTACATTCCTTCGACAGAGTACCCTTATCTCTCTATCATGTGATTATATTTTAGTATTCTGTGGCTGTCGGTTGATGGTTGATGTGGTGTGTCTTTGGTCTTTGCCACAGGTCTTTCTTTGCTTTGCTTCAGCAGCCAGCAGCAGACTGCTTTATTTATTTTTTCACTTGAAGTGACTTGAAGTTTAGTTTCTGAGAGGACGGAAACGAAATCAAATCGTTTATAATTTACATGAACCAATTGATTTGAAGTTATTTTTATAAAACTCGGAATTATTCTATTCCGTTTAGATCACGAAGCTAATATTAAAACGTAAATCTATCGTGGACTCGTCAACCAGTGTTCATTTTATTACAAATACAATCGAAAGCAATTGTGGAACAAAACGAAGTGCCTGACATTTAATTTCTTTTTGTCTTAACTTGTAATTAATTAAGAGACTTTTGTTTTCCCTATTGTGTTAAGTGGGTCCTGCAATTGCAATGCCCTGTTCAGTTTTCTAGCATCGCCTCGTTGTGTACAGAATTTTGGTAAGTTTTTTAAATCCATTAAATTTATATTATAAATATTTTTATAAAATTATTTGAAATGGAATAATTGTATTACTGTTCTATTTTATTGTCGCACAGGAACAAATATACTACAATAATAGTTTAAAGTTGGTAATTTAGATTTCTTGTAATTCCTTTAATAGGTATTCCTTAAATCATAACGTAATAAAAATAATCAAATATGTAATACGTTTAAATATTTTTACAAGTATTTACTTTTACAATTTTCCCTATATAAGTATTAATATTTGAAAAAAGACTTATTTATTTATTATTTTTTTAGTAATTTATTTATTTGTGTTAATTGTTTTGCCAGACACTGCCTCGTGGTGAATGATGTACATTAAAAAGTTCTCATACTCTAGCTAGATATAAAAAATCGTAGGTATAAATCGTTATGTCCTAGCTTGTGTCAAAAGAGTGGTTAAAATTAAATTAGCTTGTTATTGGTTTGTTTGTCATGATCCACAGTTAATCAGCATAACAACTGCATAAAGTCTTTTTAAATTTAGGAATACTACTTTGAAAATGACAAGAGGATTATAATGAACAAGTATTATTTTAGCATGATTGGATTTTGATTTCTTTTTTCATAAAATCTGTCTTGAGTTATTTTTTGCAGAGTAATGAAACTTTTATCATCTCGGTCGTTTCTCATAAACTAATGGAGCAACAAAATCGATTCTTGCGGTAAATTTAATTATTTAGGTTTATCTTTGTGACAACACATTGTAAAGTATATGCACAAATAATAATTACAAACAAAAAACAAACAAATATATATAACAACAACAACACCAAATATATAACAAATAACAAGAGGAAATGGAACCTCGGCTTAGTATACAGTTGTGGTGCAGACCACAACACTGATATTCTGCCAGGGACCATATATTCAAAGAAAAAAAAAATCATTTTCACGGGACAATTCAGAACACGATTATACAATCAATGGCTGAAATTATCACAATGATCTTTCGCCATAAAATATGCATTTTTCTTACACACTGTCAATATCTACACATTAGCATACATAATTTTATGGTATTTGTTTCTTTGAGCCAGACAGTCAGATTTGTGGAAAGTAAATTACCTATATTTAACAAAACTGCAAGGTAGTCGGCAGACAGGCTAACGGTTCACATGATGGTAGGTGGCCACCATCACCTATAACTAAATTAACTAAATATATTCAAAATTTTGATTATCATTAATACAGAGTGAAATTTTTTAACCACAACTGGAGGGAAAGTTATCTAAATACAAGAAAAAGCAAATTTTACTCTAGTTATTTTCTAAAAGAAGTGTAACTGTTAATTTACAAGCATTTTAAAAGAATCGTGAAAGATAATGAAAGAGATGAAGATCATGAAAGATGAATTCAGAGATTTTTGTCAAACTGGCTAAAATCCATAAAAATACTTTAAGACATCAATGGATAGGGTCAATTAATCTCTTTTCGCAAATTTTCGCTCTATGATTTATTATGACTTTTATTGCGGTCTTAATCAACAACAAAGTTATGATAGACTTCGATTGGCATTTCATGACGAAGCCCCATCCCATGCCACTATTTATAACTGGTCCAGTGAGTTTTAACGTGGCCATAGCAATCTCACTAATGATTTTCGTAAAGGACGTCCATCTACGGCGAGAAATGAAAATTACTTGAGTGCTGTGCCACCCATGATTGAAACAAATAAAAGAGTGACATCCCTACGGATTCAGCGAAGTTTAGGCATTGGCATGAGTCAAGTGCATAAACTCTTACATGAACATCTAGGCGTGAGTAGGCTTTGCTCTAGGTGGAAACCCCCACAATTTGTCAGATAATAAAAAACGCCATCGCTTAGATTGGTGCTGCGAAATTATTGAAAAATATAATGGAGACAAATGCTGTAATTAACATCTCACAGGAAATGAAACCAGATATATTGTTACAAACCTGAAACCAAAAGACAATCTGCACAATGGGTGTTTCCTTTCGAGGATTTATCACCAAAAGTGAAGAAGTGAAGGGAAAAAAATAATTGCCTCATTCTTTGGACGGATGGGACATTTTGTGACCATTGCGTTAGGAGATCAAAGTATCTTTACTGCAGACTGGTATTTTAGTAATTGTGTGCCAGTTGTCTTGGAAAATATTCGAAGCTTCCTACATTATTTAGTTTTCGAGTTTTCAAAAACTTTCATTGTTGCTCTATCTATCGATGCCATAATAGTATTTGATTCCTGGGGGTGGCAAACGTATAATTTCAAAATTTTTTAATGCAGTTTTGTTTCTTTCTAAAATAAAGGATATTTGCTTTGAGTTATTCCAGTATTTAGAGTACTTCCTCTCCAGGTGCGGTTAAAAAAATCCAGCCTGTATATTTCGTAAAATGTACCAAGTAAGACAATAATTAAGATGAATTTTTTGATGCTTTCTATACGCGGCAAGGGAATAAAAACTGTAATCGCGCTTAACTTAACGTAGCTTTTTATTTCTCATGTTTACAACCAGTAGGTCCTTAGCAATTTTTCTAAGGTCTTGTCCTGTATATCACCCTAAAGAAGTCTCAGGGCGCCTTGTTAGCTTTTACTTGAACCGATTCGTTTCCCATGTAAATACAACGGGTGGTCCCGGATGATAGCCGTAGGAAGGGTCGACGGTCGATGACGTAGTCGCACTGCAATCAAACCTGTTACATGCTTTAAGATTATTTACTCGATACGTAGTGGCCACGGAGTAATGGCTGGACTTTACTGTGCGTTCCGCAGTCACAAGTAGCAGCGACAGTAGCCACCCCTAAGATTAAAGATTAAAGACCACCATGAAATTACAGCATGTGTGCTGTTGTGGTTTGGAGGGTGAGTACCTAATGGATGCCAGAGCCCATTTTCTATCCCCTCCTGTCCAAATCCTACTAAAGTCGGCATCTCATTTGCAAGCATCTATAGCGTTGCATATGAATAGGCCACGGTAGCAGGCCACCGAATGCGGCAGGCTGGCTGATAATAAAATATAGGATTCGGATCTCTACTGCCAGCAACTGATGAGATTAAAGCAAGGAGTTGAGAGAAAGCGGCCGGAGTTAATCAATAGAAAGGGTGTGGTTTTTTTTTTGTTTGTAAACCGATTGGAATGAAACAAACACTAAATGTTACGGGAAGCTTGATACAATACATAAGTTAAATCGGTTAAGCCGTTTCTGAGATAAGCGTACACAAAGGCACAGTCAAAAATTCTAAAACATATTTTTTTTACCTCGGTAACATTTGCAACATGTACAAATGTTTTTTTTTTTTTTTGAAAAAATATTTAACGTACACACATGGACACGGCTCGTTTTCGAGTTTACTATATCTGTCTGATGTACAAACTACGTTATCGTAAAATTTCATCAGAATCCATTTAGTAGTTTTTGCGTGAAAGGTAGTTAAATATACATATATGTATCCATTCTCACGAACTTTCGACTTTATAATAGTTATTAGCAGGATTAGTATAAATGATTATTTTAGATCGATTTATAGTTATACAGTCTCAGATGGTATTTTGTTAGATGTTCTAGAAAAAAATCATTATTAGAAATGTTTACAAGGTGGCAACAATTGTCCTTAACTGGTGATTGTCAATCAATTGACCGCATTAGCTGACAATTGGCCCTAATAATTATTATTGCATGATGCGAAACTGCGCCATGTTACGTGTAATTTTATCTGGATTCTAAAATATGTAGTATTCAAGTACCATTATCCCCTTACCTTATACCGTTGGTTTTCAGCCGCCTTTATCCCGCCTTCCTCTGGCAGGACAAGGACCGCCAAAAATAAGTGCTTCTCTCTGGTAGCTTGTTTTTTTTTTACCAATTTTTCCAACTACCTACAATCAAATGGATTGTCCGCGTGTCACATAAAATGGATTGCCCTTTTCATTTAAAAAAAGCTTAAAAAAAGCGAGACTTATATGGGTTTTTCAATTAATCAATCAATTGATGTTTGTAATTTGAAAACATATCTACAATAAAAACAAAATTAATACAGTTTTTCCAAAAAGTTTTATTATACAACGTGTCCCAAAATTCAACGATAAGCGGGGCACCAAAACGTGCACCTGCATATGACTACTTGAAAAAAATAAGAAAAAAAATATCTTGTTTTTTTTTTTAAATTACAAAAAGAAATGTTAAATCCTTAGAAAATTGATACCCCTTATTATATTTTTAAGTACTGTGGTTACAATTTTACAAATATTTCAGACTTTTGTATCGGCTTATTAAGTAGCACTGCTATCCACCACAACTCTTAAAAATCCCAGAATGCCTGTAGGTTTTACTTTCGGTCCACTGTCACTCATCACGGTGAAAAAAAAAAAAACTTAAGGACACTATTGCGGCAAGTTTTTTTTTTAAATTGACCCAACTAAGATTCCAAAATGGTATAGTACTCTCGGAAATTATTTCGAAACAAGAACCAAATTTCATAAATTGATAGTGACATTTTTACTATGCACCCATTTTACTTTGTAACAGGTTTTTTATTTTAAATTCTTAGAATGAATGAGACAGATATATGTGCTTACACAATAAAATAAGTTAGAGAGAGAGACAGATAGATGTTCATTGTTGGATAACATTAGGGCAGGTAGAAACAGGTAGACAGATTTCACATTTTCTGTTATAATTAAAAAAAAAAAACAAGATTCTTTTTTTCTTTTTTTTTCTCGAGTAGTCACATATAGGTACACCTTTTGTGCCCGCTTATCGTTGAATTTTGGGATACGTTGTATATGCCTTTTATATACGTTGTATATGGTTGATCATACAACTAATTAATTTTAAATGGGTACCATCACACCATGAACTTCTCATTTTGTAAAAAAATAAAGATATTTTTATAGCAAGTTGCCCTAGAATAGATGTATGTAATATAAAATCAATTTAATTTATTACATTTTATTACATGATAATTTGTTATTTCATTAAAAACAATATACAACAGTAACCAAAGATTACTCATAGTTTCATAAACTTTGAAAATAAAATCAGTCTTGTTAAAATGGCCAACGGTGTCGAGGGAATTAGTTTGCGAGTCCCTTGTAAAGGCAGTTAGTTAATAATAAGTTTATTTAAAAAAATTCAATACTCATAATGCAAAATTTATGAGAGTGGAAAAAATAAAACTACATTACGCAAAAATTTCATTAAAACTAAACCGAAATAACAAATTGGCACCTTAGTTTTCAAATCTGAAGATCCACGAAAAAGAAATCATGCTTTTAATCAAATTCTATCACAGATATGTACACAAATTGCCTTTTTCAAGTGTTTTCACCACGGAATAGGGGATTGATTATACACTTAATTAAAGTGTGCAACAATACAATGTCAATTGCTTCTGATCTCTTTAAATTCTGTCTAGTATCGAACGCTTAAATGAGTAAATAAATATCTGATCCGACTAGTCCATAGGAATGTAGGTCAGACCAGTTATTTCTGGCGCTCTGTTCCCTTTAGAGCAGGCCTATTTGTGAAGGTTTTCAAGAAATTATTTTAATACTCGTCATCGTAAATTATTTGATAGATTTCTTTACTATAATTGCACACTATAGCAACATTGATAACAAAGTCCTACTTGTTTTGTGTTTGACTAGCATTCCGCCCCTGGCTTCGCACGGTTGCATTTTTTCTATTTTGTATTTTTAAATTTTTTGTAAAAATAGGTAATTCCGCGGTGTGAACGAACAGCCCAATTCTCCGAAAAACAGCACCTTAGGCATTTTTAAGATAGCTACGATAAATCAGGGGTGCTCAAACTTACATGTTGGCGATTGATCTTAAAATTGACTTAGTACCTAGTTTAGTTTAGTTCTTAGGTATCATGGTGTAGGTAGGTCAAAGGTGTTCGTCACTCTCAGAAGTTTCCAGGAGTATCGGCGGGATACAAAGACCGGCTTTCGCCCCTGGCAGAGGCTTATCCGATATTTAAAAATAATAAAGGCTAAAAATAAGAAGTCAGTGGCTTAACTGCGAATCATGCAATCAAACAAAAATCTTGAATCGACAGATCTCTATATACATATATAAAAATGAATCCCCATTTCCCTTGGTCACGTCATCACGGTAAATGAATGGTTTTTATTATATTGTTTAGTTATTTATATTTTGAAAACTAGCTGTGCCCGCGACTTCGTAATAACGCGTAACTTTATTGTTTGTAAACAGATTGAAATGAAATATACACTAAATATTACCGGAAGCTTGCTGTACAATACATCAGTGAAAACCGCATTTAAATCGGTTAAACCGTTTCTGAGATTAGCGCGAACGAACGCACAAACAGACAGTCAAAAATTCTAAAAACTATTTTATTGACTTCGGTAAGTAATATTGTTTTTTTTTTTTTTTTTGAAAAAATATTTAATGTACGGCTACATTAAAAATATTTAATGTACGGCTAATATTTAATGTACAAATACGGCTCGTTTGTGAAATATTTTAAGTATAGATAACTTTTAGCAAACACTGCCAAGAAGACTAAAGTAGTGAGGGATTCCATAAAAGGGGCCAAAGCCAAAACTGATGTAATATTTACTTCAATAGACGGGCAAAGCAAATCAATGCTGAGAAACCCCGCTCACTGGTCACAATGAATAACTGATACGAAAATTTCTTTCGCTTTTACGCGTACAAACAGTTTTAAAGAAAAATATTTATAAACAGACTTTCAGCTTTGCATAATGAATTCTCAGTATCACTGCCGTATAAAATTAATTAAATGATGAAAAAACAATAGGTCTTAATTTCAGACCGGACGCTGAACTCTTGGCAAAAGAAATTACAACTTGATGAATTTTCTCCGCGTTCTTTCTAAACTTAATTCTGATAAGTTAAAAATGACAGGCTTTTTTTTTCATTTGTAATTTTAGTTTTTATTGAGTATCTAGAACAATAAATGAGAATGATCATATAGAATCGGATAAATATGTTTCAAAATTTAATATGTAGAAAGAGCGTTACCAAAATTTACTACTTATTTTAGCATTATAGCGGCATCTTTTCGATAAATAAATTGCTCGGTTGAAACGTGTCACTGTATGTCATTATTTATTAGACATAAAGTACGAATACGGCTGCGCATTTTCATACTTCTATGTCATTAGACTATTACATGTTGAAAAAAAAAAGAGAAAGTCAAATCGACATTTTATAAACATTTTGCTTTGTATTAATCATCAATATGCCCAAATGGGCGCCCCATTAATTGAACATCCAATCGAGATAAATGGACTTTGTTCTTAAAATTCCTGTTTGAGCGATGAGCAATAAGTACCAGTAGTACCTACCCCTGTATAATTATTTTAGGCACGACATGCCCGCTGTCGGATAGATAAATAAGCCAACCACACGACATTGATCCCACGAAATCTGTAGCCTGGCTGCGCTGCGGTCAACCTCATACGTTTTGCCCGCGTATTCATTTACGACCAAAGAAATACAAATAGTTATTTAGTTTCTGTAACGTGGATATATTTTAAAAGTTTGAATGATGACATATGGCGTTGAAACGTGGTCGCTAACTGTGGGCCTCGTGAGAAAGCTCAACGAGTTATGGAGAGGGCTATGCTCATGGCTCAGGGTTACACTGCGAGATAGAATCAAGAATAAGGAGATCCGTAGACGAACGAAAATTACCGACATTAGTAAGTTGAGGTGGCAGAGAGTAGGACATATAGCTAGTGGAGGCCACGGACCGGCAAGCGCAGCGTAGGACGTCCACCGACAAGATGGACACGACCTGATAAGGGCCGCGAGTTGACGGTGGATCCAGGCTGCTTCTGATCGGTCCTTTTGGAAAATTAGAGTGGAGGCCTTTGTCCAGCAGTGGACTTCCTACGGCTGACATGATGATTTTAAAAGTTTAACCGAATATAGCACACGTTTTAGCACATGTAGGTGTTCTAATAGAATTAAGACGCTCTCCACAAGTGACGCAACCGACTCTCCACAAATGGGTTGGTTGTGTAATAAGAGAAAATAGAAATAATGCACACAAAGAGAAAAGGTTGCCGAGTACGCGACCATGTTTTTGTTATGCGCGGCAGAAGGTTCTTTCAAACATGTATAAACGAGCGGGAAGAATAAATTCCAGAATTATTATATTCTACCTATAGATAAATCAGCCTAAATCAATAATTTAGGCTGGATTAAATCAGCCTAAATCAATAATTTAGGCTGGATTTATATCCAGCCTAAATCAATAATTTAGGCTGGATTTATATCCAGCCTAAATTGCTTACAATGATGCTTAGAAACTTGTATGAGGTATACTGTTTGTCTAAAGTGTTATTGATTTAAAATAATAAAGAAGGTAATGTATATTGCATACTAGCTGAGCCCGCAACTTCGTACGCGTGGTATTCGGTACAGCGCGTAACTTTTTTTGTTTCTAAACAGATTGGAATAAAACAAACACTAAATGTTACGGGAAGCTTGCTACAATACATCAGTGAAACCCGCATTCAAATCAGTTAAGCCGTTTCTGAGATTAGCGTGAACAAACGCACAGATAAACAGACAAAAATTCTAAAAACTATTTTCGGTAACATGAGTACCTACAACGTGTACAAATTATTTTTTTGAAAAAAATATTTAATGTACAACACGCCTCTTATTATATGTATATATATGTAATTAATTGTATTACAGTATTTATTCTGTATAGTATTACAATATACATTACAAGGAAACTATAATAATTATTGTTTTTTGAAATGGCAATGCATTACTATCTTTTTTCCGCCTCTTCGTCTACGCCCACTTTTTTTAAGTGTTAAAACATTGATTCAGTCTTTATATATTTTTGTCAGGCGTTGAAGTTTATTTTTTATTTTTAGTTGATCCCTCGAGAGCAGTACTTTTTTTCTAGATGACATTTCGATCGGTGGTCGTAAGACAAGCTAACGGTTCACTTGATGGTAGGTGACCTATCGTCGTCTATAATACAATAAACGCTACAGGTGCTGCAAATGCGCTGCCGACGATATTAGGATTAAGGATAAGGGATAGGTAAATGATCTCTGGCATCAATTACTAACTCACCGAAACACAACAGCACACATGCTGTTATTTCTCACCTTATTTAGTAAGATGGTGGTTACTGAAGCCAGACGGGATGCTTAAATGATAGCGAAACTAATAAAGTTGTGTGCGGCCGCCACTACTAAAGTTAAGGCGTGAAAGTGTGACAAAAAAACAAACAAACTCACTTTCGCATTTACAATATTAGTTGGGATTTAGGATACAATTCAAAATCTCCTCGGAGTCGTGATAGGCCCAAAAGAATATGAAATGAAAAATGAAGCCGTATGAAATATATTACAATGTCCGAAGTAATTAATATAATCCTAAATTTAAAGTGGCTAATCCCAAAGTTGATTGCCAGTGATTTTCCATGAAAACTAATTTTAAACATGGACATAATGACGAGACTTGTCACTCCAAAATTAGTTTCCGGGACTAGAATTAGTTGGACTCGTCAACAGCAATATATCAAAGGTTAGCTGTCATTTGTATGGGCACTAATTCAATATTAGTGAATTGGCCTTATTAGCGACCTCTAACAGATTTATGAATGCGAATGGTTGGATGGATATACCATGTTAATTAATTACTCGCATAAATTTGACCCACCATGTTCTGAATTGAAACAAAGCTTTTCTTTTTGTATGGCACTAATCAATCCCATGGGACAAAATTTCACACTAATATCAGACTAAGGTATAAAGATGTAAAAAAATGTTTTACGTTATGTAAATATTTGTGTAATAGCTTTTGCCTGCGCCCTTTTTTCTTATGTGTTAAAACATTACAAAAAAATAACTTGAACCGAAGATGTAAATAATAATCTGGTATTAATTCGAGCCCTCTCCTCCCTTAATGTACAATACAGGGATTTATACTATATTCGCAAAACGAATTCCAGGCACGCGAAGCTTAGTAGAAAATCATCGATATATGCTGGGAGCTTCTATACGTGACTCCACATAATGAAGAGAACAGGTTGAGATATAAATTCACCGACATGATTTTTAGAATTAGCAAGCCGAAGTGACAAGAGCTTCCCCAATTAGTATTTTTTTATTATAAAATGTGGTAGTTCGCTGATGGTTAATTTGATGGCAGGTGGCTATTGTAATCAAAAACACAAACACTCGCGCAGGCGAACCAAGTTGATTGTCGATTTCGATAGAACAAAGAGAGTGAGTGACGCAACACTTTTATTTATTTTTATTTATCTTCTTAGTGGCTATTTCTGTCTGCTTGTGAGAGTACCAGTATCATTTCGTCCATTGCTGAAATATTGTGATGCCACGTTAACAAACTGTAGTAATTTTTTGATAGAGGCATTCTTCACATCTTCACAAGCCATTGTGTGGCTTCCTAGGATGTGACTGCGCTTGTGCATCAAGGGGCCACACTCGCACAGGATATGCATTGGTGTTTTTTCTGCCTCATGGAAGAAGCGACAATCTCCTGCACTAGTGAGACCTATTATTTTGAGGTGTCTATTGAGGCGGCAATGCCCTAGTTAGAATGCACAAATTGCTCCTACTAAGCGACATAGCCTGGTTTGTCACGTTTCGACTATAGGCTTTTTTGAGAGCTTTGGAATGGTTCAGCCCTGGCAAGTTAGTCCAGCGTTTGTAAGATTTAATTAAGCACTGGTTCCATATGGTCCAGCGAGCTAGGCTATTTGGTAGTCCGTACATAGGTTCAGGATATATTAGCCTATCTTTTGCGCCTGCTCGAGCTAGTTCGTCGGCAAGTTCATTGCCTTCGATTCCAATATGGCCAGGTACCCATCTTAGGACCACTTTATTCTTGCGTCCTAGAGTATTTAAGTAGTCTACACAGTTTCGCACCAGCTTTGAGACTTTAAAGTCCGAGTCCAGTGCTTGAAGTGCAGCCTGACTATCAGAGTGAAAGTAAATTACACGGTTGACGTAGACAACCCTTTTACTACAGTGTCTTGTACGAATTCAGTGTTCTTTTGTATTCTTTTTCTTACGGGTTGTATGAAAAATTTGCGATTGATTTGCCGAATTTTAAAAGTCGTTGTTGATGTAGCTCTAATGTAGCTCCGACAACGTGACTTAGTTGATTTTGGCTGGCGCGCTATAATACCCAAATTCGAATCTCCCTTCTGAGGTGTTCTACCTGGCTATAATACGAGTTGGCTTACACCAGGGAGGTGGCACCTGCATTCCCTTCCCTCTGGTGTTGCTTGCTTCCTTAGGCGACGGTTACCATCCACCATCAAGTGGACCGTCAGTCTGCCACCCTTTAAAATATTTAAAAACATGTTATGTCTTAAATAGGTACGATTCGCAATAGCTTGCAGCTTGTTGTTACTTCTTTCTGATGCCCACATTTGCTTGTTATCACTGAAATGGATTGAAAAACTAATGAAATAGGAAAATATTCTGACGATGATAACTGGAAAATATCACCCAGTTAATGTAATGTGCTGGTAAATGTTGCGTTGGAAAGTAATTTCGTTTTAACAGTCGACTTGTCCCGCAGTGTCCTCGAACTCGGTACTTGGTAGTACCGAGCAATGTACTATAGGCCCATGTTTAGGTTGCGTAATAGGTTGCGAACGATCAAAGAGCATCTTTCACACAAAAGAAACGGCGAAAGTGTCCTACATTGTTGTCGCCATCAGCGTAATAATGTCTGTTCAAACATATTATCACTAATTAGCGATTGCATACATTTAAAACTAATTACGTCGTTATTTTATTACATTAAAACATATTAGTTATTAGAAAAATAAAGAAAAGTTACAATAGTTAATCTAAAGTCTAAATAAAGTCCTGAAAAGTTCCTTCGAATTTCTTCCCTTATTTGTAATGAAATTTCAAAATTTAGTTCAGGGAAAAAACAAATTGCAAAATGGCGCACAACATCTCTTTTTCCATTTACTTCTTTTTAAATGTCTCCTTTTCATAGCACATTCAAAGATATTTGAAAACAACTTCATTCACACAAAAATCGAAGGGAATTTTATCACCGTACTTAAGTCATCATTATAGGAATTCACAATGTAGATAGAGGGACACATCCGAATTTAAAATTATTTTCTAAACATGAATGCAATCAACCGGAAGAATAAATAATAGTACTAAACGTACTATTATTATTTGTCCCACAATAAATGTCCCATTTGGGACATATTGGGCATTGAAAAATAATATTCTCACAATATCACACGCTTATTTTCATTGGAGACATTTTGCTTGGACATTGGAGACATCTATCCATGTAGGAAGGATGAGGTCGACGATGGAGCGAGCTCACCCAGAAGATGCCTATTCACTCGAACCTTGAAAAGATTTGGGTTATATGAGCTCGGAAACTTTCAATTATATTTAGTTTACTATACCCAAAATTTACCACCAACAAACAAACTCACTTTCGCGCTTATATTAGTTAAGATGTTGATAGGTATCATTTAAAGGTGTTGTCTTTATAATAAATAAATTACTTATAATGTCTTTATTATAATAAAGACTGTTGTGAAATCATTTGCTAAATATAAAAAGGCCTTACTAATGCTTCCTTTATTCGCATAAACGGATTTGTGACATCGCAGCCCAATAGGTCCATTTCTAACGGTAACCTTATAAACCGAAGCCGAGAAGGTCGTTCGACCAATGTGATGGCTTTTTATTTCCCGTTCCCAGGCTTCGGATTTTTTATTGCGAGAGCACTGTGTTTATTTCGAGGAAGTCATTCCGTCGCACAAACAGCTCTTCAGAGAAAGGTGTCATATCAACTGTCAATGTTGATCAATATACCACATTCACTATTCAACAAACACTGGTATATTTTATTTTATAATATCACAAGGTGCAAAGACAATGATGCATTATAGCGGTTGTGCATGAGCGTGAGACAATATTATTATTTATATCTTGTTAACGGGACGTGAATATCTGCGTCTTGAAAATTTCACAACAAAAACCTTATCCTTAAACAAAGTTATCTGTTTGACGAAGGTTCGCTCCATGCTATGCAAGTTTTGGCATTAGTCTTAAACAATTCTTTTTTCTGATCCGTTGAAATTAAGGTTACAGTTTTTTTTTCCACAAAAGAGACTTTTCTTTTCAAATTCTATATACCTACAGATATTTTTTCCCCAGTAAACCGACTATTATTTTCTTTAATTTTATTCTATGGAGGATTTACAGACGTTTTTGGTACCAAACACTGCATTCTCCGTGATCTTGTCAACCTTTCAAAAGTTAGTACAAGAGGGGGTCGCGAATGCTCACGGCATCTCAGAAACAAGTGCGAATCGAGCGCTGTAGAGAACTCTGTGGTGAAAATCTGTTTGGTATTTGAGATCGAATTGTTACTTGTGATGAAACGTGGGATTATCATTATGACCCTGAAAGTAAACACCAGTCCATATAGTGGCACAAGAAGTGTACAGACCTCCCGAAGAAATTCAAAGTCTCTCTCGTCTGCCGGAAAAGTCACGGCTGCGGTGTTTTGGCATTCAAAGGGAATTTTTGACGACAGAGTAGGTACACAAAAAAGACTAAACTATAAACACAGTATTCTACACATACAATTTGTGTAACTTATGCGAAGCGATCAAAGACGTTGCTTCTTCACGACAACAACGCACCTGTTCACGGGTTCACTCAGCGCGAGATTCCAAGGCTGCTGTGCGAGATTGCGCTTTTGTTGGGTTGGTCGATTTCTTCAAAAGCGCAATCTTTAGCCCAGACTTTAGCCCCTATACTCGGTTCAACAATTTATTTTACTTTTGATATTTGCACGCCTATCAAGATGTTAATTTCTTGACATGAAAGAAAGAAATAAAAAAATTATAATTTTATTGTCATACTTCATTGTTGTCGGCTACGTCGCGCGTCGGTCGTAGTGTCGCTCCGTGGATCATCTAACGTACAGGTCAAAATTTAGTATTAATTAAATAGTGAATCGTCGAATTCTTCTCCATGTGAAGTGGAATTATCACTAAATAAAATCGATTGTAAAAATACATCGATTCGGTAAAAATACATCCTTCGGAGAACACTATGTTCCGAAGATGAACTCTTGTCACAGATTACATATTTATCATTGCAGTTCTCTTTGTGAGGATTTTTTTTTTATAAATTACAACTTTGTTCTTATATGTAATAAATTTTTATTTCTATCTAATACTAGCGTTCCGCCCCCGGCTTCGCCCGGCGTGCAATTTTTATATACCCTAAAAAAATTCCCCGTTTATCCCTTTTTCCCTTAGTGAAAACCGAATTAAAATCGATCTACCCGTTCACGCGTGATGCCGTGACCAAGGGAAATGGGGATTCATTTTTATATAATAGAAGATAATGTGTTAATTCCTTTAAAATATTGTTGTTTAATTCGTGTCAGTGTGGTTAGTAAAAGAAAGACGTTTGCTTATTATGTCGTGCAAAATATTTAATCATTTATTTTCTAATATTATTGATTCTCTTTCTAAACTTAATAATTACGTTGATATGTCAGCCAGGACAAACGATTTTTTAAGAATGGATAATAGTTATGCGGGAAGCGAATGTTTTCCGGGGCGAATTGGAAATTTTGGTGGCAGAGATTTAGATTTTTCTCAGCAATGACAAAACATATGAAAGTGGTGTTTGGTAATCTGTTTCTTCATGTTACTAACTCCATTTTGTCAGTTGGATTACACGATTGGTAAACTTTCATAATAGAGAAAAAAAATTCAAAGGAACCTCTTTTAAAACACAGATTTAGATATTACAGGCAAACGGGATCAATTTATACCTCCAAATTTTCTATGTACATTAGTATAAACATACACTTCAATTTTACAGTTGGATTTCTTAAAATACATTATAGTTTTTTTTTTAATAAAAATCGTTTTGTCGCATACAACCTTTTGTATGCAATCACAGGCGTTTTCATTGTTTATCGCCGCGTCGCCTTAACTGTTGCGGGAAAGCGACTGCGGTAGCCATGTTTAATTTCCTTTTTGTTCATTTTTACTGTTATCAGCATTATGGCAAAAGAATTAACGCGAATTCAAATCGCAAAGGGACAAGAGTGCGTTTGTGAGCGTCACGCCGCTCTGTGTGGCCCAATTGCATTGAGTACGGTCGCCTTGGAATGTGCCCGGCTCTTTGTGTCTCTAATTGTCCAGTTGATTTTGTTGTAATATAAAACGACGACATGGACATACTACTTATGTGTAGTTTCAAATTGAACATAAGGTATATTTAATGACAAAAAAAACCTTCAAAGCATCGCCAGTTTCAATCCCTTTCTCTAAGGCGAGGACGCCTAATTTGACTGTATTAAAACAGAGCATAATATATTAAAAAAGTTTGGATTGGGCAGATGAATATGGCAGTAATAGTAGATTACTGCCCAAAAAAGCTTCCTCATCACAGTCACAGCAATTGAAATTATCAACGACAACTATATTATTTCTAAAGCTTATTAATTAATTAAAGTTTTAATCGGCTACTTTTATTTCTTTTTTCATATTTTACACAATATTTAAGAAAAACCTTCCAATTTTAAATCTGTTTGGTCATCTCCGAGAAGTTTTATTTTATTTTTATTTTATTTTATTTATATTTGGGAAACATACAATATTTTGATACACATTATATACATACATATAAGAAAAACATAAATCAGCAAAGTTTCCACTAAGTTACTAAAACATATTATAATTTACAATACACTACAGAACATCGGAGTTAGGAGAAAACATGTAAAAAAGCAAGCAAAAATAAACATACAAAAGAAAGAGAAAAACAAAAAATAAAAAGATAAACTGGTCGCCACTAAAAGAAAACTACACGAATATACTTTCGAGGGCCTGTTTAAGGCTTCGTTTATAGGCTCCTATAGGACAACTGAAAATATCCAGATCCAGTAAGTGTTCATTATAAAATTTGCAGGAGCGATGCAAAAATGTATTGCTAGTATATTTCTTTTTACAGAACTGAATATGTAATGAACACTTACGGCGCGAATTTATTCGAGGGCAACTCAAACCAATATTACTTAGTAAGAGCGGTGAATCAATGTAATTATTTATAATCTTGTATAAAAACAGTTGATCCTTCTGAACTCGTCTATGAACAAGAGGCACGAACGCAGGTACCTTGTTAAATCTATATTGAAAATGTTTCAAATACAAGTTAAACACTCTATCTAACCTCTTAATTTGAGTTTTATATTGCGGGTTACAAACGTTTGTGCAATATTGCACCTTAATTCATAGGTTGCGCTCATTTTGGTAAAAATTATGTTCGGTCTGTCGGCGAATGATTGCCCTTATTCTACTATGGTCGGCAGCGCAATTGTAGCACCTATGGCGTCGCTTGTGTTATAGGCGACTGTAGCCACCTACCATCTAGTGCACCGTCAGCCTGTCTAATGAACTTAACATAAAAAAGAAATATAAAAAAGGAATCACAGTGTTTAGAATACTTTGCCACTCGTCTCACTTGCTGCAATATTGTTTATATGTATTTTGTTATTAATAGGTGATTTATGGTGCTTCCCACGCCCACATCATAATATTTTATCTCTATTAACCTACGAGTTAACGCTCTGTTCTAGGGCTTCCGGGTTCGATTCCCGGCAGGGTCAACTTTGAAAATGAACTTTTCAAATTTGGTTCTGGTTTGGATTTGGAAAGTAGTGGCAGAGCACACTGCGTTTTCGCAGTTGTTTGGGCAGCCCGTCTGGCGGCAGTATACAATTATACATATGTACCTATCGCATCTCGCTTCTGCCGACAGACCAGCAGCATTAGCTCACATTAGTTACGACATAATCTTTATTTTATACCTAACTATAGGGAGTAGAACCTGAGCTTACCACACTCTGGTCTTTGTTTTAACAGGTAGATGGTCCACTTGATGGTAGGTGGTCACCGTCGCCTATACAAGCAACGCAACTGTTGCTGCAAGTGCACTAACGAGCATAGTAGTATTAAGGATAATATAGGCAATGGGCTCTGGGATCCCTTACTCACACATCGAAACATAACAGCACACAAACATGTAGTTATTTCACAGTGGTCCTGTTATAGTTTCTTACCTCGCAAGGAGTTAGTTACTGCCACCAGACTGACAGCCCAAATGATTTCAAAACGCAGTGTGCCCTGCCACTACTATCTTATAACGTTTCAACGAAGTACATAAATATATAATTTACTTTCGAAAGTCAACGTTCGTTTATCATTGAAATGCAAACACTGATTTCACTACTACACGTAGTACCTACTCCATTTCGTAATTAGAACAAGTTTAACGTTATAATTACGAAAAGAATTACATAATAAATTACAATTATTATGTTAAAATACTTAAATAACGTCCACGTAACTAATAAAATAAGACTACTAATCTGTATCTTCTATATATAAAAATGAATCCCCATTTCCCTTGGTCACGGCATCACGCGTGAACGGGTAGACCGATTTTAATTCGGTTTTCGCTAATGGAAAGAGGGATAAACGGGGAATGTTCTTATATATAAAAATTGCACGCCGGGCGAAGCAGGGGGCGGAACGCTAGTTAGTTTATATAAAGTCCCACTGCTAGGCAAAGACCGTTCCTCATTGTGAGGAGGCATGGTTTTGCTATGTGCACCTTTTGCTCAAAAACCAAAGTATATAATGTATATAATTGAAAGTTCAAAATAAAACTCTCGTTGCGTAATTGTGCAGTTATAATAAAAGGATCTGTAATTAAGATATGCATTAATGCAGTCGAAAGCATAGTTGGTTAATAGCCTACTGTTTGTGAGTGGACAAGAAGCATATGTCCGAGATAATTAGAGCCTTTACCTGTAAATAATTTTAAAAGTGTAATTAAAACCAAAAGGTTATAAAATCGCTGATTATTTAAGCGATATTGAAGCCTGGATTTAAGCGATTCTGAGCTCATGCTATATTTAGTTTTAAATATACAGTGATTTATACAAAAAGCATATTATCCTGAGTTTCTTTCAGGGTTTCTTCTCAGGATCCCTGGTAAAAATAGACTAACGTTTAAAAGTGTTTCTTTAAAACCTATTTAATGAATAAATGAGTGTTTCACTGTGCCTATTTATATTATTAGTCAAAATTATCAGCAGAAATACTTAATCTCTTCTATACATCTAGGTTTTGTACGTTTGTTTGTAAGCGCTAAACTCAAACTATTACTATATATATACTAACTAGAAATATAACTGTAATTTACCTAGTATATTTTTGACGTTATGTTCTGATGATGTAATCCTTATTATATTTCAAATATTCTAAAATTTTATTTAATAGGAAATAGTAATACATAGTGATACTTTTTCATCTATGGATAAAACATAGGTCGTGTTTTCGTGTTACTTCGTTAACATTTCGTATAATTTTTGCAACTTGTAGGTACATAAATTCTTTTGAAATGGTTATAAGAGGTGTTATCTTGCTTAGTGACACACTTTTAACTTTATCGTTAAACATTCTGTGGACCTCGGCCTCAGAGGTCGATCGTACATTTGATTGTCACACTATCTTAGATTTTTTTTTTGTAAATATTAGAACAACTTATTACATATTAGTAGGGTTTATTTAGTAAAAAGTTTTGATTTTGTTGTAAATTGATTCCATTTAATAACTACCATTGACATACCTGTACTAGTTAGGTAAAAATAGTAGACCTTATCTGATCAATTTCTCTTCTCAACGAAATTAAAACACATATATCACCTACATTTTTTTTGTAAATATTAGAACAACTTATTACATATTAGTAAGGTTTATTTAGTAAAAAGTTTTGATTTTGTTATAAATTGATTCCATTTAATAACTACCATGACATACCTATACTAGTTAGGTAAAAATAGTAGACCTTATCTGATCAATTCCTCTTCTCAACGAAATTAAAACACATATATCACCTTCATACATACACATCACATTTGAGCACACTAAAAGTACATACACATCCTCAATGTGTTATTGTCTATAAAATTAATAAAATTATTTTAATTCTTTCGGTTTAATAAAATATTTTAATAATTCTCACACAATCCTAGATTTCAGGTGTTTATTTGCATATAATACATACCTATATATTAAATTTATTCGATTTTAATTATTACCACTACCCTACACTCTTTAATCCTAAACTGAGATGACCCTTTTAAAACACTCGTATTTGTCTGTCATGTCTTGTTTATTTATTTCGTTTAATTACATACATTTACTATCTCTGCAAATGGCGGCTGTTTATATCTGAAAGTTCAAATTGAACGATGTGAATCCATTTTGTTTATTAACGTCATCCATCAACTGCGAGCGATCAGCTCCATCGTCCATGCCAGTAGTGTCCGCTCGTCGCCATTCATACACAAATACGTAATTTAATGTCGTATTGACCGAGGACGTCTCAATAGATAATCTTTTATCTGACTATTAAATAATGAGTGGCCGGCAGTGAGCGCGGCCGGCGGCCACTTCGATTCGGTGACACCTTCGGACCGCTTCTGTACACTTGTAATTCCTATTTAGGTCATAAACGTTGTTATAGGACGTTACGATACGGCACGGCCTACGTACGGCTCGTCAGTGTTGTTGAACTTGTGTGTTTTTAATGACAGTGAAATAAGAGTGTTTCGAGCGATCATTTTTAGTGAAAAATGTGGGTTTACAGTCGCGTTTTGGCAACCAGCTGATCAACACTCTCCGAGTGCCAGAATGACGTTTGAGACCGAGGTGCGTCTTCGTTGTTTATTTGTTTACGTTTTGGTACATAATGTTCAAGCTGAGGCGAGTGCAATATTTTATAAAAAAATATATAATTGTATTGTGGTCGATTGAATCTAGGTACGAAATGTAGGCGCAGCTAAAAATCTCGGTCGGGACTCAACGTCTCGTTTAGAAATTTAATAATCATCGCTGTTTCAGTGAAGAAAACTTGTATGTTCAAGATGTTAATGATTTTTGAAGATATGTAAAGGTCCTATCATTCCATCTCTACGCCCAATAAGTACGAGTATATAACACTCACGAAAAAAGCGCCTTACGAGCATCGTTTGTCTCTGTCATTTTAATTGTTAGTATGACATGGACCCACAATTCTCAAGAGGTGATTATAACCTTGAGTGAAATTGTAGGTAATTTAAAAAAATCTTTCTAGTGTAAAACGTTACTCCATACGTATTCGTCTCTTGAGAATTATATGTCCCTATCATACTAACGATGCTCATTAGGCGACCTATTAATATAAATAGAATAAGTATATGTTGTAGTTATTGCGCTAGTTTTATTATATTATATAATTATATTAGAGTTTGAATGCTAAATTAATTACAAAATGCAGATACCACTAATTACAGTAAATAATCTCTCTGTCTGTCTATTAGGTCTACTGAATTAGTAAACTCAAAAATGTTCTTTCTGTGGTAAAATATATAGTACCTAATTTTTCAACTGTCAACTAGTACGAAATAGTTGACATTTAAATTTTACTAGACTTGACTGTTGGTTTGTTTGTTAATTAATTGTTGGGGGTCATTAATTAATTGATGTAATTATTTCAAGCGACTTAAGCTGTCTCAATATGAATTTAGCTAACAGTAACGATGTCTACTGAATAATTTTATTAGTATCTACCAATAAAATCTATGCCAGAGTAATATATATTACTAATAAAATCCTAAATTCCTATCGAGACAGCTTAAGTCGCTTTAATATATATTTTATATTTTTAATAACGTTTCATTTGATGGTTGATGGGTACTGGCGTTGCCAAATAAGAATGAGGGCTAGTGCACCGCAGACACTAAGATAAAGGAACAGAGTTGATGGCTTTGCTACATTTTCTCGTATAGTTTTCAGACTAGGTATTTCAGATGTAACGTTTTGTTAAAACCTATATTGTGTGTGATAATTAGTTATATTTTTGTTTTTCCAATATCAATCACTATAGTCAATCTATCTATGTAGGTATGTATAAAAAAGAAAGTCGCTTTAGTGACAGCATTAATAACTCGAGAACGGCTGGACCGATTGATTTGTGAAATTAGTCTCCACCTTTAGCAGACTATTAAAATATTCACGAAAAAAAAATATTTGTGAATAAAATTCATTTTCTCCTACATTATGAAATCGTTTATTTATAAGCGAAATTTTTGGATGTTATATGTATTTATTTATTTGGCATAAAGTTTATTCATAACAAAAATGTAACTAAAGTAACTTCTTTACAATCTTTTAACCGATGTACCTACACCGCCAGGTATAGTTATTAATAATCATATTTAACTTTTATCTTAATGATAATTATCAAACCAGCCAAACATGTTATACAGTTCTATAGTAAATTTAAATTTAACTTTTTAACAAGCTTTCTTCATCATATTAATTAAACACAAGAATGTTCATTATATAAAAAGAAACAAACATTAGAATTTATTGTAAACATCAATATGACTTAAAGTAATAATACTCTCGATTGTTTTCTTTGGAATAATACTAATTATTTGCTCAAATGCAATGTACGATCAATTCACCTCTAATTTAAATTTTTTGGCACTGCCACGCACCGAGCTCAAGAAAGTTACTAGAATTTCTCCATCATTTTTATCGACACCTGTCTGACGGGCGGCAACGTATCCGTAATTGACAGTTTTCTTTTGTGGTACTTTAATTAATATAAATGTTTCAGGGAATATTAAAATTATGTTGTAGATTCTCCTTGCCTTTATTATAATATGTACTAGCTTCAACAGTAATTGATTATTGCGCACTGTGCTGACGAACAGAAACCAACATTAAGTCCTCCTCATAGGACGATTCTGTTCAGGCCTTCCGGTTCAGGAGACTCCCTGGAAAGTATTCCCATATTTATTGGTTCAAAGTTCGGATATAAAATGCCAGATACAATCAATCCTTTTTAAAACGTTCATGTAGGTATATTTTTATTGTAACTTCTGGTCCTCTTTGCCATGTAATTTTTGTAACATTCAAGATACGTGGTATGGCATCTTAAGTTTTCGGAACCAAGTTTTTTTACGCCAGGAATGTCATGATCAGGGATCTTTTTTACTAAGATAGTAGACGCCGTAAATACTTGAAATGCTTTTTTGTAATCTTGAATTTCCTTTTTCTGTCTTTACCCTTTTCTCTTTGTCGCAAGTAAATTGAACTATTTTTTGAAGTTGCTTTTTCGAACGTTTTTTATTTTTTTCAGTCTCATGACCATTCCATATTTACCAAAAAAAAAACATATACACTAAATTAATATGGATCGAATGGTACTTACCGCTTATTTATAAGGTTTTTGCGAAAGCAACTACGTTTTTTACATATTCCACTAAAACTGTGCCATAGACACCAAATGGATCCATTCAAAAGCGCAACTTTTTTGGGCAATCAAAACGGCGTTCACTTAAACGATGCTTGCATTGTCAAGACAATATTTTGACTTGGTTCTCTTTAATTTCTTTTTTTTCTATGAGAATGCTTATAATTACTTGATATCAGATAACATTGAAGGCCAATAAGCAAGAAAATCCATTAAATTTATTTCAATTTTTGATTATTTCCTGTGTTAGCTTCTAAAGATTGCTACTTAGGACGCGTTCTCGAAATGATTTTTCGTACTTATTTCTTCAATTTATTATTGAAAATTATTGAAATAATTTGTTTTATTTTTGAAATATAGTAAATTATGTCTAGTTAAGTTGAACACAGTTAAGGATTTTCAAATGTTAATTTGATTAAAAAAAAAAAAAACTAAATTTAAGCATTAATTATTTGCTGGCAAAGCTAATTTAACACCTTGGTGATTTTGACCCACGTGCTTGTATTTCTCGGCGCTCTTCACTGATTAGGTATAGCTAAATAGGCTAACCGTTAGAGGTTTCTTTAGAGGAAAATTGTTAAAATGTAAAAATTCCTTTGGGTAACGTGGAAGCAACGACCCCGGCTTGACACACTGATAAAAGTGGGTATCATCACGACCTGGCCGCGAGGGTCATCGTTAATCGCAATTCTTTATTAATTACATTAACATACTTTTTATCAGTGCTCGGTTCGTTTTTACAAACGCGATAACAGTGTAGACGAACCCGGCTATTGAACCGATTGATCTAGAAATATATATGTGTATATAACAGTTAGACTCTTGGTTTCTTATACAATAGGGGATCGGACAGTAATCAGATTAAAATCTAAAATGTACTTAGAAAGAAAATATATATTTTTTTACGATTATTTATCGAATTATAATTTAATATAATTCCTTTAAATATTTTTAAATGAAGAAATAAAATTTTATTATTTACAATATTTTTAATCTATACTGAAACACCGATCACAGTGCGTGACGTCATTTGTGGGCAATCATTGTCTTATGCCAAGCTGTTTTGTTATGATATGACCACAAATGACGTTACGCGCTCTCAAATGAACTATCGTGGCGTTTTGGCGGCATTTTCAAACAAACAATATTAAAACATGATTTTGAGTACCTAAAAGGCTATAAATAAATAAAATAGTATTTTTTATGGGAATAAATATTCATGAAGATTAATTTAAAACACTTTCTGAAAATTTGTCCGATCCCCTATTAATTATAACATAGAGATTTATTGCACACTTAATGCACTTGGTAATTTCATTCAGTACAATTCATAAGACCACTTACAGGTGAGCGACTAACAATTGATCCCTCCTAATTGCTTATATCAATTTCGATAATGCTTGTATCAACTCCTTAGTGTTGCTTGTATTTGTAGTTGACGGTAGCCATCTTCAAATGGACATGCTGTGACCTTTAAAAAAAATTCCTACCTAAGAAAAATTACTCAGTTTTGAAGTTGCGGAAAGTCCAGAGATATTTTCGATTAATCCATACTAATATTATAAATGTGAAAGTAACTCTGTCTGTCTGTTACCTTTTCACGTCTAAACCGCTGAACCGATCATCATGAAATTTTGCATACACATTGCCAGGAATGCAGGAAAGGAAATAGGGTACCTTTCATCCAGAAAAAAAGTACTGTTCCCGAGGGATCATCAAACGCCTGGCAAATCTATAACTGCAATAAAGATGTTAGGCGTTACATTGCTCATATATTTCGTCGGGCGTTATTTTTTTTTTATTTTTCAACCCGTGCGAAGTAGCGGGCGCCAACTAGTATTATTATAATTTTGAATATTTTCTAAATAGACAACAAGCATATTCTCACGGTCAATTCACGTTTAAAAGAATACTGCATCAAAGCATTCGCGATATAAACTTGCCTCTATTGAGTTCTATCTTCTCTCCCTGGCTACCTATCTTCACGTCAAGTGAGATTGAGGTCAATCGCTTTCCCGTATACAAATTAAAAAGTATAGTTCCCGATAGATACTCGAAATTGTTGCCCGTGACATCTCATCTGTGTAACTATCTGATTTAAAAAAGCTGTATATATAAAAAAAAAAATTTTTAAAATAAAAAAAAAATGCAAGCAGTCAACTCGAGAAGTGGCACTGTTTATAACAATCGTTTGATCTCCGCTCGCTCGGAATTTTTTCACCGAAAAAGGCCTATTTCAATCTTACGTCACCCCAAGTCTCTCGCTCGCGACCGGAGCTGGCACTGTTCCAAATGCTAGCTCGGTTTTCAGGTTACAATGAACTTTATCCGTTACAGTTTAAGGTTTAAAATGAACTTAACAAAATTATGCAAACAATTGTTAACAGTAAATCAAAGATATTGATAATGCCATGTAACGCTCTTGGTGTACGTTCGCTTTCATACATCACAGTGGCGCATTCGCATAGAGTAATTTTATCTATTTGTTAAACAAAGCAATATTCTCTAACCAAAGTTAAACAATCCACGTGGTTTATTTTCTTATCAATAGTACCTATCTTATTTTCTTATCTATCTGATCCCTGAACTATTTCAGGGATCAGATTGCAAATATATGTATTAAATGTTTTTCCGTCTTACGTTAGACTGGTGGCAGTAATCACTCCTTTCTAGAAGACTACCTTGAAATAATCTGTCTCTACTCTAGACATAATGTTATGTTGCTTGCGATAAAATAATTATATATACATATGCCGCTGTAAATTAAACAAATAGAGAAAAAAAAATCATACTATACCTACTATATTTTATAAATCACTTATTAAATTCTATTGAAGGAACTTCCTATAGAAAAAGAAAATGAAGAGTCATTTTTACATATTGGATTAAGTATTTTAGATTAAGAAATATCTTATGACATATTATATTACCTACTTAAATTAAAAAAAAAAAAAATTAAAACGAACCCTTAAATGTGTTTGTTTCTAAGCGCATAACTCGAGAACGGCTGAATCAATAAAATTCGGCTAATTTTTTCGAAGTTCTGGAAGATTTTTATTAAAAAAATATTGAAAAACTGTACATCCGCGCGAAGCCGATATAATTTGTTAATTTTATTAAATAAATTATAGGTATTTCAATTTAAGCAGATATATTAAACATGTATTTCTTTCTTTCTTGTACTCTCAGGTTACGAAAAACTGTATGTCATAGAAAAACACAGTTATTTTTTTTTCGATCTATGTTTTTTTCAATAAAGCATTCGCATGTGCTCCAAAACATACTAGGTTTAAATTAGAGATGGCTGCAAGTGATTTCCAAATAGTTTTTTTGCGATATATTCGGTACGTGGACAACGGCCACAATGTTAGTTAATAACCGAATACAAACTAAACAACTAAAATATTATGTGGAGCCGCATCCGTCTCAGCTGGAGTGGAGTATTCATTTCCTGAGGAGAAGCTCTCTCTTCCCCTCAGACAAATGACTAGTGTTTAGTCACTAACAATAGTAATTTTCATGTTTTTTTTCTTCTCTCTCTCTAGAAAACACAAACAAACAAATATTCCACACACAAATACTGTAAACTATCCCTGTCTCTGGTGGATTATCGTTTGTAGTTCGGGATTAAAGTTAATAGCTCCAAGACTACTAATATGAATTGAACAGAATAGAAGCCGCACTCTCTTTGCTCCTGAACTAGACTATATAATAAAATTGACGCTCAACTAACCTCTGTCCTGCTAAAAGTTTAAAGCTCAAATATAATGGAACGGAGCAATTGGTAATGTCGTTATCGTATTAGACATAGGGACGACAGTGCAATGACAAGTGACGTCCTGTTTCGCGACGTTAAGAGGATAATGGCCGTTTAGTTTAGTCAATGTGACAATAGCCTAGCGCCGGCGTCTGCTTCGCCTCTCGTGTGGGGGACAAACCGCCACATTTTAAGCAAATTCGAGAAAAATGCACGGCGATTCTCAAACTTTTTTCGAGAATTAACAGGAAACACGCTAGAAGAATCATTTCGAGAATAGATTAATGAGTATCCCTCTTAATTTTTTAAGAAACAAAAGAGCGAACAAACAGCGAAAGAGACAACTGAACCATATGTAGACCGATTATACCTAAAAAAAATCTACTTCAGACGGTAAATTCCAGAGAAGTCCAGTGTCGTACGACGAGTGTGTACGTTTTGTACGACGAGAAATAAGATTTGTGGATTCATAGGACTAAAAGCTGTCGCTACTGTGTCTCCAATGCAAACTCAAGTCTTACTCTGGCCTTTGGTAGGTTGCAATGACACTACAACTCTTCCCGCGCCTTCGATTGCGTGAAATAGTTTTCTTAAAAAACCGGCTTTTGAATATAAAGCTTGAAATAATGTCCAATAAGAACTTATTTTTAAATCACCATATTCATCAGCCCCTGTCGATTTTTTTTTTATAATAGCGAGCTAAGTGCTAAATAGATGCAAAACGCCTCTAAACACTAAATTGTGAAATATTATCCCAAAGGAGCTTCTTTTGTCCTAAATTTTAATCAGGATCATGGTTCATCTCTATGTTACACAAACATTTCAGTTTAAACATCACTAAAATATTTCAACATTTTAACATATCGTTAATTGGAAATCAGGTTTTAAGATTAATAAGATAAAAGCCATATTTATGTATGTTTATAAACTAGACAAATGCTTTATTTGAATTTACTAAGAGACGCTCGACATTTGAATAAGTATCGATTACACATTTAACACAAATTCTAACAAATATAATGGTAATTAACAATACATATACAACATATTTAGCCAGCTTAATAATGTATTAGTTTATATTCTAATGAATAGATAACAAGGTCCGATAGCACTTTGATGTATCGATTTCATTTTATCAGATTAGAGTTAGTCAGATTAGGTACGAGTGTGATAGTTGCAATGGTTTTTTTTTATCGGATATTGGTCTCGAAAGCCACTATTTCCCAGACATTACAGTGCATTCATTTACATACTAGATGGCCTCTCCAAATACTAAAATCATTTGGGAAAGTTTAGCTTGGCTAAGCTTGGCTTTGGCGCTGAGTGACAAGCCGCACCGTGTATGGCGCACATAAACTGAGTAGCATGTCTCTGTAATAACTTCTTTCGAGAATTAAATAGCACGTTTGCTGTTGTGTTTAGTGGGTGAGAGGAATGCAAGAATCCATTGTCCCATCTCTCACTCTCTCACACCTACTTTTTATACACGGTAGGTGGCTACCGTCGCTTATTTAGGGGGTTATCTGCGCCTATAACACAAGCAACGCCACAAGCCAATAGGGAAATGTGCTCTGGATCCATACCAACCGTTTTTAAATCAACCAACATCTATACCTACATATTATAAATCTCTCGCCACGTCTGTCTGTGTGTATGTTCGCGGTAATATAAAAACTACTGAACGATTTTCTTGCGGTTTTCATCTGCCAATAGAGTGATTCCTGAGGAATCTATAGGTGTGTACGTTAAGGTTAGGTTACCGAGGGTTTGCAAATTGAAGCATGCACAGGTTTATTATCAAGAAGTTCTACCTAAGTCAGATAGATGTCGCCGCTTCACCTAATTCTATTGTAGTATAATAGATGGCGCCATCAATACGCGCGCGGGCACCAGCTAGTATTATTATGTGATTATTTTCTTTTGAAATCTATATACCAAATAATATTTTCGAATTTATATTAGCTGATTGAATTTGGATTCGGAATAAAGTAGAAACGTCCATTTGGCGTTGTGTTGCCAAACGTTCCCAAAGTCAACTAAATTATTTATATTGTTGACGTAAACAACATTCCGAAGTCTGGAACACAGCCAGTCTGCCGGCGTCACACAAAGTGCGTTAATATACTAAAATTTCGCACCAAACCTATTCAAGGACACAGCTTTACCTGTTAATATACATTTTAATAGTGTTAAACAGAATTCCGCCTCCTAATATACTGTTTAGCTGGATTTTAAAAACATTCAAATTTGGCTCTGGTCTGGATTTGGAAAGTAGTGGCACATTGCGTTTTCGCAGTTATTTGGGCAGCCCGTCTGGCTGGCGGCAGTAACACCGCGAACGGTGGAAGACCACCGTGAAATAACAGCACGTGTGCTGTTGTGTTTCGGTGAGTGAGTAAGGGATACCAGAGCCTATTTCCCTATTCACTCCAAATCCCTTATCCTTAATCCTATTGCAGTCGGCAGCGCACTTGGCTTTGGCGTTGCTTGTGTTATAGGCGACGGTGGCCACCTGCCATCAAGTGGACCGTCAGCCTGTCTGCCGAACTTAACATTAAAAAAAAGAAGCTAACTGTGCCCCGCGAAAGACTTAAGTCGTCACAATCACAACAGCAACGGCGCTTTTTACCACTTCGTTATTTTCGGTTTTTAAATTTCGAACTTAAAATAGAAAATACTTTTATCGAAATAAAATAGAACATAAGTTTACACAGATAGTCTGTCGGATTTTTTTACATTACGAACATATTATAATTTTTTTAATCGGTTCTGCGAATTTAGGTATTACTATAAAATACTGTATTAAAATTGATATACGTATAATTTTTATTCATATTTATTTCGTATTTTAAGTTAGGGCAGGACATACTGTTTTTCTGCATAAACTGGTCAACACTTCTGGTAGCAACCACCTTCTTACAGAAGACCACCACAAAATAAGAGCACGCGTGCGGTTGTGTTTCAGCTTCCAACCTCTATGGCAGTTCTTCATGTTATTATACGAATTGATGGTAGCCACACCTACCATCAAGTGAACCTGTCTGCTAACTTTTACATAAATACAATAATGATTCACGTATTATTTTAATATTAATAATCGTTCTATAGAAAAATCACGTCAACCTTGTAGTTATACAAAATAAAAATAAAACATGTGACACATGTTATATTTTCCAAATATAACATATGTATGTGTCCAGAAATTCTCACGTGATGGGTTTTCTTTTTTTAAATTGGCATCTCCCGTGGGATGACACTGATCCATTGTATAGTTTAATAAATTTTCAAAGTCTTGTGTTATTTTGATAATGATAAAACCGCTCAATCGATTTTGATGAAATTTTCAGGCAATCTTCAGATTAGCCCGGCGCGGGTGAACCTGTGTAGTCTAGTAGCGATTGGGTTAAACAGATAAATTGACAATATTGTGTGGTGTTTCCCTACAAATTAATGCAAAATTATTTTTTCTATTTAAAAATAAAAATGAAGTATTGTATAATGCCTGACCAAAATATAATATTAGTTATTTTTGATTGGATGATTTTTGAATTGGACACGGTAGGTGGCGCTGTGGTCTTGAATGCCTCAAAAAGAAAAGAAAAATAATAATTTTGGTCCCATATCAGAGTAAGTATATATGCACAAAATTTCATTCTTCGGTTAAAAAAAAGACTATGTAGCAAAATCACACAACGATGAATCGAAAAGATTAAAATGACACCAACTCGTGTGGGGGGGATATTTATAAATATACATTTGTTCATTATCAAAATATAGTTTCAATGTTTAGAAAGTGACTAGTGATTAGTGATTTAACTTCGACCGATTTAATTATTGTTTAAAAATAAATATGTTTTCGAGATGAATGGGTAATGTATTGAGTGGCACTCAGCTTGTGACCTGTTTTGGAAACAGGGTCACAGCATGCGGCCTGCAATGCAGTTCTAACAGGATAATGCATCAGACTGAATACGGGCCTATTTCATTTCAGTTTAAAAAAGTTTCTCTGAAAGCACGATTTTTTTAAATAACTTTATTCTTTTAGTTGTTTTTTTTTATTTCAATTCTTCACTATTACTGGCCACTTTTCATTAAATTTTGATAATTATTTTTGAGCGATAATTAATTATACAATAAATTCTATACACATACATATCTATTTCATTATATATGTATACATATAATGAAATGGTAAACGAGCCGTATACATTAAATATTTTTTTTAAGGAAACAGTTTGTACACGATACACGTTCTACTTAGGTATGTTAGCGAGGTCAAAAAATAGTTTTTAGAATTTTCGTTTGTGCATTTGTTCACGCTAATCTCAGAAACGTTAACCGATTTGAATGCGGTTTTAACTAATGTATTGTAGCAAGCTTCCCGTAACATTAAAGTGTTTGTTTTATTCCAATCGGTTCTAAAACAAAAAAGTTACGCGCTATATTAGTCCAATTTAGCTGTAAAAATAGGGGTACCCTTGCGAAAATTCCCAGAAAGCTGAAAATTTGCATAGATGTTAGGGACACAATTGTTATGAAATTGTGAAAAGTCCCCATTGATCCCATGTCTGCAATTTTTTTTATTCAAGGTCAAAGGTTGCAAAAATGGGATTTTTTTGAATTTTTCAGTAAAACGGTTAGACTTATGATAAAATATGTCAGACAAAAATTGTAGATCATGCAATTATCTACAAAAATTGTACTTTCACTTTTTTCAACACTAACCATTTTTGAGAAAAAACACAAAATTTTCTATCCGGAGTTGTTTAGCACAAGCCTATTAGGTGGGACCTCAGAAAAGCAGATAGAAGGATCATGCCACGCGGACAATTGAACGGCAGGCAGATGTTGTTCAAAGGCACATGGTCCCTTAAAATTTTACAATACAGCATCTTAACATCTATGCAAATTTTCAGCTTTCTGGGAATTTTCGCAAGGGTCAATGTCGAATTTGACCGGACTATATGGAATACCACGCGTACGAAGTTGCGGGCTTAGCTATAGTTATAAAATATTGTCGATGTCCGCTTCTGTCTGTTTATCAGCTAATTTCTTTTGAACCACCCAACGGATTTTGATACGGAAAAAGCGATAAATGAGAAAGGTTTGTGTTCGCAGATAAGAATTGCATCCGTGCGAAGCCGCGAGCGGGTCGCTAGTATTAAAATATAATTAACAACGTAGATTATGAACTATTGAAAACACTTGTTTATTTTTATTCTCAATAAAATTAATTAAAAATTAGAGACTGATTTCTAGATATCCCCCAGTCTTAAAATGGCGACTTTACTAGATAATAAGAAAATATTTATTGAGTAGTTTTATCAAACAGTTTTTTCTTTAAATGACGATATTATATAACGTTATATGATGTACAATGCCTTATTACAGAAATACTCTGCGATTGTTGAAATAAAAATTAAATTGAATTGCTCTAAAAAGAGAATCAACATTTAAAGCTATTATTTCACAAACTATCTTTTATCTTGTTTTATTTACTTTATAATAAATTATGAAATTTATCTTTATTTACACGACTCGTATAATATTCACCCATAGGTTTATCTTCTCACTGTAGGTAGATTTTTTATTAATATAAACTTACTTAATTAAAAGTGAAACAAATTTAATTTTTATGTATACATATTATAATATTTATGAATATAAATATGTATATACTTAGGTACTCTGAAAAAAATAAAAAATAAGTAAATAGAAAGTTTTTAAATGACAACAAAAGCCACATTAAAATCCAACACATTTATGCAACGAAAGATTTTTTTTAAAGTCATGAAGTTGATATTGTTGCCGTAAATATTATAAGGTCGTACGTGTGGTGAATTGCTCGACCTCTTGCATTGTCCATCAATCAATCCGATCTCGGCGCTGGATATCGGACGATTTAGCACTTTAATACATCCGCCGTTGAACTATTATCGAGTGGTTATTTTTGTCACTGGGCTGGGCCGCTGCTGGGCCGGAATGTTCTCGAGTTAAGACCATGAACTTACTAATACTAAGACCTACTGACGACCACATTAGTGAACGTCCTATAGTTGAGATTATGATGATCATTTCTTTCACGTTCCAGCATGAGGTCACGGCGGCGGTGCGGTGTCCGCATGGAAGACCATCGGACTGGTGAGTTCGCGCTGCACACGTTGCGCGCACAATTTCGCCGCGCCCTGCCGGAATGGACAACGCGCGCCTCTCGCCGTCGCCGGACAGCGCGAACCATCGGCCGCTCCAAGGAGGATCCGGCGAAACCGTCGATACCTCAGCCCCGGCCGCGGAGGCCTTAAACGAACCAGAGACTCAGCGGACCGAACCGCGCGTGCTTCATTCGATTCCCGAAAGCGAACCGTTACTTCGCGACCCCCTCAGTGCCAGTGTTGCTAGTGAGAATGTCTCCCGGAAGGCTAACGGACGTCCGCTTCACGTGCAGTTCGATGCGCAATCTCCACCCGCCCCCGTTTCCATGACCGGCTCCAGTTCCAGCACGAGTTCTTCCGACGACGAGGATGTTTCCATTACGGAAGCTCGGCCCCCGGACGGTGGCTGGGGCTGGGTGGTTGTATTTGCGTCGTTCATGGTCAATCTCATTGCGGACGGCATCACGTTCAGCTTTGGCGTGTTCTTCCCGCACTTTTTGGAGTACTTTGGCGAGAGCAAGGGCAAGACGGCCTGGATAGCCGGGATTTTCATGGCGATGCCGCTACTCTCTGGACCTATAGCCAGTTTTCTTACAGATAGGTACGGTTGCAGAAGAATGACCGTGTTCGGAGCCGTGCTGGCGGCCTTAGGATTTGTAATATCTGCTTTTGTGGATAATATGGAGACGCTGTTCTTGACGTTCGGCATTATGGCCGGTTTCGGATTAAGTTTGTGTTACGTGGCGGCAGTAGTCATCGTCGCCTACTACTTCGAGAAGAAACGTTCTCTAGCTACAGGTATATCGGTGTGCGGGAGTGGCATTGGCACATTTATATTTGCACCTTTGACCTACGTTTTGTTAGACGAATACGGTTGGCGCGGCACAACCTTACTCCTAGCCGGACTGTTTTTGAATATGGCTGTGTGCGGTATGCTGTTCCGGGATCTTCCGTGGACGGCCACTATGAACGAAGAGAGAGCGAAGCAAAGGAAACGAAAACGCGAAAGGAAACGAAATAAGAGATACGGTTCATCGGCTGACAGTTTCTCCGACACCAAAAGCAGCGCCGGTGGTTCCACTAAAGTGGCAGACTCCGCAGACGTGGAAGCGGTGGTTTCGCCAGTTGTTCCTCAGTTTAGTTCATTAGTAGACCTGCCTACCTTCATGACGGGCGGAGAAGGGGTGTCCTTGGAAGTGTTCGAAATGATGTCGAATAAGGGTCGAGCGTACGCTATTCTTGCGCAGAACTATCCAGGAATAATGTTGCCCTCGAGAAGTTTCAGTGATAGCGGGAGGCTCCACGAACAATCGCCTCCGCGATCGGTCATGTCTCCAGGGACTAACACACCGGGTACTCTGTCACCTAGTGCAAATCCAGTACCCGAGTCCAATGGTACCGCCGCTCCTCTTACAGATAAAGCGGCATTGTCACTTTGGCTAAGGCGGCAAGCGGCCAACAGTGTCACCAAGAAACCTCCAGCGTTTTTCAAAGACCTCAGAATCCATAGACACTCTCTCACATATAGGGGAGCTATGTTGAATATAAATCGGTATAGGCTTCGTGCTTCCTCGTGCCCTAATATATTTAGGAATTCCATGACAACCATCGCCAAAGAAAAGGTGAGACATATTTATAAATTATCAAATTTTTATACAATTTTTATTAGCCAAAATTGTAAATATTAGTATGAAAGAATTTAACGGCGGTCATCCTGCTTTAGCGAAAATTTATTTATAATAAAAGACGGTAAGCAAATTTAGTTAACGATGATTGGGATTCCTTAACCTAATAACAGAAGAAACACCATGAAAGACCTGATGCAAATGCGCTGCTGATTCTTATAGGATCGAAGGGCGTTTGGATGGTATCCACGCATCGAATAACAACACAGCAGTCTTCTGTAAGAGATAAAAAACTGGTATCTGTTACCAGTTTTCCACTTGATGGCAAGCGGCTACCGTCGCCTATAACACAAGCAACGCCACAGTTGCTGCAAGTGCAATGCCGACCAAAGTAAGATTAAGGATAAAGAATTGGTAACGGGCTCTGGCATCCTGGATTAGCTCTGAATTGGCATCGAAACATAACAGCACATGTGCTGTTATTTCACGGTGGTCTTCTGTAAGCCTACCGACAGACGGCCTGCCCAAATGACTGCGATTGCCCAGTTTATGCAGTGTGCTGTTAGTTATAGACTTAGTCTAATGAGAGCATATCCAGAAAAAAGCGTAGATACAAAATACAGAACACAATATTACGTTAGCATTACTAACAGTTTGTGATTTACTGTTTCCGCCGAATTCCATTTCACTAGATCCGACAGCCTATACACTAATTTTCCAGGTGCAATGGTACGCCGGCCTGTGGGATTTCTGGGACCTGGTGGTGGACGTTCTAGATCTGTCCCACTTCCGCAACTCGGCATTCCTGCTGTTCGCCATATCCAACTTCCTGCTCTACATGTGGTACGACGTGCCTTACGTGTACATCGCCGACAACGCGCTGGATCTGGGCTTCAGCGAGTCCAAATCTTCGATGCTCATCTCGATCATCGGCATTCTGAATATGTTCGGAGAGGTGAGTGACTTTATGTTATATCAGATGTCACTCGGTAATAATAGGGGAAGTTAAGGTGCATGACTTAACTGAGTCTTTCCTAGGGTGTTCTATTTAGTCCGCAAATAGTCTTTGCAACCTTTGTTATGAATAATGAAAAGTGTGTGTGTGTGTGTGTGTGTGTGTCAGCTCCGACGCACGACTACTTACTATTACTTTATATTATTTAGTTACATTCTGCATACTCAGATGTTACGTTTTTCAACAAAAGTTATGTTAGTTACATTCGGTATACACAGATGTCACTACGTTTTATAAGTTCAAATATGTAGATCATTTTAAGGTCGGCACTTTATAACGCGCTATCGTTTCGTTCCTCAACGCGGACTACACTTTTCATACAAGATTTCGACGTTTGCTTTTATAAGTACGAGGAATACAATTAGGGAACATAAATACATGCGTCAGCTGTCGCACAAATGTCAAAATGACAGATAACGTAACGATTTTTAGTTAACGCTTGTGTTAAATTCACTCATACAATTTCCATACCGGCGCGGCGGTCTTATATGAAAATCGTTTCTTAAGGAGTAAATTCCAAATTTATGGGTGCTGCACCATAAATGATGGGTACTTGGATACATAGAGCAAAAGGAAGTAGAGCAATGTACAGGGACATTAATAAACATTTGCTATTTATTTGCAGTAGTTAATGAAAATTGTTTAATTATCTCGTCAGTAACTTGACCCATTTCAGAACGGTAGGGATTGTTATCAAGTATGCTTTATTAATTACGCAATACGTTGTAAATTGTAATGAAGCTGCCAAGATAACTGTTGTGGAGCAATCGCTAGTGTGTTGAACTCAATGTCTGTTTTTATGCTTTTTAGTAAAATTTAAAAGGCCAAATATGGAATTAGTGTCCTTATTATGTTTGAAATAAATGAGGTTTTTAATTTGAATTTTATGTGCGATATGTATTTACCAGTATATTTGACAACGATTAATGGAACTTCTGTTTTGATATTGTTCCATTGAGGGTGCATTTCTCTAAGTGGGCCGTCTAAACGCTAGTTCTACATTGTCTTTACAGTCTTTATTGGAATCAGTCTTGTTATTGCATGATTAGCAATAATCTATTTTTTAGATATGTATAAATTTTCTTTATGAACTCAAAAGTAAAGAAAAAATTCAATTTTATTCTTTTTTATGACTACCTTCATCTTAAGACACAAGCGACATCAGCGGTATTGCAGGTGCGCTGTCGACCCTCACCCTCAGAAGGGAGTTTCTGATATGTTTCTGCCCATCAAGACTGTGCGCAGTAATGCGGATGAACTCCGCATCTGTGGCGTGTATTAAATAAAACATTTGCGAGTCCGAGTTGAAGGATATGACTTTCAATATATAAAGTTGTATCCTGAAGGATACCTTAGGCTTGTATCACTTTAGACTCGCACATATTTTATTGGCTGGCTTTCATGCTTGACAGTTTTAAAAATTGAAAGTACAACTCTACATTTAACTAAACATAAAGTTGAATCATAGATGTGAGATATCAGTAGCCCATGGTATCCCTATGATTTCTCTGCGATATTTGATTAAGAATGAAATAATTGGATAAGTGGACGGGGTGCCTGCCTTAACGCTCTCTCAGAGGTCACGGGTTCGACTCCCGGCTAGGTGAACCTTGGAAATGAGCTTTTCAAAGTCAGGTCCGGATTTGGAAAGTAGTGGCAGGACACACTGCGTTGTACAGTTATTTGAGCAAACTGTCTGACGGCAGGAGCCATACAGAAGACCATCGTGAAATAATAGCACAAGTGCTCTTGTGTTTGGGTGAATGAGTAAGGGATGCCAAAGTCCATATTCCTATCACTTCCCAATCCCTTATCCTTAATCCTACTATGATCGGCAACATACTTGCAGCACCTGTAGCGTTGTTTGTGTTACAGGCGACGGTAGCTACCTACCATTAAGTGCACCGTCAGCCTGTTTGTCGACTTTAATATTAAAAAATGTTTTACAGATCCTGCTGGGCTGGGTGGGCGACTGGCGCTGCGTGTCAGCTAGCGCTGTGTATGGCGTCTGCGTGCTTCTATGCGGGGGTGTAGTGCTGCTAGTGCCCGCCCTGAAGACCTATGGGACCCTGGCGGCCGCGGCGGGGGCCTTCGGGGCTCTTATAGCCGCCAATTATTCCCTCACCAGCATCATACTCGTGCAGCAGATATCGCTGGAGCACTTCACCAGCGCGTACGGTATGCTCCTTCTGATGCAGGGAGTTGCCAACCTGGTGGGACCTCCCCTGGCTGGACTGCTCTACGATCTAACCGGCTCCTACGCGCTGTCGTTCTACCTGGCAGGATTCTTCATATCACTGTCGGGCATCGTGCTGTTAGTGGCTCCCTTAAAGCGACGGCTATTCCGGCCCAAGAATAAAGCTCCGCCGGCTGGAAAACTCATAGTATGAATTGTGAAACAAAAGTTTTAATGCTACAGTCTTGTATTGTAATTGTACAGTCGAGTTCATAAATGTTCAAGTAATAAAAATCTCTGTATAGCTGTCTGGCCAATCCATAACATGGGATTTATATAATTATAATTATACTATGCAGTAGGAGAATGGAAATTGTTGATTGATTACTAGTAATTTTGAAATATAAATGAGATAACATTGTCTAACTTTTCTCTACAGTTATTTTTTTCATGTCAAATATGTTAATTATGACATTGTTTTCTCTTGTATTTATGAACTCGACTGTATCTCTGTAAACGTTGTCCCCTAATTTTGACATCTGTCATAAGTAGTAATGTTATGCATCATGAAGCACGTTCAGCTAATTAATTAACTAACGCAACTACACATAAATGGGATTTTTCAATATAAATTACTTATAAAATATTTAACACAATAAAAGAGGCTATACTAAAATAAGAATAGATGATAATTTGTAATTTGAATTGGACGGTTGTTTAAAATTAGTAATTGAGACCCACACTGCCACCGAGTAGAAACAAATTGTTATTAAAAAAAAAAGACTATTAATGTTACTTGTGACTTGTAGTGACTCGTGTTACTGTAATAGGGTGAATGCGACTATATTTGGCACATTCGATTACCTCATGCGATAATTAAAAATAAACGCCATCGAGATAATATATCAATTTTAAACTTTGTAAGGATTAAATGAGCAATAATTTAAGTGATGTTTTGCAGTGTCTATTTGTGTGTTTACCCTATAACGTAATAGACAGTAAGTCGACTTTGAACCAAACTAGATGGCGGTAGTTGTCACTAGTACGAACAGGTTTGTTCCAAGTGGTGAAAGATAAGCTTTTTTCGATTTCACGCAACTTTTGTGTGATAATTTATATAGATCATGATGATTTATTTATCCATTGTGATGATACATTTATGTATCGTGACGAAAATGCGCGAAAGCATTTTAAAGTGGATTGTGACGTATTATTCGAATCGAGTTTAGTCTGTAAGAGGTATCTGTGAAGTGTCGCGTACCAAAAAAAAAGTAGCTTTGATTTTTACGTAGATTATAGAGGATAAAAGACGTTCAGTAGTGATTTTCGAGATACAATCGACTAATAATTATATTTTTATATCATATTATTATGATAATGCACATGTTTGTAGTTTATCTCGATTCCAAAACAAGTGAAAGTTATTTATTGTGATATTAATAGGATGTAGTTGTTTAGTTGTTAAGTAAAATAATTATTAGTAATATAATTTATGAGACGTTTGTTTGTACAGAAAGTTTTTGGTGGATTTTTTTTCGATTTAACATTTTGTGTAGACTTTATTTGGCTGTCTGTGGTCTCTCTCGCCATTATAGCGAACGCCAAGGCTGTTGGCACACGGGGCCATAAAACATTGGAGCAGCATTGCCAATATCGCATGCTCTCTCGCACTTACTGGCCTTATGGCGGTGTGTTACTATCGATTATGTAAATAAAACTTTTGTTTTGTTATGAATAAATAAAATCTTATTTATTCTATTGATTGATTTATTTATTAAACAAAATCCACAGCACTAAAATTATACACAATTTAAAATATGAAACATCATGTTTACAATATTTACAATCGCTATATACTAAGAACGAAGAAATATCAACATGCTTACAGTCGATTCCAGCTGCAACAAATTTCATTTGCAACATTTTCAATTATTCTAGCAACTGATTGTAGATTAAATTGAAAAAAAAAAAAAAAAAATCTCTATTAGCAATACTCAATGAGTAGGTACTCAAAGTATCGACAATGCGTGCGGAACATGCGCAACCTTAGCGTTTGAATGATTTATGGCCCCGTGTGCCAATAGCCTTGGCGCATACAATAGTACATAGAGCATCTCTTTGGAACTCATCCGAGAGTTGTGAGATTGATGTGATGTACTGTATTATGAGTAGGGAATTCAATCTTCCCCGAAACTATCGCCAATTTAAATTTAATCTTTCATAAATATGAAAAAAAAAGAGAATAGTATTATGTGTGGTTTTTGTTAGTACTTATGATATGTTTGCTACTTTATTTTTACATGCCATGTGGAGACAAACACTTGTTTGCACTTGTGCCATTTATCGGTGCACCAATTTATAGATGGCGCACCAGTAATTTAACACTTTGTGCGTGTAACTTATAGGTATTCCTTTTATTTTCAGTGGAATACTTGTCGAATACCAATTACAGATGGAACACTAATAATTTTACATTTGTTGATGTATGATAACTGATAGGTATGCCACTTTTCATCATTAGAACACTTTTGGATCACCACTTGTAGGTGGAACGCAAATTGTGTCAGTTGGTTCATGGCATAAAACTTTTAAGTATTCCATTTATCAACGGTGGAGCACTTATCCCTTAAATTACTTATAGAAAGTAATAATTTTATATTGTTTGGTATATGACTTATAGGTTTTCCATTTATCTCACTCGGAACATTTTTAGGTTGCCTCTTTTGATGGTAATTGGAATTTAGTAGAAAAGAATAAACTCAACATAACACTCCAGAAATAAAATTGGAATACGCAGCGAATGTTTGCCTCTATTGTGGAAACTATATTTATATTTTGCTTTAACCTACGTGTCTCTTTTGTCTGTTTATTTGCCATTTTTAGTTACACATGCTTGATACAACAATTAAATTTAACTCAAAAACAAATTCAACGAATCATTACAATTCGTTGGATTATCTTTTTAAAGTTTTTTTTTTGCATTCATCTTTTATTGTTATATATATTTATGTATAATTTGTTTACACTATAGTGATTATTGTTTCAAACTATAAAAACAATTTTAAAACATCTTGTTTTGTATGTATCTTGTTTTTGTGTGGAAAACTCGTAGACTTGTGCAAAGAGATAGGTCTACACTTTTAAAATTGTATAAATTTTCATAAGTTTAAAAATTTTTTTTTGTTATTTGCAAGTGGTGTTTTCACTTAGTGCACGATCATACAATTATAAATGTACACGCACTCTGGTCTATTTTATATTCTGAGCCTCTGTTTAAACTTGCATGTTTGAAGCTTGGTAGTAATGTTCTTGCATTTGATGAGTGCGCGTAGTCCTTGTAAATAAATGAAAATAATTTTTGTTGCATACAACCAAATTTCAGTTAGTGTAAAAATATGATTAAATTTTAATGTCACTCGCATTCGTGAAATACGAGTGCTATGATTAGTTTATGAAGCTTCTTCGTCAATAGTCATAGCATAGACAAATGCAAACGAAAAGGTGACTGTGAGAAACGGGTATACGAATGTATTACGTAGTGCGCTATCTAAAGCCTTCGGCGCATATCCGGCGGGGCAGAACGGCGCACTGTGTAGAACTAAAAATGACAAAGCCGTGTCACCCCGTCGTGTATGCGTCGAAGTACACGTGTGCGTTCAACATATTAGTAAAAATTTTTTTGCAAGTTACCATTATTGTTTTATTTTTCCGCTTTTTACGATTTATTTATACCTAATTCGATAATGCAAGTGACAATGACATAAATATATACAATAATCTTATTTAAGTAGACTTTATAGTATACTTATTGTTTATTATTTGTACTCATTATCCAATCTTCTTAGGCGTATTACCTGAAGATGGTTTTTAATTCATCTTTAAATGGTAGGTATTTATTGCCTCAAAAAAAAAACCTACGTCATAATAAGGGCGAAGTGGTTTCATGAATTAGACATTTTATGACAATTTTGTCGTGCGATAACTCTTTAAAAAAATATTAATTTCAAATTTATTCCGTTTTCTTACAAAAATCGTCAGGTTAGGAATGTTATAAAAACATTGCTTATTTCTCTGAACATAAAGTAAATTTATAGATTAAATGAGTCGTCGCCCGAGAGGGGACCTTTGTCGTTATACCCCCGCGCCCCTGTACCGCGCAGGCGAGGACTCATTTAAACGATCTATCTATATACGAAATGGGTAGTCCGTTTGCTAAATATTAAAACGCACAGTTCTTACATAATAACATTGTATTGGGTTAAAATATTATAATGCCTTAATCACGGTGTTAATGTCATTAAAACCGGTATTAGCAATTTTAGCCTTTAAGCTGTAATTAATAAGCCATATTTATAACAATTCAAATGTAACGAAAATTCTAAATTAATATCCTTAATAATTAGGGTATCATGAGTGTATATTAGATAGATGTTCTATTTTAGTCGGTTCTCCTATATGCATGGGTTAAAGGATCAATCGTTAGTGGCGTATGAGTGAAGTAGTATTTTAAAAAAAAGTCAAATTTGATTGTAGGGTCAAAAAGTTATTCTCGAGTTACAGAAAGGAGAAAATATTTATCACTATTTTATTCTGATCCCATAAATTGTTTTGTTTTATTCACATATAGACAACGCCGTACAGTTTCTACGCAAAATAATAGTTTCATTGATACTGAGAATGTCGTATGTCAAGGTGAATCTATGAAACGAGAAAGTGATTAGTGAAAATACTTCCACACAAATCTTCCAAATTAATAAAAAATTACATTCGTAGTTTATAATAAAACTGTAAGTATATTAGCGCGATGACTTCACAGTTAAACGCATGGGGCATTAAAAATTTGATTTTAGTATTCTCTTCCCCAAGTAACCTATACTTATTTGTTTTTTATAAATGTATATACTGTAGTCGCCGTCACAAGAAGTTATGTAAACAACATGCAAAGATTTACAACTACATAGATCGGGCATGACGGAAGAATTTGTAATGTGACATTTAAAACCACGTGGTACAAAATCGCCAACTTTACAATCATTAGGATCAGGTTCAATATTTTTGTAGGAAATTTTTTCCAATGCCCTCTATATATTCTATAAGTATATTTAAACTTTTTGACAACATGCCACGAATCTGTATAGTGCATACTTCCATGCAACGTAATTTGACTGGGTTATAAAGAAGAGAACGTTTTGGAGTTTGATTCGTTCGAGTTTGAAATGCGCATGGAGTTGCTTATTGCTTGTTGTTTTTAGGTTAAATATTGGATTTTATTACTAACTTTGATTTTTATTTCATTTTGTTTTTATTAATTAGAAATCAGTGTCGTTTTCGTTAATTATTGTGTTACGTATAATTATTATTCGATCCAAATGTTGTGAACCCCTGAATGTTTGTTTACATAATTTAGAGCTTCTTGTGATGGCGACTATATAATGACGCGTTCCGACTTGGTCTGGGTATAATTGGGGGGATTAGTATACTTAATATATTATACCTTATGTTCATTTGGAATAATGTTACTTTCAAATAGTGAAGATTTTTCAATTAGTTACAGCGGTTCCGGTAATTACCTTCCACATATAAACAAACACAAAATTTACCCACTCTATTATATTACCTACCAGCTGAACCAGGCCACGCTTCGATACGGATGTGTATGGAGGCGAGCGGTTATTTTTCTAAAATTAAAGTAATCTAAGTGACTCCTTATAACATCAGCTGTCTGCCAGTGAAAGTATCGTCAAAATCGGTTCAGCCAGCCAAAAAGCAGACTAAAATATTTTTGTTTTTAAATACCGTACCTATATACTTCGTTATTTTGACATTACAAACAGAATGTTAACGCAACCAAAAACTCAATTGGATTCTACAAAAAGTCGTCGATAATGTGGTTCGACCAATCGGAGCGCAGCGTCGCGTCATCGTTCTGCACAGTGATTGGTCAATTAATAGACATCACGCTATGGAACATTCAGCGCCATGTATTACCATGCATAGGTTATAGATGGCGCTAGAATGTGTGTTTAAAAAAGAATGTTGCCTTGATAATGAAATATTATTGTGAAGTCATTGTGTGTAATGAACTCTTGGACTGATTGATTGTATTGGTAAAGAAATGTGTCCCTAATTACAAAATTTACTAAATTTACCTATTATATAGATTATAATTATAAAATAATGACCTAATAGCATTAGTTTATCTGAGGAATTAGGTATTGTAATTTGAAGAGGATGGATCTCACTCGATTCTGCTAATATGTAAAAATTTGTGAAGATGTTTATTACTGAATCATACGCGCAAACAGAATTTGGATTAAATTTTTGCTCACTGGTACACATGTCCTCGATAACCAAATAGGATTATTTTTATCCCGATAATGAGTAGTCAGTGGGATAATAAGTTTAATCTTGGAGATATAGTAAAATTAACATTTTTCAGATTTATTTATTTATTTATTTAAACCATCTCATTAATGAAATATTACTATAATTAGTACATACAATGTACATAACTAAAATATATGAATTTCTCAAATTGCGGATGTGTTTTAGAGAAAGTGTTTTGACTATACAAATTCACGTTTCCATTTCAAGGAGGCCCTTTCAGTTAATTTCCTATTAAAGCATGTTCTATTGGGGCCTAAATGCGGGGTCCTATGCGGCCGTATTGGTTTGAATTTTTGCTGGGGGTCGTTTATTCAAGATTTTCTTGGGTGGATGTACCCAGAGCGGGCCATTTTAACACAAACAACAGTGCTTATGTCGTCGATGATCAATGTAAAACAGATTGAAGTATTCGGTATATAGCCTTCTTACGCATTTCGGTTAACTCCTAATAAACTGCAAGTCGTATGCCATGAATTATTATTGTCTTTTTATGATTCGTCGCTTAGTTTTCACCTATTAATTACTACGTTCCGTAGCGCATTATACTGTTTGTCTAGACTTCGTATGCTAACATTAATTAATTATAATATGGCCATAGAGCTGAATTTTCAGGAAAATTTTGCCTGAAGATATACGCAACGAACCTAGAAAGAAATTTTCTAATAATTTATCGAAATACTTGCTGAATTGTTCCTAAAGCTAAATATTAAGCGACGTTCAGATATATGTACTTACTCTTTAAATTATTCTTTCGCCTAGTGCTATTTTATTTACGGTTGGATTCATGAACCCTAATGCTACAAAAGCGCCATTCTGGTCAATTTATGAACCACTATTTACGTATCATGCGTAGCTAGGCAAGATGTTTCAAACCAATCAGGTTATTAATTGCTTAAAATCAATCTTGCAATGCCTATACTAGTATAAATAAATAATAATACTAGTATCATCGATATATAATTTTACACCAAAACAATATTGCCTTACACGTAATTCGTAAACCGTGTGGACTTTCGAAGCAACATCCTCGTCTTAGATAAATCTGTAGGTAGTTACCTCATATTTATAAAATTGTATCAACCCTCAATATTTTAATTATAATAGTGATAACGAATTACCTCATGAATGTTTAATCTTCGTTTCAACTTATTAGGGGTGGAATTAAGTAGAGTCCCTCTTATTATAATCTACATATATATATATATAATTAATTACTTATTATTACCTACATTTTAGCTTGACATTAAAAAAGAAAATTGATAAATAGATTAAAGTAGTTAGCGTTCGGTAGAAATTTGAAATAAAATTGAAACAATAAATATTTTTAATAATGTGTTTTATTTCTCACTCCTTTAGATATACTTAATTGAAAAAAATATTGGAAATTTGTAGGTGCATCAACTAATAGTTTTGTTGTGGCCAGACAAAATGATATTGGCGCTAATCGCTTAAGCGTTGTCTGTTCATAATTCGGAATCTAATTTTAAAACATTGCGATTTACATAAATATCGTAAAGAGCTTGCATGATGTTTCCCCACCAACTCTTTTTAACAATCCAGTGGATTTTGTTAAGTTTTCACTAATGGAAGAGCGATAAACGAGAAAGGTTTGTGAATTTAATTAACAGAAAAAAATTGCATTCGTGCGAAGCCGGAAGCAGCTTGTTATAAATTCAAATTATAATCCAGCATTTTACAAACGCGTTGACAGCTGTTTAAATTCAGAACTTCGAAATTAACTTTTGAAGTAGTCCAGCTAGAGGTTTTTGGACGATGTAGGTCTCAATTCTGTTGTTTTTAATATAAACAACTGGAAATAATTGTGTTTTTTGAAATATAGCCAAAATGTTGGAAAAGTTGTAATTTTTTTTCGTTTTAATAATGATTATTTATGTAGTTAAGTGTTTAGTTTTACACGCAATAAACGTGATCCTTTAATTTTTTCAAAACTCTTCGGGGTTTTTGTGGGTATATTGAGCTGTAAAATGTAGCAGCAGCGCGTACCATGTGGGCGCCGCGCACGTGAAGCGACGACGCCTCAGCAGGTTTTGTAGATCCCGAGGTTCGCTCTGAGGGGGAGCCGCGAGGAGAGCACTGGACGAAGCAGGTTTCGGGCGACTCTGGTTTTCTGGATGCAGTCCCTGGCGTGGTGTCTGAAACATAGAATCCTGTCGATGATTACTCCCAGGTACGTGACCTGAGATGACCGTCGGATGTCTGCCGTTGAGTCGGAGGGGTGGGGAGAGAAGCGATTGTCCCGTGACGATCGCTTGGGTCTTCTGAGTATGTCGGGCTTTTTGAAGACCTATAGTACACTGCGCCATCGGCGTAAAGAGCAAGCGACACCCCGTCCACCGTCGGGATGTCGTCGGTGTAACGAGAGTAGCACGCAGGCGAGAGCACACTCCCTTGGGGGAGCACCGGCCTCAAGGGGGCACTCAGTAGACAACGCATCCTCGACCACAAGCGTCTGTCCTGTAGATACGAGGCCAACACTCTGACAATGCGGAGAGGGGCCGTCGAAGTCACCATCTTGTACATTAATTATGACAGACTCGCTCGAAGGCCCTTTCCACGCCAAGAAATATTGCAACGATGTGTTCCTTTTTGTTAAACGCCTTCGTCATGTGGTGCAGTTCCTACCCTCGACAGTTGAAGTGTGGTGCTGTGTTCCGAGCGGAACCGGAACTGCTCCTGCCTGGATCCTGTGTGCAGCGCCAGGTGGCGTGGTGCAACGAGCGTTTAGAACACCTTCGAGATGGTCGGCAGCAAGGTAATAGGCCGGTAATTCTCGGGCATCATGACGCGGCCAATCTTCCAGACGCTGGGGACGTGGCTCCAGACTCGTCTGCGCCTCTGAATTTATTTTATAGTGTGTGAGAGAGACGTACACATTGTGAGATTTGTGAGGCGAAAGAAAATGGGATTGTATATAAATACGGCTACCGTCTCCTTTCTCATGTCAGTCGCATTACTCCGGTATCTGAAGAACCAGCCGCCACGTCATCGCATTGTTCCTGTTCCTCGTGAACCAACACATATATAATTTATTGTCAATTTGAATTGTCAACACAATTCAAATTATTTGCGATGACTACCTACTGGTAAAGCCTGATTACCAGAGATGACATTTAGTTTTCTTGTTCCTTCATGAGCAACTGGTTTCGATATGCAAATCTTGATATCTTGAATTTATCAATACACTACGCCCACTTTTTTTGATCATTTGAATCTAGAAAGTAATGGCAGGACACACTGCGTTTCGCGTCATTTAGATATTTACAGAAGACTATTGAAATAAAAGCACGTGTACTGTTGTGTTTCCGTGAGTAGGTAAGGGATGCCAGAGCCCACTTCTCTATCCTTCCTACTATGATCGGCAGCGTACTTGCAGCACCTGTGTCGTTGCTTATATCATAGGCGACGGTAGCCATCTACCATCAAGTGGATCGTCAGCTTGTCTGTCGACGTTAAAATGAAAAAAAAAAAAGAAATGGGCTGCCAACCTTAATAGGTTAACTAAAAAGGGATTAGGAGCATCTAATCTGGCATCCCTTACTCACTAAAATATAAAATCACACATGCTGTTATTTCAGAGCGACCTTCTGTATGGGGGTGGTTACTGTCGCCAGACAGGCTGCCTAATAAGTGACTGAAACGCAGTGTGCCCTTATTACTAAACACTATTTATTACTAACTAGCTGAATCCGCAACTTCGTTCGCGTGGTATCCGGTAGCATGTAACTTTTTTGTTTGTAAACCGATTGGAATGAAACGAACACTAAATGTTACGGGAAGCTTGTTGCAATATATCAGTGAAAACCGCATTCAAATCGGCCCTTTCTGAGATTAGCGTGCACAAACGCACAAACAGACAAAAATTCTAAAAACTGATTTTTTGACCTCGGTAACATAAGTACAATTGGTATATTTTTTTAAAATATTCAATGTTCTGTACATTGAATTTGTTTACGGCTCGTTTAAGATTTTGTTATAATATGTAGGTAGGTATATAGTTATATAGATTACTATATACTACTACTACTACTACTAACTAATAAAGCTGATTTAAGCCTAAATGAGATTGTATACTACGAATTAAATCAAGAGACATTTTCTTCATTTCTACGATATGCTTTATGTAATCTAAATGATAATAAGTCCGCGGTGACATATTTCTAGGATATTCAGAAACAATGCACGAACCTCATTCGTAATATGAAACTATAAGAATGGGAAGAACTAAATAAAAACACAATAATATTATCCTCACGTTTGCCGAAGACTCAATCAGGACTGGATGGGATTGATTCTACACACATTCAATGGAATTAACAGTAGGAAACCTGTTGATTAGCACTATTAATCTGTTGTTAATTATAATAATAACAGTAATATCTCTATTGGTATTTCTCTGAGGGATATATCCGAAGTGCTGGGATCCGTCAGAGAAGCAAGGACATAGCCCAAAGAATCGGATGAATTAATCTGTCCTCAGTCAACGATCACCCTTCAATAGAGACTCCCACATGTTACAGCCTTAGTCTAATGTAGGATCCACAGTTAAGATATTTTGTTAAAATCTAATTGTGAAATATATATTTCTTTCTTTTTTTATCTTATAAGAGATGCCTTACTGCTACAGTTGTATCGTGTGGGGTAGTTCGATGGCTGCTTTCGTCACCGATCGCCCGGATTACAGTTTGCCTCGAAGGAAATTACACGGAAAGTATATTAATAAAGTTATACCCCGCTTACTGCCCGATGCCACGGCTCGGTTTACATTTTTCGTTTTAGTGCAATATTGCTATCGCAATGTTACCTATTTTTCTAATTTACAATAGGGGATCGGACAAATTTTCAGAAAGTGTTTAAAATTAATCTTCATGGGTATTTATTCCCATAAAAAATACTATTTTATTTATTTATAGCCTTTTAGGTACTCAAAATCATGTTTTCATATTGTTTGTTTGAAAATGCCGCCAAAACGCCACGATATAGTTCATCTGAGAGCGCGTAACGTCATTTGTGGTCATATCATAACAAAGCAGCTGCATTGGCATAAGACAATGATTGCCCACAAATGACGTCACGCACTGTGATCGGTGTTTCAGTATAGATTAAAAATATTGTAAATAATAAAATTTTATTTCTTCATTTAAAAATATTTAAATGAATTATATTAAATTATTATTCGATAAATAATCGTAAAAAATTATATATTTTCTTTCTAAGTACATTTTAGATTTTAATCTGATTACTGTCCGATCCCCTATTGTTAAAAAACCTATTAAAAATCTATTAGGAGGTAATGCGTTGCTGCTGGTTTCTTACTTCCAAGACTCTAAGAAAGTAAGTCTTCCTTATTGCTTTTCCACCTGACCTGGAGGTGTTCAGGTTTTTCATTAAAAGCGTTCGAAATTTGAAATGAAATAAAAAAACCTGTTTAAGTGATATTGCCACAATTTTTATTTTAGGACATTTATGAAAATAATTTCAGCCAAATGGCCGCCTCGGCTCCGCTGTAGATGGTGTATCCTGGTGGACCAATTTTGGATGACATCTTCGCATATATGGGGCAAAATTTCACGAATAACAGAAGTTATGTTGGCTTTAAGGGCGGCAATTGATTGCGGTTTGTCTGCATAGACATGAGATTTTACATAGCCTCTCAGAAAGTAGTCGAGCGGCATCAAGTCACACGACCTCGGTGCCCAGTTGATGTCGCCACCACGCAAGATGAAAGATGGCTCTCATCCATTAAATTTAATGTTCCCGTGCAGTATGGCAAGTGGCGCCGTCCTGTTGGAACCACATGTTTGTGAGATCCATACCATCTATCTTAGGCAACAAAATATTTGTTATCATCCGATATCGGTCGCCATTGACAGTAAGCGCGGCTCCTTGCGCATCTTGGAAAAATTAAGGGCCGATGATACCGCCGGACCAAAATCCACAGCAAATAGTGACTTTTTCAGAGTGTAAAGACACCTGATGAATCTCCCGTGGGTTTTTGTCGCTCTAAATCGGGAAATTTTGTTTGTTAACAAAGCTACCGCCAAATGCTTTAAAACCCAATCAGCGAATACACGGCGCTGTCTCTTGAATTAATTGAACTTTGGTATGGATGAAAACGCCAATCTCGACGCAAAATCCGCCAAGTTGTTGTCGCAGAAAGACCCAGCTCTTGGGCACGACGCCGAATGGACTGTCTGGGGTTTTCTCGCACGCTGTCCGGAACGGCAACAATATTCTCCAACGATCTTGCGTTTCTTTCACCTACAGGTACTGCTACATCGATCACCGACCCGGTTGTCTCAAATTTATTCATTAAACGACGGATTGTGGACTCTGCAGTACGTCCATGAATGCCATAAATTGGACGCAAAGCACGGAACGTTTGGCGAACAGTAGCTCTAGCATGAGTTTACGATACTACACTCGCTAGCGAGAGCGTAAAATATTTATATGGAAAATTGATAATTTTGATGTAAATTTTAACAATTTCCACGCCTTGTTGAATAGTGTGCGTTCCATGTCGAAATATCACGACTAAATATGTATTGGCGTCAAATTTGACAGCTATTGCTTTACCAAGATGGCCGCTACACGCTGTCAAAGTTCGCGCGTCCCCATTGAAAAACCTTTTACCATTAAAATTAAATGATGGCGATACTCAAATGATGCCAGAAATGGGTACCCAATCTTGATTCTGGCATAATTAGAAAGAGCAAATAAATTGAGGAAAATTTAGAACCTAATAAAAGTGTTTACATGGGGTGTAATTAGTATAGGCACAGTGCGAATACTTGTAAGGAAGGAAAGTCATAAATATTTTATGGTGACATTGTTAAATGTTACCCATTGCCCTATTGTTACGTATATCACGGAGCGAAATTGGTTAGAGATAGTTTAAAATATTTAATATATTTTAAAACACTCACTTTTGATCCTGTGATATTTTCTCGGAGAAGAAGGGATATAGTAACAAAAATGATAAAAGTAAAAACTAAATTTGCTCAAATGCAATACTGTGTAAGGTCGTCCGTTTTATATAATAAAGTATAAGGAAATTTATATATAATATGACAAAATGTACTTCAAATGTAAAAAACTTATCACGGATTGGCTTAGAACTAAAAATTATGAGGAAGTGGAAGATCTGTTGATAGTGATGCAATAAGGAAATAATACACACAAACACACACACACACACACACACACACACACACACACACACACTCACACACACAAAACACACAAACATACATTGTGCCACACATACATTCCACACTAACACGTCGTACATTCTCACACGAGCATAATAATAATTTTATGAACAATAATTTTCTATCTTAGTCCTTGCTTGGTAAAATTTACTGAGGCTTGATTTGTTAATAAATGACTAGCTTTTATGGAATTGCGAAGGCTCCTGGCACAGGCTTCCGCTTAAAAGGAGTCTTCAATCTTAATTTAATTTGTAAACGAGTTTTCAGTGAATAAAAATATTTATTGATTTATTTATTTATTCGTAGTGACATAGATTTGGCAGCCTGGTGGCAGTAACCACACTTTTATAAAAGACCTTTAAGGTTGCTTGTGCTATCGCAACAGTAGCCACCTACCGTCAAGCCACCGGATCTTATATAAAAAACATATCTGAATGTTAATTCAGATTAAAATTAAATTAAATGTAAATTCAGACTTTTAAAATTGATTATAGATGTACGATAATTTTATTGATTCAATGAGTACTATCAAAAAATCGAATTAATAATTCGTACTTACGAAGTACTCGACTTAAATTGAAAGGAAAAGGCTAAGGTAAGAATATAGGGTCAACTCGGAAAAAAGGCACATGGTGTAAGATAAACTGTTTCTAAAGAGCAGTTTCCGACGACGTATCGGGTTCTAGCAATAATATTTGCTTGAACCGATTGCATTGTGTACAAAATATGTGTTTTATTTTAAATTTTAAAAGTGCACAAATTTATTTGTTTTGGCGGAGTTCCATGAGAGCGTAGAGCGGCCGCAAGATACGAACAATACGGATCTAAAAGTGAACCCAGTGTAATTATTTCTCGTGTGAAAACGGCCGCATGATGAATGGAAGCGCTCTTTCTGCTCAGGTTAGGAGACAGGAGTCTTTAACAATACATTTTTTTTAAATTTTTTTTTATGTTAAGGTCGACAGACAGGCTGACGGTCCACTTGATGGTAGGTGGCTACCGTCGCATGTAACACAAACAACGCCTAAAGCTGCTACAAGTGCGCTGCCGACTACAGTAGGATTGGATAAGGGATTAGGAGGGGGATAAGGAAATGGACTCTGGCATCCCTTACTCACTCACCGAAACACAACAGCACGTATTATGCTGTTATTTCACGGCGGTATTCTGTAAGGAAGTTGTTACTGCCGCCAGGCGGGCTCCCCAAATGACTGCGAAACGCAGTGTGCCCTACCACTACTTTATTATAATTATTATAATACATTATTATGTTAACTGGATCATGAAGTTATTTAACGTTGTATACTGCAGTTTTGTACCTAACTCAATGCAAGCTCCGAACCTTGCATTTTAAAAAGAACGTACATTCTAAAAATGACATTAAAAAAGAGAAAAGTATGTCAGGAACAATTGATCAGGCGAGATGTAAATATGTTAATAAATAAAAAACTATAAAATTAATAACATTGTGCAGAATGGGAGTAATAAATATTTCGATCATAATGTCCATTTCATTTCATTGAGTATAGGAGGGGTCAATAATGTATAATTTATTATTATATGATGAAAAACGATTCATCCCATCCCATTCAGATATTCATCCCCAGATCACTTAAAACGGCAGTGCAATACATTATAGTTTTAACGGGATGTAAAGGTATTCTTAGGGATCGTAAATGTCTAAGAAGCCGATAAGACAAGAACTAATTGACCATTTTAAATTTTAAGTTACTAAAATATTTTTGCCTGCCTTCAATAGGACTAGCGCGCTACGCTGGATGTACCAACATCGTTTCTTTCTTCATTCCCTTTTAAATTCTTTTAATTTCTTTTTTTTTAATATTTTTTTTTTTTAATTTCCAACATTATCATTCTAAGCGTATATTATTAAATATATGTATACATACATGTTATTCTCTTGAAATATCACTTTTAGATTTTTTAAAGTTATATTACAGTCCCATTTTACAATGGAATTAAATTCAAAACGATAACTTTTTTAATTTTTCTATATACCTACTTACATATTAAACGTATAAGAAAACTTTATAAAATACTAGCGGCCCGCCCCCGGCTTCGCCCGTGGTGCAATTTTTATTTATTAGAACATTCCCCGTTTATTCCTCTTTCCATTAGTGAAAACCGAATTAAAATCGGTCTACCCGTTCACGCGTGATGCCGTGACCAGGAGAAATGGGGATTCATTTTTATATATAAGATATAGATAGCCAAGGATTCGTAACGTAACCCTCTACATCATTATTAAAAATAAATGAAAACCTTATTTAGAATGAAAATAACAATGCATATGTAATATATTTTATATAAGTAAATTTGATTTCAAGCCTTCATATTATTCGCATACAGAATCAAGAATTAAAATTAAGCTTCTTCCACTCAGCAGGGCTCAGAGTAAATATACTTATATTTAGAATTACTTCTTAGTATTCTTCGACTGGTGGAAATTCGACTATAATTATTTCGAATACGAAAAAGTGTTTTATTGATTAAGTTAAAACTCTTCCATAACAATCACTCATATTAAACAGAGCGAGATAAATAGATTTTTGCTAGTTAAAGAAAAGAAGTCGAACGTCGAACTACCGCAATGTGTAAAAATACAGGTAGGTGGATAAAAATGCTTACGTCTGGGACGAAGTCTGAAAGCTCCGAAGATCACTCCTCTCGTTACCGGACGCCCGTCTAAGCTATCGGACAAATCCGGCGAAATTCAAAAGGAAAATACTCCGCCTTATAACACTGACTTAGACCAAAAAGAGGATTTTAAAATAGATCTTGGTATTTTTAGTTATACGAGATATTTAGTTAGTAACGCCAATACTATTATTTATTCTGTGGTAACGCTGTAGGTTAGAATGCCATTTTAACATGTCAATGGAAAATGTGGAATAACTATAGGTACATCTTAAATAATATTATAAACTAGGTTTTTCCGGCGACTTCGTCCGCTCCGCTCCTCTTTTTATTAGGCGTTAAAACAATTATCAATATTTATTTCAAAATAAAAATAAAAATTCAACTCCCGAAAAAATAAAAAAGCAATGCTTAAAGATTGTATAAATGTTTCAATACTTAGTAAAGGGGCACTGACGTATTCGGGGGGCAAATGTTAGTTAGGTGTATGAAAGTACTTCAAACGACCTAACGTTTAGGTAAGTCAACCGGGCGCTTCCCTAAGATCTTAAACAGCGAGGTGACGTGGACAGGACTTCTGGTGTCGATCCTGGGATTTGTTTCTCAACTTAATGCGCGATGGTCGGCCGGGCCCTTCTCCGATTGCCACAAGACGTGATGACGTGGATTGCCTACCCTGATGCTGCTGAGAACTGCAGCGCCACTGCGAACAACGTAACCCTCAACACTGCCAGCGTATTTGTTAAAATAATGTACCTTTTATATGTAGTGTGACTTCCTTTACCTAAATTAATTTTAAGTAAATGTAATAAGCGCCTTCAGCACGAGTTTTGTATGTTTGTGTGTTTGCTACTCAATCACGCCAAAACGGCTGAACGAATTTCGATGAAAGGCATACATCCTGGAAAAATTTTAGTTTCCCGAGGGATCGTCCAAAAATATAAAAAAAAACCGTCGTCACAGCGACGAACATGTCAGGCGTTATATTACTCATATGTTTTCGGACCAGGGGCCCTAGCCAAGATGCAAACTATTGCAAACGCTTCCTTTGCGTACTTACGAAACGAAAGAAATGAAGCCCGGTGATTGGTTGTTGAAGTTACAACTGTTACAACAACCAATCACCGGGCTTTATTTCTTTCTATTCGTAAGTACGCAAAGGGAGCGTTTGCAATAATGTGCATCTTGGCTAGGCCCCCAGGGGCCCTAGCCAAGATGCACAAAATGCAAACGCTTCCTTTGCTTACTTACGAAACGAAAGAAATGAAGCCCGGTGATTGGTTGTTGAAGTTACAACTGTCACAATAACCAATCACCGGGCTTTATTTCTTTCGTTTCGTAAGTACGCAAAGCAAGCGTTTGCAATAGTTTGCATCTTGGCTAGGGCCCCAGCTATCTAATAAAAGTGTTATGTGCCAAGTGCAGTGTTATCTTTTAACCTGGGCCTGGGCTTTACCAAGACTCATGTGAAACGACTGGGCGTGTCATGGTTACAATATTTATGTACATACATATAATAAAATATAGTCGCTGTCCGCCTTAGCTTCTTCTAAATGTGTCTTCTTGTTCTAAGACCAATGTGATTGGTCGGACAAATCACGAAGTGCTTGCAATAACACAGAAACGATCGAATATTTGGATTCTTGGATATCGGAACTATGAAACCTTCACCGTATTGTGACCTACAATCAATGCCGTATTGTAAAATTTATCTAGATCTATACACATTATGAAGTAAAGTAAGCGGATAAGTCTGCTTATCCGCTTACTATTTCTAAACAATCCAACGTATTTTGATACGGTTTTCACTATTGAAAAGAGCGATGAACGAGGAAGGTTTGTGTATATAGTTTGCAGAAAAAATTGCAACCGTTCAAAGCTCCGGGGCAGGTCGCTAGTACTTAATAAAATTTAATATTATTACTTTACCAAAGTTCTGTGTGTGTGTACACTTGTTACCTTTAACCTAAGTATATTGTGAGCCATGTACAAGAAATGTGAAAGACGCACTCGTATGCCAGTCGACCTTCGCCGAAGAGTAATGTTTTAAGTTTAACAAAATTTACTGCTACGCGACGTTGTGACCCGCAAAAAACAGCCCTATTACCATTTTTATTACACTCAATATTGTAAATTGGCATCGAGTAACGATGTTATTGGAGATATAAATTTTATGTTGCGGGTAAGTTGTGATAAAAGTTGGTCAGGTGGCGTTTAATGCGATTTCGGGGTTACGATCCTAAACTTCACTTTTATTTCCAAGGATATTTATTTCTCAACATTTCTTTTAACGGTTAGATTATTTCAGTTAGAGATAAGTCCTATTTTAAAACATTAACTAACGTCCAAACTAGGGCGAGTGACAATTTTTTGTGTTTATACAAAAAAGTGGAATTCACTTCGTTAAAATAACTCACTAAAATATTGTTAAAATAATAATTGCTTATAGAACATGTATAGAGGTTCATATGATGCATCCTCCATGAATGTAACTGGCATGAATTCGAATTTGTTTTTGAATATTTAAAATGGAACGAGCAAGTTGACAAGAAAAGGAAAAGATACAGCAGAGAGACGAAAACAGGCATTGAGACTGGAGACCTCTCGTTTAGAGAGTACTATATTCTTTGCTGGAGACTGCGAGGATCAAAGAAGCATACAGAAGAATCAAGATCTTTCAATTCACTTTGATGAGCAAAGTTATACCCGAAGAGACCAAGAGAAACATCTTTGTGGCAGTGTTTTTCAAATATATAAAAATTGTATAGTGTTGTGTTGAGTGTAAATATTTTTAGTTTTATATGGTTAAATATCTTCTTCTTCTATATTAATAATTTCGTCAAGGGGTACGGTAGACTCGATTGAAACCTTACCTGAATAATAAAACATAAAAAAATAAAGATTTCGAGTCTACAACATATATCCGCAAAATTCGGATTGTCAAGTATTTTGTTAAATTCTAATGGTGCTGACAGACAAATCGCAGTCGCCATATTGGCCACTCTAGCGAAACGTCACTGACACCTTTGACATCTTGAGTGGTTAATAAACGTTCCGTTTCATTCATACTAGCGCACATACGCCTCGCCACTCAATACGTTCGTCGCATCATTCATTGTCCAGAAGTGTGACTCATGTGACCGTGTAAAACGAAACGTCTTGCCTCAAACATTGAGCGAAATCTATGCCGCTTTGCCTCTAATATTCCTTGAGAACCGATAACTACAGAAATATCTACCTACATTTTGTACCTACATGTGTACATATTATGAGTTACATTACATCCGAGCGAAGTTTCTTTATATTTGTGAGTGTCCGATTGTTTATTTTGTATTTATATATATCTCTTGTGTAAAGACAATAAATTGTGATTAACCTTTTGTGTATTTGGAGTCAAAATATAAAAATAAGTTTGAAGTAGGATAACCTCTCCTACACATGATTAAATTGGTCGCTACATCGTGCTTTAAGGCGTCAAATAGATAATTTAATAAACTAAGCGAAATATTAAAAACAGCAGATATTAAATTGCCACAACTAAATTACATCTATACTAATATATAAAGCTGAAGAGTATGTTTGTTTGTCTGGTTAAACTCGCTAATCTTAGGAACTACTGGTTCGAATTAAAAAATTCTTTTTGTGTTGAATAGTCCATTTATCGAGGAAGGCTATAGGCTGTATAACATCACGCTACGATCAATATAGCAATGTCCAGTACCGCGCGCCCCCACGCGCACTCCACCGCCGAATGAGCCGCAATACTCTTTGGCCGCAGCGAAGCATGGTCGAGTTCAGCTAGTAACATATAAAATAACTACAAATCGACTATTCATGAGGACATTTATGCCATTTAATATTTAGTCAATTATTTTAACCAACTGAGAAAAAATTGCTTCTGTAATTAAAATTTAGTTAAGTTAGACAACTGAAAATTTAAACTTTATAAAAATGGAATGAATAAATAAAAAAGTTTATGTGAGAAGAATGTAAATTTTATCAATTATATTTTTAGGCGCATGGTAGCCAGCCTTTCGGTGTTCTACAGGATTTACTTGCAGTGTGCGTTGGACTTGCACCAGCTAGTCCCCCCTAGCCCCTTCTATCATCGGACAACAAGGCGCACATTTAAATGTCACCCTTATATGGTTGATACCTATACCTAAAATCCGGTTCGGGTCAACTTTTTTGATTCGAACTGCTAGCCTGTGGAATCAACTTCCAGCACCCTTGTTTCCACAAACCTGCAACCCTGGACTTTTCAAGTCGCGAGTGAATCGGTTCTTAATAGACAAGCATGCTCCATCTTGATCGTGTCATCACCTACCAGGTGAGACTGCGGTCAAATGCTTGATCTATCATTTAAAAAAAAAACCGGTAAAGTTTTTTTTTTCTTTAAAGAGAATGAGACAGACAGTGAAATGACCAATTCAATGGAAAAACGTGTATCGACTCCTATCCTGCATCCCGTATATTTTCAATTTCAATGATGTCATTGAAAAAGTTTTTGGTAGCAATTAAGGCTGCAGACAACATCAACTATTGTGACAATATAAGCCGAGTGATGAGGTAACGGGGCGCTACCTGTTGTATAACTCTTAGAATGAATTGACGGGTTATTTTTATGTAGGACAGGTTTACCGTCCATTTGATGGTAAGTGGCTACCGTAAGGGCATGTCAGGGCCCCTAGGCAATCGTCTCGGGGATCTTCTTCTTTCACTATGCAATTCTATTTATAATTACGCTGCTTTTACTACACTACCAAGATATGCTAATAAAATTGTTATTGAAGCGTTTTTATAAATATGTATATTATTCTACAATAACTTGAAATTAAGAATTTGTTACGCACAAATCTTCTAATTTAATTTTCATTCAAAATGTTTATTAATGAAATTTTTCGGACACGGTTCATTTGGACGGCGCAAGGTCTGCCAACTGCCAAGGTGTGACGTGCCTCTCAGGATGAAGCGGGCGGTAGAGTCCCCATCTACCGCCCTAGTCCTGTCAGGGGTCCAGGCGGCGGGCGTGCGCCAGCCACCTGCGTCCTGTGTGCTCGGGGACCCCTAGCCGATGCGGGCCCCTAGGCCCCTAGCACACCGCCTAAGGGATAATTCGACCCTGGCTATTGTGGTTGTTCAATAAAATTAGTATAATAAAGAATAACGCGGTAGAACTTTCTCTAAAAGAAGTAAGCAATTTGTTAGAGAAGGTATTAATCCGAAGACAACCCGTCCTTTATTTTAAAGTGATGAACGAGTTTTAATATATTGAAACAGTTGATACAGTTTTGGGGAGCTTTTTTTAAGGGAGCGTAAATTGCAGTTGCTATGCAACATAACTCCGCATACCTACCGCTACCGACTCGTTCCAATACTGTGACGTCAAATAAAAAAAGTTCGCAATACTTTTGTATCGAACGATACTAAGATAACGAGATATCTCGATTTGTTTTGAAATGTTTTTCATTTATATAAATTAATTGACTTGTTCGTTGAAAAATCTACATCTATCTACAAATGAATTCATACGTATTTTGTGTGTAAAGTATATAACTTAAAACTACCTAAGATAATATAAGTATATTGAGAGTAATAGCTACAGTATGTTTGTATAAATAAATCGTTAAATTAAACACACCTGTATGGCTTCAAAGTAAGCATTATTAGGCTTCTCTCATGCAATAACAATGAACTATACAATGAACGGGGGGCGAAACTCTCTCATCGTTGACTTAAAATCAAATTGATTTAATAATTACCATAACAAATTTGAAAAAGAAATAAATCGTAAAATACGTTTTTTTAGGTTGTGATAGGCAGACAGGCTAACGGTCCACTTGATGGTAGGTGGCTCACCGTCGCCTATAACACAAACAACGCCACAGCTGCGGGCAAGTGCGCTGCCGACTACAGTAGGATTAAGGATAAAGGATGGGATAGGAAAATGGGCTCTGGCATCCCTTACAAATTCATCGAAACACAACGGCAGACGTGCTGTTATTTCACGGTGGTATACTGTAAGGGCTGGTTACTGCCGCCAGACGGGCTGCCCAAATAACTGCGCAACCTAGTGTGTTCTGCTGCTACTTTCCAGATCCAGAAAAGTTCTTTTTCAAAGTTGACCCTGTTGGGAATCGAACCCGGGAACCCTAGAACAGAGCGTTAAGGCAAGCACCTTATTTTTGAATTATTTTATTATAGTTTGATTTTTTCTGACAAATTTCAACAATAAGGCCTTCAACAATAGTACCTTCAGTGGCAGTCGTACTAGTATAAGTGTTATAGCGCTATACAATCTGTTCATGAAAGCGCGAGAGGCAAGAATTTTAAATTTAAACAAGAGGCGTCGGCGCTGGCTGCCAGTGACAGCGCGAAATTAAATCCTACTCTAGGGCAGCACTTATTAAAATCTGCCCGAAAAACTGCTCTTTTACCGCACAATGGATAATTCCAGTGGCTGGGGAGAGCCGCGGATATTATCACATGGATCAAGTCACGAGCGGTGGACTCTAAGGATCGAGATTCTGGGCTTCATAAACTATGGTATCACAACCATCTCTTTATTGATAGACAGTCGTCAAATATCGCGTCTGCGGGTGTTTATGTAGATTGAGTTACCACAATTTTGATTAACCATTTGACATAAAACAATGTGAAAGAAAGGAGGAAGCATTGACTGGCGTTTCACATGAAAACAACAGCTTTAAGCTGTTGCTTAATTGCCTAAATTAAGTTTGGTTATGCGCAAGTATTATTCTTGTGTATCAAGAGACAGGTTACTGAACTAATCCTTATATATAGCCCACTTTTCCCAACAGCCACCGAATCAGATATAATTTTTTAGTTGGCGCCACCACCTACAAAGATTATTATTAAATTTTTTTTGCAAACTAAAAAAAAAAACTTGTCGCAGAGCGGATAATCTATGGGTAGACGAGTACTCAAATAGAGGTCACGAATTGGAAAACGCAACGTGGAACGCCCTGCGGCCAGGTGGACAGATGAGCTGAAAGGCATCGCAGGAAGCGGCTGGTTGTGAAGCGCAGAGGAGCGTGCGTACTAACGAGCCTTGGGAGTGGCATATATCAAACAACGGAGACACACATGATGAAAACATTTAAAAAAATTTAAAAAAATGAAAAGAGACTTAAAAAAATCATCAGGATTATTGTCAGTATTCCTTCCTGTCCAGGGTTCTACTCTTTTTTTTCTTTCTTTTATAATATTAATACAAATAAATTATAAACTAACAGTATTTACCTCTTTTTCAAATAAATAAATTAAAAGTAGTTTCTAGTGTATTTTCAAATTATGTTTTTCAAATAGCTATAAATAGTGGATGAATCGCTGTTCTCTTGTAAATTGCACCAACCATCTGCGCCGTGCTAATATGAAGACCGTGTATTATTAAATTAATTTCCGGATGTGTCGCGCAATCGGAACGTAAAATGCTTTGAACTCGGCCATACGGAATCTCATACATACGATTTATCATCATGGCACGATATGTTATGAAGGGACTTTAATGTTTATATATCAAAAATTCTTCATGGAACTTAAATACTACAACGATGAGAAACATAGCTCACACGATTGAAATAAAATCGTCTATTACAAATATAATAAAATCGTAATCGAGCCGTTTCTGTACAGTAAAGACTAAAAAAAAAACTATTTGTACACATGTTGTACTTACCGAGGTGAAAAAAATTGTTTTTAGAATTTTTGTCTGTTTGTCTGTGCGTTTGTGCACGCTAATCTCTGAAAAGGTTTAACCGATTTGAATGCGGTTTTCACTGATGTATTGAAGCAAGCTTCCCGTAACATTTAGTGTTTGTTTCATTGCAATTGGTTTAAAAACAAAAAGGTTGCGCGCTATACCGAATTTATTGTCCTTTGGGGTAGGCGCTGGCTAACCTACCTCCTCGCTGGACCGAGGGCTGGCGAGGATAAGGCCTCGCTTGAACTCGGACCCGCACATCACCGCTGATGGTGGAATCCGGGGAGGTTTTAGTGGGTATTCTCGGTGATAAGTCACTTCACCGGGCGAGTCCCACACTCCCCCTCGTCGACTGTCCCCGTCGGCGAAAGATAGTGCGTAAACGTCATTTCCCCTCCTAAAAAAAAAGTGGATGGGACCGAGTGTGGTACCCCTCAATTAAAATGTCCAACAATGGATGTATTTGAGCTGATGATGATGATGATGATGAGTTGTCATTTATAAACTGTGATTGCATATATACGTATTATAACTGTGAAAGTGAGTTTGTTTGTTTCTTACACTGTTGTTCTGTCAACTCACGCGTTAACTCCTTACCTGATCATTATCGAAATTTTCTTACACTTTTTCCTTTTTAACCAAATGAAAGTACTAGTTTTTGTCCTGACTATATCAATGCACAGCCAGAACTACTAAATCTAGATACTTAGCTGAAATTTGGAACCTAGATTTATTTTTAAAACCTAAGCATCCGCTAAGAAAGGATTTTTGAAAATTTCAACTATATGCGAAGCCGGGGCGAGTTTGCAAGAGTTTTAAAAGATCAATAACTCACGAGTCAATATCCCAACAGTTTTAAACATTATTCCCAATTTTAATGCGTAAAAGTTAATATATGCTTCTTATTTAGATTTAATTTATTTATTCTATGCTTATTTACATTAAGTCTAAGGAGAAAATGGTCTATCAGGTCTGGGAGAGTCTGGAAGTGATTGGTCGAGATAGAGCCATTCGCGCTCCGATTTAATCCACACTGTCACCTCCACCCGCGCTCTGGCCGGTCCACGAGTTGCGTTAATTTGTTCACCAAGAGAAGCTCTTAAAAATAGTTGTTTTTATTTTAACTTTCTTTTAAATTTTAGTTTAAAAAGGTTTGTTATTTATATATTGTTACAATTGTTTATTAAAAGTCGTTTCAAAATAATTCTTTTTACGACTGAGGAAATCTTCAAAGACATTGAGGTAATTATCTCAATGCAAAAAGATACCTTATGAACATATGCCGCATGCAATGCACGTCGTATGTGGGATTCTTGCCCACTAAAACCAATAAATGTGCTTGGTTCTACCTCTGAGGAGATTTTGGAACCGACACCGGGAAAAACGATAGCTTTTTTTATAAGTATGATTATTGGCAGACAGGCTAACGGTCCAATTGGTTGCTTTAAACTTGTACTAAGAAATATAAAGACATTAATCTAATATCTTACAATATTATTTAACAGATCTAAGATAATTGCTGCAATAAAATAAGTGCCCCAAATTGTAAAAGTCAGGAGGTGTCCTGACTTTAAGACTTTACAATTATCCTCGATAAATGCTCCTTTGGGAAAAAAGACAATAGAACAGACGGTATAACACCGATCAATCATAAAGGAGACGCCACAAGAAATTTCCCTAAATTCAGCATTGTCGAAGCATCTCCTAACGTATATGCTCAGTAAGAATAATCTTCGCGACGTGCATGACATACAACATTCTTTAACGAATTTACCACGCGTGTGTGAATGTATACCCTCAAAATTGCCAAGATATTTAGGATTTATATACCTGGTGAATTCAGAGCAAAGGTAATGTGGTAATTTCTCAGAAATTGGGCAATAATCGACAATTGAATTCGAATTCTCGAAATTACGCAGTAGGATGTAGCTTGGCCATAATTATTGACAAAATTTATTTTTAACGATCCACAAGCACTAAACCCAGGTTAAATCAATACTAAGAATTTATGCGTAAAAAGATAAAGGTATTTTAAATTCTAAAACATTTTACATCAATACCTAGGTCACAACTATTAGATCACAACACTATCATAGATCCCATCTCAGGATGACGCGGAAGTTTCCTCCCGCATATGCCAGTATCACTGCCTACACGATAACAAAGTAATTTATGAGGGTTGAAGTTTTCGTCTTGAATAAAAATAATCAAATTTTTGATATTTCCATTTATTTCGTGCTGCTAGTTGTGATAATAAGTCTGTTTTTCATCTTTTCATAAGCCTTGAAGTAACTTTTCTTGAAAAACCATCCTTTTCTCGAAACAGTTCAGGCCATTTTCAACCCCCTATAACTTCGTTGGCGACAAAACTAGAAGCCTGAATTTTCAGTAATCAAGTAGGCATTGTATAAACTCGGTATATTTCATTGAATTTGAGCCAGTAGTTTAAGAATTATTAATAATATAACTAGTCAAAGTTTGTCACTCACTGACTGACCGATCATCAAAACTCTAAGGCACTTCTAGCAGACATAGAAGCTTCAAATTTAGAATACAGTTAGTGTTTAGTGTATAAATCAAGGAAAAACTTAAATATTTTGCAATTTCGGCCCAGTTTTCTAGGTATGATCTGCCTCTGCTGCTTGAAGATGTTGACCTAGAGACACGCAGAAACATGGTACTGCAGTGTGATGGTGCACCATGCCATTATGCTCTTGAAGTAAGAAACTATTTGAATCGAAGATTCAATGAAAAATGGATTGGTCGTTGCGGCCGCGGTGACGCCTGCCTGATAGCCTGGCCTCCAAGGTCCCCCGACCTGAACCCAATAGACTTTTTCGTGTGGGGATACTACAAAAGTATTGTTTACGCAAGAGAATGCCGCAATTTGGAGGAGTTAACAAGAAAATTGAGAGTAGCTGAAGAAACTACTAAAAATAATAGGATGGCGTTCAGGCGCTTCAAAGATAACTTCTTCCGGCGATGTCGTATTTGTATTGAGTAACAGGGCGGCCATTTTGAAATTTTTTTGTAATAATTATTACCTAATAAACACTTTTTGATTTGTTTTGCATTGTTTTAATTACTTTTCACTTTAATTAAGAAATTTAAATTTTTCACTTACCACACTTAGATCCATTTTTTTTATGAAGCCTTATGAGTAGCCCAATGAAATTTGTAGGATATCTACTTCACAGATAGAGGAAGTTTTTGAAATCTGTACCACAATTTTTTTATGTACACTTTTTTTTTAAAAAAGTTTTTAAAGTTGAGAAAAATATTGAGTAATTTTATTTTTTTGTCATTTAAATTTTTTGACCCTTTGCCAAGATCCAATGATAGTAAATGTTATTGAACCGGATTAGGCTGTCCTTCAGCTTACTAGAGAAAAAAAATCAGGCATCTATCCCAATAATTCAAGTCACTACAATTAAAAACCTCATGGTACTCGCCGTTAGGTAAAAAATTAAAAAACAAATCATAACTCGGAAAATACGAAAAATCGCAGAACATAGATGGGGGTGATTCGGATACTCCTCGAGGTCCTCTACCTCCTACCTTTATTATATCACTACTTCTTGGGACACCCTATATTTTATTATATTCTGCTAGGATTTGATTTGACTTACATAGTTCAAAATTCTCTGGTCTTGGGAAACTATGCCCGTTCTTAGCGAGCTGGTATAGCGAACCTTTCTTACGAATCCACAAAAATGAAAACCCTTTAGAAAGAGTTTTATGATTAGGTAGGCTTATGAGTGGGTTCAAATTTTCTCTATGAACGAAATAGCTAAGGTCAACATGTTTGCATAATTTTTTTTCTGAAACTTTGCTATTCAAAGAATTTGAATTATTTGAAATAATTCTGTTGTACATTAAACTGTTTAGTTTATTAACATAAAAGTTAATGAGGGAGTTTCCTGTGTTCTCATTAGACTTGTAAATAAACAGCTCCCAGCTATTTTGGTCCTTCATTTGACGAATAAAAGGCTGAACTAAAATTAAGTCGAAATTTTGTCGGTGCTTAAGAGATTATTATCGCCAATTAGTCAGTCGTTATGTCTGGAAAACAATTACGAGGCAAAAGTTTTTTATATTCGTCGGCAAGTCGATTGTAGCTTGGAATAACTTGAAGAGTACCTACATTCGTCAAGTAGTGTACAGGACAGGTTAAAAATGGTTGTTGTTGAGTTGGAACTATACCTAAATTCATTTATGTCTCGGTTTAATGCGGTTTAATGTAGTTAAGCCCGCTTTGTTTGGCGATGAATGGAGTTGGCCGAACTTACTTGTGCCATTAGGTGAGTTAGGTAAGCAACAGTAAAGACGTTTAGTCAAACGGCATTTGTGTTCGGTACAATTTATCTTACAAAGAAAATTTAACTGGCTTTTGCTCACGGGTGCATCCGCGTTAATAAAATTGCACAGAGACAATATGTATTTTTTACAGTTTATTCCAAAGTTCCCTATGGATTAGAACCACACCCATCTTGTGGAGATGTTTTAGTGCAGTAAAAGTCTCGCATAACCTTATGCGCAATTGCATTGTATGCGGCATTTATCGTAGGATATTTTTTGAAGATTCAGAGGCTTAAGGCAAGTCTCCAAAAGGCACCAGATTTTTTTTAAACAGAATTTTTTAAATTTATGATACTTACAGTGAAATGGAGTTCGGAATTCTTTGTATTTTATGCACAAACTCAATTTATTCAATCATTATTTCTAAGATGTTTTTGTCAGGTGTAATTTTTTTTTTAATTTTTAGACGGTCCCCGAGAACAGTACTCTTTTAACACTTTTAAAATTAATGTCCACATTGTTTACACTGACATGATTCTGTTGCTTTGGTAATAATAAAAAGATAGGTCGAATTTAAATGTGATATTATGTTATGAACTAAACAAAAAAAAGTGAGTTAATAACAATAGTAATAGTAATAGTGAGTTAATAGTAGTTAAGTTAGTTAATTAAGTGTAGTTAGTTAGTGTAGGTCAGTGGCTCTAGCATGAGTTTACGATACTACACTCGCTAGCGAGAGCGTAAAACATTTATATGGAAAATTGATAATTTGACATTGACAGTTCACGATTTCCCATACAAAAGTATTACGTTCTCGCTAGCGAGTATAGTATTGGTGTAGTATCGTAAACTCATACTCTGTTCGCTCACATTGCGGATTTTTTTTTAATTTTAGCATTTTTTAACCTAAAAAGCGAACCGCCTTCTAAGCGAAAAGTCCGATTCGATTAAATTAGTCTAGGTCACAAGTTTAAATTGGTGTTAATTATTGATGAAGCTCCTAAAAATAAGTATGATAGCTCGTAGGATTCTGAATTAGAAAAAAAGGCATTTATTTTATCGCCAAAAACACAAAAATTTTATAGAAATTCATTAATAGTTGAAATTTTATAAAGGTGAGAGACATTTCATCGTGAGCACGGAGTCTGTATTATCGAAGTTTATAAGCCATACAGTGATACGTGTAAACGACGTAACTTTGTCGCTCTGTAATGCCAGCAAAAGCCAGGATTACATTCGCACTAATCTTCGGGCGACGTCGCGCGGAAGATTTACCCGCAACGCGTTTACCAACTGGGTTACTCTGCGTTCTGTCTGCTTGGAATTCGCCTCGCGTTTACAAAGTAATTGAGCACAGTGTCGGCGTGTGTTCCGAAACGGAATTTGTTTTAGTTAGTTGTTTTGCGTCGTTAAATGTATTACAAATTAATTTTCGCAGTACACGTTGGCCTCGATAGTTTGTTTTGAAATTGCTTTGATTGTTACTTTTTTTAAGCGTTCGGATGCTATGCTAATGAGATACTTGTACTTGTGATGTGTTAATTGTGTGATTACATGATCACCTGTGACCCGTCAAGCTACCTGTCGAGTTTTACATAAAATAAAAATAAAGAAGGGTTGAACTCAGTGCGCTCAGAGCACTTTTTTATCTATGCTAGGAGGTATACCCGCTATCAAATTAGTTTAATCTTAATTTAATGTCCATCACTTAGTAAAAATATCGTCATAAATAGACTGCAATAACTTCGTAAGGTTTTGGCATCTCTTACATACGTAACGAAAAATTCTAAGCAGTCTCTTCTCGCCGCCTCCTTGCGCGATATGCTGCGTTCGCAAAACGCGAACATCGCCTGTAACGCAAGTTCTCTGTCGACTGATTTGCGCCCACCGCGAGCGATAGAATTATAGAAGTGAAGTGAAATTATAGAAAGTGTAATTTTGTTTTCAATTTATAGAGAGATGCTCAAGGTAGTCTCGTTCACATGTCAAAGGAGGCATGATATTACAAGATTGCGGAGTGCGTAGTCTCACTGTGCACAATGCGGCCCCTTCAAACGCAAAGGCGTTCCACGTTTTAATTGTATTGCATTAATAAGTTCGCCCGTTAATTAAACTGGGAGACAAAATGGCGAAACAGTTTACTCAGCGTTATTCAAATAAGACACTAGACGATCTTTAATACTGACGCGGCGAATTTGAGTGCACTCTTAATAATAATTTAATAATAATTTTTTCAGTAGTATAAAACTGTTGATAAATACCTGTTGTTGGTGACCCGAACGTGGCCGCTGGTCGCGAAAGAAAGAAAATTTACTTTTTGGTTAGTCGATGTTCCGAGTGTGCGAGCGGTTCGGTCTACGACATAGCAACGTCGATGACATAGCATGTGCCTTGCGCGGTAGTCGGGAGCATATCCGTGACTACCTTGAAAAAGTTAATCGATTGTCGCTCACAATCTCGATTCACCCTCTTTTTTATATTTAAAAGATATATCAATTATCCGTCGCAGCGGAAATGAAGGTAAACAAACAATATATATACTAGCGACCCGCCCCCGGCTTCGCCCGGGATGCAATTTTTATATATAAGAACATTCCCCGTTTATTCCTCTTTCCATTAGTGAAAACCGAATTAAAATCCCCCCGTCTACCCGTTACCGCGTGATGCCGTGATACTTAGAGTAAGTAAATCATTAAAAAAATGGTATACAACACCATGTGTGATACATAATATATACAAATTCAGTAGAGAATTGTTTCGTTTAAATGTAATAAAAACAGATTTCATTTTATTTTTGTACATTTAGTTTACTTAATTCATTTTCAGTATTCATTTTTTTAAGAAATTTAATTTATTTCAGCTAATGGGTAAGAAGTTTCTCCGCTAACTTCTTCGAGAAAAGATTGTGTGCATGTTGCTTGTATAAGTTTGTAAGGTTACATATATATAAATTTTATTAAGGTTACATTTGTATATTGAATAAAATGTAAGTAAGTACATTTAACCTGGGAAGCAACCCAAGCAAGTTAAGTAGGTATAAAATGCGACAATAGAAACTCAAGTACAATCGCCGTAAAGAAGAAACTGTGTCTATAGCTCATGATGTGTTGTCTGCTAACGAAATGTAAACTGCACACGAGACAACTGAATATTTCAGTCGTCGGGAGAGTATAATATAGTAGTCGAACGCCTCAGGTTTTGTTCCTGTTTCATGTTATAATGTTATAAATTATTCATATTCCCCACGTGAGAGGATTTGGGCACAGTACAATCACGCACAGTAGTCTTTTAGCGGTAGATAAACTTATCGATTTAGAATTATTTATACAAAAGATCGGCAGGCAGGCTGACAGTCTATTTGATAACAGATGGCTAACGACGCCTATTAAAACAAGCAACGCCATAGGAAGAAGGAAAATTTGCATGTGTTTAGATTTCTTAAAACGTTTTGTTTATTAGACGGAACTGAATGCATTTGTTACAAAGATGGCCGGGAACAGAGAGAACACGACCAGTGTTGCCAAGTCAACTCTAAAACACCACAAATTGGTGTTGCCAATTTATTGTACTGAACAGCATAGCATGCTATTATTTCACGGCGGTGGTCTGCTGTAAGGCGGTAACTGCCGTCAGAACGCAGAGTACAAATCTTGGCAAAAAAATTAGATATTTTTTTATTTTTTTTAATGTTAAGGTCGGCAGACAGGCAGACGGTCCACTTGATGGTAGGTGGCTACCGTCGCCTATAACACAGGTGGTAGGTGGCAACGCCATGGTAAGTGGCAACGCCAAAGCTGCTGCAAGTGCGCTGCCGACTGCAGTAGGATTAAGGATAAGGGATTAGGAGTGGATAGGGAAATGGGCTCTGGCATCCCTTACTCTCTCACCGAAACACAACAGCACACGTGCTGTTATTTCACGGTGGTCTTCTGTAAGGGGGTGGTTACTGCCGCCAGACGGGCTGCCCAAATGACTGCGAAAACGCAGTGTGCCCTGCCACTACTTTCCAAATCCAGACAGAGCCAAATTTGAAAAGTTGATTTTTCAAAGTTGACCCTGCCGGGAATCGGACCCGAGAACCCTAGAACAGAGTGTTAAGGCAAGCACCCTAACCACTCATCCAACATTCTTTTATTTATTTATTTTAGTGGTGTGTTTCAGAGATCTGTAAAAGAAATCTTGCTGGGTCAGCAGTGTACCTACATCACTCCTGATGTCGTTAGCATCCAGACTACAGTAGTCACATACTATCAAGTCTGCATGCCAAACCTGCCTTGTATAAAAAGTATTTGAAGTGAAACACTTTTTAATCGTGAATTTTTAATCAACCGTCAAAAAAATACCCAAGATTATGACGATCCTGAGAAGAAACCACAAGAGAAACTCGGAATACCATTATTTTTGTAAATTTTAAAACGAAAAATATATATAATAATTTCATTTCTTACAAATATTATACACAAATCATAGTATCCTTGCATAGTAAAAAGTGAAGTCTCTGCCCTCGTCTGTCTGTCTGTCTGTCTGTCCATGCAACGGATTTTGATGAGGTTTACACTAATGGAAAGAGGCTAAACGAGGAAGGTTTTTATATATAATTTGCACAAAAAAGTTGCACCTGTGCGAAGCCAGGAGTGTGTGGCTAGTATAATTATAATACTAAACACAATATGAGCTCAGAATCATTTAAAAAACAATTATTCTAAAATAACATTTCGAACAGAGTTTAGTTTGGTTTACACTTTTAAATTTATTTATAGGTATGTCTCTAATTATCTCGGGAAATTTATTACAAGTCGTATACACTGACCTATAAAATAATTACTTATCTCATGGAGACGTTTTATGTGCAAATTTATTATTTTTAAACCTATCATTAAAATTTTATTAAATATATAGAATAAAAAACATAAACATACACTATCATTCGATGTATAGGTAAATACCTATATTATATATCATATAGGATTACATAGATAAACTGTTATTTTTACAATGTGGTTCAGGTAATAGGAACATATAATTTTATGATACATATTTACGGCATTTTCACGGCAATACAGGAACGATAATATTTGATTTATTTAATGACGCCATACGAGTACGTCGGCGGTGGAACCCTTATCGCATCCCTCAATCCATTACAGGGTTAAATAACTTTGTTAACACTTTTATAGGAACCAACGGCTGAATATTTTTTATACGTACATTATATAATAGGTGATTCAAATAACAATAGCCTTAGAGAAAACTGGTAATGATCTAAACCCCTGCACACAAGTGACAAACACGTTTCCTCATAGTTGCACAGAAGCAGTCCTGGCAGAACCTGGGCAGTGCCGGAAGCACCAAACATATTATTAAACGCATTATTATATTAAGGATGTCAAGTTGAGTCCAGACTATATCATCTATCAACTATAAAAAATTTACTCTTTAAATTTATTTAAAGATTATAGATCCGCAGTCTTTCCTCAGAGAAAAGTTCAAAGAAATAAAGATTTTAACTGTTACATGTCAGTATATTTATGAAAATTTAATTTACGCGCATAAAAATATTAGTCAATTTAATAAAAAATGTGATGTACACAATATAGGTGCTAGGTTTAAAAATGATGTAGATTTATACAAGATATGTAATTCTTTTGTGGGTCAGTGTATACGGTTTTATTTTAAACTGCCTGAGATGATCAGAGCCTTATCTATAAATAAATTTAAAGATGTCATTAAAACCAAACTCCTCTCGAAAGGCTATTATAAGGTTACTGATTTTATTTAAGTGACAATGAAGCCTGGAATTAAAGCCTGGATTCGGAGCTCACACTATGTTTAGTATTGTATATGTACTTTAAGTATTAAGTGTATAATTATAATTGTTGTAATTTTTATATTTTAAAGATGACAAAAAAAATAGTATCCCGAGTTTCTTTCGAGGTTTCTTCTCAGGATCGTCATCTTGTCTTTTTTCCGAAACCTTGGTAAATTTAACTGCTAAATTTAAATGGCGTTCATAAGAGTTTCTTAGAGAAACCTAATTGATAAATAAATATTTTGATTTGATTTGATTTTTGATATAAAAATAGGTTATAAAACATATTTATAGAGCAGGTGTTATAAGTGCGAAAATGTGTTATATATCATTTGCGCGTGAGTCACTCATTATGCGATCGAGACAATTGTAGACACGTTAGATAACATTGTTATATTGCACTGTTATTTTAATGTGAAATGTTATCCAACAATGTTAAATAACGTGAACGTGTTATCAACAACATGTTATTAAATTTGAAAGCACAGTTCACTGTCTCAAGGTAGAGCACATCCACCGACTACTCGTTTAGAACGACGCACAGAATGCTCCAAAAACGCGAGATATCATACATAGGCTTCAAAGACAAAGTTCTATACTACCTCTCTATGATTAATATAACGTAATCTGATTAATGGAACAAAAAAAGTGTGTTTGTCAGCTCCGACGCACTACTGGGGCCCTAGCCAAGATGCAAACTATTGCAAACGCTTCCTTTGCCCGGTGCCGGCCCGGTGATTGGTTGTTGTAACAGACAACAACCAATCACCGGGCTTTATTTCTTTCGTTTCGTAAGTACGCAAAGGAAGCGTTTGCAATAGTTTGCATCTTGGCTAGGGCCCCTGGAGTTACTCCGTACGATTGTCTTTGATTATGCAACAGGAAAAGAGGGTAAATAAACGCGCCATCTATAATACTGTTACGTGTGGGGTGAGTCAATCTGCCGTGTAAGGGCGAAAATCAACTATTTATTTCTACAAACCAACGTGACTTCCAAAAGGGCTAAACGAAAGGTCCGATAAAACCGTTAAACTTGCCAAGAGTCGTCAATGATTCCCTTTGAGTCGCACGTAAGTTCCGAAGTATCGCTATCGAATCGCAGAATCGTACTGTCGCTATTTTTTTTTTTTTTTTTTTTGTTTTCGAGAGAGGAAACCTTCAAAAGGTACCTGCGAAGGGATAAGACAGCACTGTGGACTGCTTATATTCTCATGGTTATGTGAGATTTTTACACACTAAAACCTCTCCCGGTTTGCTTAGCTTTTAGTCCTAGGACTTTTAAAGCGTAAACGGACCTTGCCGCGAGCGTTTAAAAACACTCAGCCCTGCAAACACAGCGATCGGGAAAATCGCGAAATAGGAAGGGGGAAGCTAACAGTTAAAGGAAGCTTAACTGTTGCTATATGGAGACCCGGGAGGGTCACGGAGGTTAACCTCTTTCTGGCACTCCGTATAGGCCTAGTTGTCGGTTGAACGACATTAACTAGGCGGTGGGGAGCGGCTTAATGGCCGTGAATGGGGACATCGGTATCCCCGCCTCATTGTATGAGGACGGGGGCTATTAGCGTTGAGAAGCGCTAACGCATGGGGCCACGGAGACGTCTGGGAGGTCTACCTCTCCTTCTGCCTCCGTGTGGACGTCTAGGTGCCGGTTGTACGGCATCATCTAGAGCATAAAGGACGGCATTTGCAGCCGTGATGTGGTCGTCGGGGTCGAGGAGGGCGTGCCTGGGCCTCCTACAGGACTGGATGTGTTTAACATCGGGATCGGGGGTGTAAGATAATGAATCCACGATTAGTGGATTGGGGTGATGAGGGACTTTATCGTAGTACTTAAGGGCGAAATCCTTAATGCACTCGACTATAGACGGGAGATCCAGGTCGTAGTGAAGATCTACGTTGCGGACATACCATGGACAGGCCACGGCATTTCGCATGAAACGGTTTTGAATCCGTTGGAGAGTATTAATGTGGGTGCGGGCAGCATGTGCGAACACAGTGCTGGCGTAAGTCATAATAGGTCTCACGCAGACCTTGTATAGTGTCACCTTATTAAGAAGGGACATTCTACTGCGCCTACCTAGGAGACAAGATAGGCGACTGAGGATAAACGCTGCCCGATCGCGGACGCGCTTGATGTGGGGTCGGAAGGTGAGCCTCGCGTCGAGAGTGACGCCGAGGTATTTGGTCTCGTTCACCCATGGGATGACTTGACCGTGAAGAGAGATCTGACCGAGAGTGAGTCGATCAGTGGCTTTAGGTTGACGAGGGACGTCAGGGAGGGGACGAGTCGGCTCCCAAGAAAAGAACACTGCTGCGCTTTTCTCGGGATTAACCTCGATCCTCCACTTGACGAACCAGTCACCCAGGGAGGTGACGGCGGATTGGAGGGTACGAGTTAGTAGCCCTCGATGTCGGGCGGAGTAGTAAAGACATGTGTCGTCAGCGAAAAGGGACAGTTCGGCCTTTTCGGTGCGAGGGATGTCGTTTGTGTAGAGGGAATATAGGGTAGGGGAGAGGACTGAGCCCTGGGGGACACCAGCCCTGATGGGTCGGGGTGTTGAGAGAGTGCCCTCCATTCTGTAACGGAAGCTACGATCGGTCAGAAAGTCCCGTATTATAAGTACGAGACTTTCAGGCAGTCCGATTTGATATAGCTTGTATATCAAACCGGCGTGCCATACCTTGTCGAAGGCCTTCGCCACGTCAAAGAAGACAGCTCCGGTGCTAACACGTTTGCGTCTGTTCGTCAGTCCTGTGAGTATGTGCTCGACTAAGCGATGCACCTGATCGACACTCGAGTGTTTGGCTCTGAAACCAAACTGCTCGTTAATAAGGACACCTTTCGAATTTAGACAATTCGAAAGGCGCGCCATTAGGATTCTCTCGTAGAGCTTCCCAATGGAGCTGAGGAGACTGATCGGTCTATAGCTAGACGGATGGGATCTGTCCTTGCCCGGCTTTGCAATGCCGATAACTATCGCTTCCTTCCAGGCGGCTGGAAAGAAGCGATCTTGCAAGGACGCATTGAAGATGCTTACTAGTAGGGACAAAAGTAGTTCCGGGAAGATCTTCAGTATCTTGTTAGAGATACCGTCGATTCCCGGCGATTTATTGGGGCTTAAACTCCTTATGTGGTCCACCAGTTCCTGAAGGGAAACTGGGTCCAAGGAGTCGGTGGGGGTTTGTGAGCTGCGACGCTCGACCTCCTCCTCCACTCGGGCGACGTGGTTTACGTCTACCGGCTGGAGGCTGGGCGAGCATTGCGCTTCGAGCGAGTCGGCAAGAAGTTCGGCCTTCTCGTCGTCGTCAAACGCCGGAAGGCCGGAGGGTCGGTTTAGTGGTGGGGTTTGGGTCAGGTTGGAATCCATCTTCAACGATCTCGCCACCCTCCAGTACGCTAGATGTGAAGGCGAGATGTCGGACAACAGACGGTTCCAGCTGTTGTTGCGGAATTCCGAAATACGAGCTTTAACTTCCCTTTGCAGGGAGCGTAGCCGCACCCGGTTTTCCACGGAAGGGAATGAGTCATAGGCACGAGTGGCGGCGTTCTTCGCCCTCAGCCGCCGCCTCACTTCTTCAGGGAGCTCCCATCGGCGATCGTTCGCCGCTGGGACCACCCTGGAGCAGCTGCTAATGCAGTCGTGGAGGTGACAACCGAGGCCTCGGATAGCCTCCGCTGCGCCGTCTGGCCCACTGATTGTGTCGGGAATCTGGTCCAGATGCTGAGAGAGGGTCCCGAGGGACTTCTTCAGTCTTTTCCAGTCGATGGTCGTGGTGGATTGCGGAAAGCGATCGGTCTGCCGGCCCAATTTGAGAAGGACGGGGCGATGGTCGGAATTGAGCTCGTGAATCGTCTCAATTCCTGTTAAGTGGAGAGAGATATTACGGAGCAGGGCAATGTCGAGTATGTCTGGTCTGTGGTTCGTATTGGAAGGGTAACGCGTGGGCGTTGTCGGCGCGATGATATTAAAATTAAGAATGTCAGAGAGTCTGCTCAGAGTCCCGCCGTTAGGCGTGGCCCCGAGACAGTTCCAACTGGCGTGCTTGCAGTTAAGATCTCCCGCTAGGATGACAGAGTCACCGAGGTTGAGGAGTAACTCGAGGTCACTTCTCAACAGTGGCTTTGTCGGGGATAAATAGACTGATGCTATGATGACTGACGGATGGTCAGTCATGGCAAGACGACAGACCGAGGCCTCCATGTGTGTAAGAGGAGGTGTGTCGATGGGAATGCAGTGTAGGGACCTCTTGAAGTAGATGAGCGTACCTCCACCGCGGGCGGGAGTACGATCGTTACGTACTATAGAATATTGGGCAATACGCGGGTCGCGCCTGCTAGGTTTCAAGAATGTTTCTTGAATTAGCATGACGTCGACTTGGTGGGAATTGAGAAACTCCTGGATCTCCGTCTTTTGGGCAGTGATGCCATTAACGTTGAAGAACGCTAATGACAGTGAAGAGGGAGCTAATCTTTTGGCCGGAGGGGCCATTTAAAATCTATTAAATGGAGTACCCTGGAGTCGTTCCAGGGCCTCAAATACGTGCGCGTATTGCGCAACTAAATTTAAAAAGGAAAAAGTGTCGTTGCACTTTTGGAATTCGAGAGAGACTGCGATGAGCTCTCTCATGCTAACAGCCTCGCCGAGCCTTCTCGCGAAGTCGACGAAGCTGTTAGGGGGGGAAGACACAGGAGCTGGTCCCGGTCTGGGGGGGTGAGGCGCAGATGCCTTCGGTGGTTGGGGGATGTGGGCCCTAGGGTCCCTCTGTCTCCAGGCTGGTGCTGGAGCGGGAGCTGGCTTTGGCGTGGGCCTCGGCCAGGCGGGTGGAGTAGCCACTGGTTTGGCCAGTGGCGGGAATTGGGCAGCGCTGTTGAGCGCTGGCGGGTGTGGCCTTTGGGAGGGCCGATTGGAGGGAGCACGGCGGGAGGCCTTAGGGGCCTTCCGCTTGGGTGCTTTGGGGCACCCGCGATAGTTGGCGGGGTGGCCGTGTTCTCCGCAGAGAACGCACGCCGGGGGCTCTGACGAGTCCCTTTGGCGTTGGCACTCGGAAGTGGCGTGGTCGCCCAGGCACTTTACGCACCTCGGCTTCGCAAAACAATTGCGAGCCGAGTGGCCGTAATATTGGCATCCGTACTGTCGCTAGCTCGCCACTTCGCCTATTTATATCCGCTGCCAATCGTCTAGATCTTTCTCGAATTTAGTACAAACAAACAACAAACAAATACAAGTAAACAACTTTTGTAAACACGTATTGTAAACAAGGTCATTGAAAGTTCGGGAACGCTATTTCTGTTGAATGTGAACTTTATGTTGTGTGCATAAGGACCAATTTCCCTTGACAATAACCGGAGCGTGGCGTGACTTCTATTCTCGGGTGGAACTTTCCAGTTTTGTTGTCAGGCGAGAACGCTTTTCTAGAACGTTCCATGGTGAGTCATAACAATACTATAATAGAATTAGGTGAAGCGGCGACATCTATGTTGGGTAGAACTGTTTAGAAAAACATAACGCTTTTTAGTTAACGCTTGTATTAATTTTACTCCTCACAAAATTTCCATAGTGGGGGCCTTATAAATGTAATTTCGTTTCTTATAGTCAGTATTTTTCAAAATAGCAATCAATTTTCACAAAACAATGATTATTGTAGTTGTTTTATGTATTGTACATAGTGTGTATGCATCTCTCTCTCTCTCTCTCTGTGTGTGTGTGTGTGTAAGAGGGAGAGAGAATGAGTGTGAATAAGTTTGCATTTGCCTGCAGGCCATCTGTATAGATATCTACTTTTATAAGTTTATAATTGTTCCAAGAATAATCGAATTAAGTCAGATATAATAATCAAGATTCCATTTCTTCATAAAAATGCTCAACTTAATCATTTCGTCGAGCCTTTTTGCAGTAATGTAAATAATTTTTGAAATCGACTTACAAGAGAATGCATTTTATACTGAAAATAATTCCTTTGGCATTTGAATTTGAACTCACGTGCACTCCTTTGGTATTATTTAAATAAGAAACAATAAAAGATCGCACCGTTTATTAGTGGGCCGATAGTTAGGGAGACATCTTAATCCTCATATTTATCCGTTGGCCGCAACTTGAGCCACTGTAGCGAGAAACGCCCGAGCGGCTAATTGTTCCTACGCGAGACAGGTGATGAGATCATCTCTCAAATACATTTTAAAAATAATAATTTAAAAGTTTTATTTGTAGTAAAACTTATTACTACAAATAAAACTATACTTATACTAGATTTAGTATTGCTACAGTTCGAGCCCCAAAGTAAAAATATGTAAATGGTTTCGTACTATTTACTTTGTAAGTGGTATTTTCTTTTATTTTGAAAATGACTCAAATGTAGTCACGTGGTAAACTGGGTAGCATTAAATAACAGCATAATGGAAGCCTTTGTATTTGGTTTTTTTTTTTTTTTTTTTTTTTTATGTTATGTCGACAGACAGGCTGACGGTCCACTTGATGGTAGGTGGCTACCGTCGCCTATAACACAAGCAACGCTACAGGTGCTGAAAGTGCGCTGCCGACTACAGTAGGATTAAGGATAAGGGATTAGGAGGGGATAAGGAAATGGGCTCTGGTATCCCTTACTCACTCACCGAAACACAACAGCACGTATATGCTGTTATTTCACGGTGGTCTTCCGTAAGGGGGTGGTGACTGCCGCCAGGCGGGCTGCCCAAATGACTGCGAAACGCAGTGTGCCTTACCACTGCAGCAGTAAGGCCATTCTTTACACTCATTTTGCCTTTTTTCTTTTATTCTAAAAATAAAAGGATATTCTCTCTTTTCTATATCTTCTATTTGTTTCCCGCTTACATATAAACCGTCTTAACGCATTTTATATAAGGAATTATTTATATACGACACAAGAGGAAGGTTTTTGTATATAAAAAAGTTTGAGCCCATTGGATGAGGCAAGCACCCGCCTTAATGCTCTGTTCTAGTGTTCGATTCCCGGCAGGGTCAACTTTGAAAAATGAACTTTTCAAATTTATCTCTCGTCTGGACCTGGAAAGTAGTGGCAGAGCACACTGCGTTTCGCAGTCATTTGGGCAGCCCGTCAGGCGGCAGTAACCACCCCCTTACAGAAGACCACCGTGAAATAACAGCACGTGTGCTGTTGTGTTTCGGTGAGCGATGTAAGGGAGCACATTTCCCTATCCCTTCCCAATCCCTTATCCTTAATCCTATTGTAGTCGGCAGCGCCACTTGCAGCAGCTTTGGCGTTGCTTGTGTTATAAGCGACGGTAGCGACCTACCATCAAGTGGACCGTCAGCATATCTGCCGATCTTAATATAAAAAAAATGTTTTTGTCCGCAGCATCACATGGATTCTAAAACGATTCAACGCCTTTAGTAGATTCTAAAATATTTCTTAAACTGGTTCAAATAAAATCAATTGAATGTAGACTTTCCGGGATCGTGGGTCGGGTCGCGGGTCGCGGGTCGCGAGTCACAGCGACACGTAGCTAATAAAGTTTAATATCGGCGGCATAGGGCTGGCGCGGGGTTACGCAGGGTCGGTACGAACCGTTGGCAGAATAAAGTCGTATAATAAGCCGCGGAAAGCCATATTTCCGGCGCTCCGTGCGATATCGACAGAAGTGAACTCATCAGCGATCATTGTTGCGGAACAAACGGCGCGTGTCCATTGCGTGCCAACATACGTTACGACGATCAATGACGAGATTTTTTTTTATTTTTTTTTTATATTAATAAAAGGTGGCAGACAGGCTGACGGTCCACTTGATGGTAGGTGGCTACCGTCGCCTATGGACACAAGCAGCACCAGGGGGGGTACGTGCGCGCTGCCGACCTTGCAGGAATTTATTTACTGCTCGCTTGAAGTAGCCCATATTGTAGCTAGATGGAAAAACCTTAGAAGGGAGACTGTTCCAAAGATCGCGCGTCCGTGGGATAAAGTTTCTACTCATCCGAACTGTGCGCAGCGGCACTTTATCCAAGTAATGCGGATGAACTTCGCATGTATGGCGCGCAGTGCGGTGGTAAAAGTTTGAGGTAGGCATTAATTGGAACAACTCATCCCATCCGAGCACTCGCCATTGTACAGACGGTAGAACACACAAAGAGAGGCTACATCTCTTCTTAAACTAAGTGGTTCTAATCGTTGCTGTATGAGCATTGGATCGTCAACAATTCGAACCATTCGACGCTGTAAGGTGTCAAATGGATCTAGCTGGTACTTAGGCGCGCCATTTGGGCCTTATAAAGAATAAGGCGCTGCTCTGGTGTGAAATACTGCTTTGCTCTGTTCAACACGCCAATTTTTTTTGAAGCTGGACTAGTTAACTAACTTAACTACCAGCTTTTGCCTGACGATAAAACGTGAAAAAATATTAAATAATTTCAAACCGAATATAATTAAAAAAATACTTCAAAAACAACATAAAGTCGACACAAAGGCAAACACTCAGTACAACTATCATAGTCCATAGAATATTTTATTTACTCGAAATATTTTCATGAACATTATGTATATCTAATAATTTATAAACTTTTTATACTATTTATTTTTAAATAGATTATAATTATCAACTTATAGTACGGTCATTCTATGAATGCGTTTTTGACATTTCTTTATGTCCACTGCATAAAGTTCATTTCCGAATAAACGATACAGAAAATGTATGGAATTGACACCTGTCAGAACAGCACTCTTATAACGGCCGGAGTATAGACAGACCGCGGTTTTAATGGCCGCTCGCGCAGCTTGCGGTGGCGACAGATATATGGATAAGTAAATGGTGGGAGTGAGACAGCACATACCACAGCGCTCTACTATCAATTAATTTGAATTAACAATTGGCTTTAGGAAGAATCATTCCAAACTTTTTAATTATGTAGGCTTTAAACTTTTTAATCATGTGTACGTCATATAATCATGTATGGCAATGACGAGGCCATGAGCAATGGCCCCAAACAGTTAATCAAATGAGAAATGTATTCGGTATGACATTAGAAAGAACTATTCGCGGTTACCTTTAAAGATATTGCCCGAATATCTAAGCGAATCACCTAGCACATAGAATTAGTAAGCGAAGGTGGTAACAGTTCATATAATATGAGAAGAAAAGTCAACCGAAGCGACAGTAATGTACCGAAAGAAGCTAAGACCACCTATACCCAAAAAGATCCTACGTCCTAACAAGGGAGCAGGAGAACATAATGAACATACAGAACATGAATTATTAAAAAAAAAAAAAAAAAAGTTGTACTTTTAACATAAGGCCGAGGTCAAAAAATAGTTTTTAAGAATTTTTGTCTGTTTGTCTGTGCGTTTGTGCCTTTGTGCACGCTAATCTCTGAAACGGCTTAACCGATTTTAGTGTTAGTTTTATTCCAATCGGTTTACAAACAGCACATGCTTTCGGCAGCTCTCGGTATATATAGGAAATCAACCACTCTCGGTATCCGCGTCGATTTTCAGAACTACACCGAAAGATACAGAGCGTTTCCGACTTGGGACAGCAGATATAACGTAACGCGTTATATCTGCTGTAAATTGCTGAGGAGTTGGGTATCCCGCAGACTACTTGTTTTTTTTTTTTTTTTTTTTTTTTTTTTTTGGCGAGGAGTAATCCGCTTACAGATCTCCTGTCGCTGGTTAGACCGCAGAAGTATGTGGGGGTCGCCCAGCACCTGATCATAGCGGCACTGGGAATACCCACTAAAACTCCCCGGTGTCTCCTTGCCCTTTGAGCGGGGCGGACCGGGTTCTGCCGAGGCAACAACTCCGATCCACCCCAGGGGGGCCTAGTCATTGCTGACTAGGCTAACTCCAATGAGGGATTGCCCAGAGACACCCAGGCAATCCCCAGACGGGGGGAACCTTGTGCAGGCACACATAGTTCGCCAACCATGTGCGCAGGTCCCCAGACTACTTGATGCTACAGCATCACGTCATAACGGGCATTTGAATATGCTTCGCACATCGATCACAAAGACTTTACGGTCGACAGATTTGTGGGGATCGGTGGTCGATAGAATTTATGGAACTTTGAACAGTAACTTGAGAAAATAAATCTTAATCTTTTTCTGCGTATTTTCTTATGCAGTTCACCCCCTAGCATCCCACTATTATATATAAAAGATATAGAATATATTACAAAATTAGTCGTGTTATGTTAAGTTAAAATTAAGTTAAGTTTAAATTTAATCTGTACATTTGAACTAAAACTGAATCGCATTCTGTCCTTTTAATTAAGAGACGGATTGATGTTTGTGTACGCACAATATGAAACGGGATAAAGCTATAATTATTTTTGTAACGAGATTTGTGTCCTTATCCAAAACTCAAAGCACGTAGGTAATGACATTTTTTATTTAGCTGGCTTCTGATTAAATATTCTGATTGGTTAATGTAGCGAGCTTAACGTTCCTCCCTCTATAATTTACGATAACTAATTTCTTGATGACATGCGAATAGGCCTTTTTCTAATATGAAAAAAAAAAAGTTTTTTTTTAATTACTTAAAACATTTATCAGCTCATCTGGAGACTCGTCTGGACAGTCCTCTACATGGGACTATGTGGAAATTATAACTAAAACTATATGAAACATTATGACACAGAAAACATAATATAAGCAGAAAATAGTGAATTTAAATTAAGTACATATCGCTATTTAAAAGTTGGGAGTGTATTCAAATCCCCTTTTATTAATATTTCCGTCCCCTTAAGTCAAGTTAAACTTTTTTACACTTTTCATACAAGATTTCGACGTTTGCTTTTATAAGCCTAGAGAATAGAACTAGGAAACATAAATTCATGCGTCATCTCTCGCATAAATGTCAAAGTGACATATAACGTAACGATTTTTAGTTAACGCTTGTATTAATTTTACCCCTCATAAAATTTCCATACCCGGGGCCTTTAATTATATGAAAATCGGTTCTGAAGGAGTAAACTCCAAAAATATGCGAATTGTACATTTTTAAATCTTTTTAAACAATCACATTTAAAAATAATGTGGATTTTATTTACCTATATTGTTGGATCTGATGTGGGGATAACCAAAAGATCCCGACCTACTACGCTAATCTTCTGATCCCACAACTTTCAGACCAATATGTGCGCTAATTTTCATGAAATTTTTTGAAAAAAATATTTTAAAAAAACTCCGAAAATATTTTCTAATAAACAATATTTTGTATAACTAACAGTTTGGTTTCATACTAGAGATGTTCACGAATGACGCTGGAATCAAATTGTTGTAAAACATTTTGGATGCCAGGGAGAGTCCAACGATATGTATGGCGTTTCCCTTGATTTATCCAAGGCTTTTGATCGTCTAAAGCACGAAACATCTACTGCGACTTATTTGATCTAAGAAAAGTAGTATTTTTGGTGGAATCCAAAGAATTAATATACACTGCGGATGCAACAGGGATCAATTCTTGAGCCTCTCTTATCATCATCTATGTATATAATCGATTTACCTTATCTTGTCTATGATAATCATGGAATTGCACTGTGTGAAGACGTAACGTCTTCATTCGTAGAAATTTTCGACGAAAACCGTCATTTGTATCATCATGCTGTAAATTCTCTTATAATCTAGGTAATAACCACCAGCTTTCGTCGGATGCAATTTTTTTTTGCAAATTAGTGAAAATCATGTCGAAATCCGTTGAGAAGTATGATTCAGGATATGCTGTTTCTTCACAGAATACTTAATGGTAAACTTGAGTGCGAGCATGTCCTTGGGCAGATTGGGTTCTGTGTCCCCTATAAATATCCCAGATGCCCCATCACTGATATTTTTAATTTGTATCCATGCCGAACTAACCTGGGTCGGCATCTTCCACTCGCCAGACTTTGCCTGGGTTACAACAAATTAAGCTACAAATTGCCAGATTTGGATATTTTTAAACTCACTCGCTGAAACTCACTCGTCAGTCGACTACTAATAAAATATAAATACTCTCTATATATTGTGTATGTAATGTATGTAACTTGTGTTTTTGTAACTTCAAACTGTAAATGTTGTTCACGCCTGTAATTGGCTTACATTATAAATCTAATATTACTTTAAAGTTAATTATGAAATTATAGTTATGTTAAGCTGTTGGTGTGTAAATAAATAAAGAAGTTAACGGAGAAGCTCTGTTCAGAGGAGGAAAGCTCTGTTTCTGCAGACTTGAAAACTTTTTAGACATTTAAATATATTCTTATTGAATACAATGGAGCAAGATAAAATGGTCGGGTTAATGCCATTATTAATTTTAATTAGCCGCGTCGCGTTTGAAAACTCGACGGAATTTTTAATTAGCCATTTTAGCAATATTTTATACCTACGTCGAACAGGTCGCCCATTCTCACACCAAATAATTATATAAATTTCATGGCAAAAAGATCATATCGAAATTTATTATAAACAATTTATTTATGCTTTCACTTCTAGTCCATTAATTTAGCTATACAAAACTCATTTACAGAGTGTATATTTTAGTAGTAGAATGTAGGTTTTCTCGGCCGGCATCCATATTAGTTGTGGGTTTCCGGAATGATGGCCCAGGTCTGTTGTGTAGTCCGTGTTAGAAGAAAAAGTACATCACATCACTGCACTTCACTTCTGCACTTTTCGACTTCTCGAGCGAGACCTGGGCCATCATCCCGGAAACCCACAACTCATATGTATATATAGTGTTATTTATAAGCAGAAGATGATGATTTTAGGCAAATAGGTGCTGACGGTCCCCTTGAGGTAGATGGCAATCGTTACCAATAAACACAAGTCATAGGAAATACAACTGAGCTGCCGACTTTGATCGGTTAAAGAACGGATGGCGAATCACAAAAACGAATGCACCATTTATTTCACCCTGGTCTTCTATGCTTTCACAGAAGACCAGGGTGAAATGAACGGTGCCCTGTTGTTTATAACTGCGGAATGTACCTACTGTCTCATACCAATATTACACATACAAATGTTTTATTCTGTATATAAAAATTATTTTATATCTTATTTTGCAATTGATTGTTTCAATTTGAAGGTTGTTAACATCAATATTAAATATGTTTTTTATAAAGAAATCGTTAGAACCCGCTTTCCAATGTGCCACTTAAGGCTCGAGTCTTCTAAAAATTAGTGTTCTTGCATAATTTACAGAAAATAAATGTTTTTTTACAGTTACTAACAAAAGAATAAATAAAATATATTTTATATTTATTGAAAGTGATGGATTTGAAATTTCAAAAATAATTTTTTAATTTTATTTTGATGCACATTTTAATAGCTCTATTGGGCGTTAAAAATGCCTCTATTTAGGTTGAACGCGTTGAAGGTCTCATTCAAGCACATGCTATGTAAAAATTATAACAAAAATACGAAATATATTCAGTTTACATTTATTCTCATATCGTTAGCAATAATCTAAACTGGTTACTTTTTTGATAAACGCTTTAGTTTTCTTATTTAAAGAGGTTTAAAAAGTTGTAGTTTCATGAATTTTACCACTGCAAATACATATATTTTTCTGTTGAAAAATTTTTTTAATGCAGTCGCTCTTAAAACCACTTGGTAATGACCTATTTTTTAATAAATTAATGAAAAAAAAAATACAAAAAATATTTTTTATATACTTTTTAATAATTGCAATTCATAACAAAAAAGACGCGTGAAAGTGCGCTTAGTTCTGTTTGCTAAGGTAGAGTCGCAAAGCGAGACCGGAGCCTTAAGTTCAACTTCAACTTCACCTTTTGTTTATGGCACTTTTAGGTTAGCGTCTAGCGACCATTACTGCCAATGACTCCTGAAAATAGCACAGTGTATGGCGTCGTTGACCGGTACCACTTAAATTAAAACGTGAAGGTATGTGAAGATTGACAAATGACGACCGTTTAAAGAGAATTTTCAAACGTGTGATGACCTACATTTGATAAACTTTCACCATTATCGATTGCTTCTATAAATATATTTGACAGTTTTTGTTCGTTTTAGACGTAAATTTTTAGGTAGGCTGTCAATTTTTTCAGGTAATATTAACATTTATTTTAATATAATATTAACCTTTATTATATGTTGGAGCCGTCACCGGGCCTTCCGCTCGCCGTGTTTTTCTCCACGACCGGGGCACGGCTGTGGCACGGACAGGGCCCGGTGAAGTATGAGTTGGTTCATACAAAAGCATACTATGAATATCTTGACCGGCCGTATTGCGGCCGGGGCACGGCCGAGGCACGATCCGGGTCCGGTGTAATGTAAATCCACCTTTAAATGTTCGATTGCACGCGAAAATTGAAGATTGTCAAACCCTCGCGTTACCAATACTAATCGGAAACTCAAGGGGACTCGGATGGTGGCTCGAACCAGAAATTTATACCTTTAGTTTTAATCAAGCGAGCTCGGCCATATGTTCGCCTCATAATAAATAATAAAATAAAAAAGCCCTTTATTTCATGCACAATCCTTTTCTACATAAGTAACCTCGTTAGGATTTTTCTTTTTTTTTTCTTTGTTCAATATTGATAAAAGTTTATTTGCTATATTTATTTCTAATATCATCTATACATTTTATTTTTAATAAGTTTTTTTCAAATCATTATTAAACAAATGAATATTCGTTGTCAGTAGCATGAACCCCCCTTCAGGTAAAGGCCTCCTCCAAAGATTTCCATTCGTCTTTATTCTCGGCTGTCTTCATCCAACTCGCTCCAGCTATCCTTTTGACGTCGTCTTCCCAACGTGTGCATGGTCTGCCGGTCCGGCGTTTACCGGTGGGCCCGTCCCATATGGTAACTTCATATGTCCACCTGTTGTCTTTAAGCCGTGCTACATGGCCAGCCCATTTGAACTTTAGCTTTTGGGCATAACTTCGCGCATCTATAGTTTTAGTAACACTTCTTATTTTTGTGTGACGGATCTTGTATATTTTTTTTATTTTGAGCATGCTGCGTTCCATGCCTCTCTGGCACCTTGTTCGCCTCATACAAAGTCCAAAAACGGTCTACTTTTCCGAGCGGCGCCGAAGCCAATGTTCTTAGAAATTGGTTAATAACTTTGGTTAATAGCGAACATTATACCACCACTACCTATAGGTAATATTCACAGTTTGCACGGCTTTAATGTCAAACTAAAATATTTTTTTAGATCAAATCCATTTGAATCTTTTATTTCTCAAAAATAGGATAATATGATCACTTTTTTAAATTCAAAAAACTATTACCGGAAACAAAATAGCGTTCTAGGAGAGAAGATACTTTCCAGAACTAATATATTTTATATGGGTTACGGAAAAAAAATTGCCAGTGTAAACAGTGTGATAAGTAATGGAGCTTTGCAATATTCCAATAAGGGCGGTACTTGCAATACGGGAGACGGAATGTGGTCTCATGTCAACAAGTCCTCTCCTCAATTGATTACATTATATCCACCTACTGTTACCATTTACCAGTCACGATTCTTTCGCTGATTGCTTTATTCGTTTGTAAGAATAGCTAAAGCCCGCGGCTTCGGTTGCCTTAAATTTTGATTCGGCAACGCACCGCAATTTTTTAAATGTACTAAAGTCGATTATTTCTGAGTAAATATTTTTATTAATCCTAACTAATAATTGTTGCAATCATCATACCATTTTGCAACACATTGTCAGGAACACAGAGAAGGTCATTATTATGGTACATTTTATCCAGAAAAAAAATTCACGAGGGATTCTCTAGAAATAAAAATAAAAAATTCAACGCCCGAGAAAAATATTAGTCAGTAATTTAATAAATTATGTGCCATCATTTCATGGTTTGACAACGATGGACCTGTGGCGCGACCAGTTGTGTTATGAAAAATTATGCTATGAAACGTATTAGGTACCACTTAAGAAAAAGGTGGTAAAATATATATTATGGAGTCCAAAAAAAAGTGCTCAGAAGAAAAAAAAAAGAATAAATATTTTGATCAGCAAAATATCCATTTGGTCAGCAACTTTTTTTGGCTGACCTGGTACTTGCTGACCAAATAGGTTTCTTAGCTGATCAATTATTTATTGGTTAGGTTAGGTTAGTTTTTTTTTGCTGATCGATTAAATAACAGCCAAAAAAATACAGGAGAAAAATCGTTCCTTTTGAGCATTTTTTTTGGGAAATGTTGTTTATGCCTACTTTTTAGTACTTTGTTTTAGTAAAAACACACATTTTTATCGAAATAAAATATAGTCGATGTTATACACGCTATCTCAACATCAGCCCACAATAAAATAAACAAATAAACCAACTAACTGATTTGGTAGCACTAACAACTCCAAATTAGAGAGTAAGGGATGCCAGAGACTGTTCTATTGGTATGGGGTAACACTCTAGCATTCCTTATATCTTATCCTGTATGTTATGCAATGTCCACCTACATCTTAGTGGACTAACAGTCTGTCAGACTTATATAACCTTAAATAAAAAAAATGTTGCAACTTTAAAATACTAAGAAAGTAATGAAGAAACTTTAAATGAAGCTCTAATTAAACCCGACAATAAAAGTTTCAGATGGGTTTAATTTTCTTCATAATACCGTTACCCAAAGTAAGTTCGCTCACTATAATCGCTATATGTTCACTCCGTCGTAAGTCTGGAGGCTGGAGGTCCACTTGAAGGTGGATGGCTACCGTCGCCTATAACACAAGCAACGCCTACAGGTGTTGCAAGTGCGCTTTCGACTTTAGTCCCGTGTTTGGGCTTAAAGATCCCTTATAAAGTTTAAGGGATTAGAAAGGATAGACAAATTGGTTCTTTCTGGTTCAGATCCGGCTCGAAGGACCACACTGTGCGGACTGATTGGTTTAATGCGCGGGCGCGGCGCAGTTGTACGGACTTTGCACCGTACAATGTGTGTTGATATATTAGTATTATGCTCGGTCTGTCTGTATGTATGTATGTATGCGCTAATCTGGGGAAAGTTGTGAACGGATTTTGTTCTTGATTATATCGATGGAAAGAGGAATTTCTGAGGTTTGTTATCATGGTTTTTGTCAAAGAAGGCGACCGGCCCATGCGCGGCTGCAGCGAAGCGTACCTAATCGTGTTTAGCTAGTATTTATAAACTATAATATATTTATAGTCCGGTCAAATTAGACCAAAAAATAAGAGTGAAGTTACATCAATTCTCAATAAGCTGAAAATCGATGAAATCGTTCAAAATATGATTATAAACAAAATCAGAAAGTTCCCCATCCCTCCCCTTTTTGCAAAAATTTTTATTCAAGGTCAAAGGTCGAAAAAATGAGTTGAGATTTTCAGCAAAACGGTCAGTTTTATCATAAAAATACCTCAGACAAAAATTGTAGATCATAAAATTATCTACAAAAAATGTATAAATACTTTTTTTCCTACGAGCCACCGTTTCTGAGATATAACCATTCAAAAAGTTGTAAAAGTTGTAATCGTCATAATATCCATGAGTACGCTACGTATATACATCTCCCGAGTTGGAATATATGTTTAAATATTTTTCTATCGATCATTATAACTTACACTTAAAATATAAAATATACATAAGTTATAACTATAAGAAAATCAGGTAGAAAGGAACCCAGTCCCTTAAATTATACGCCAATTATGACCTTGAGAGTACACTACTTCATAGGTGGCGTGGACGTGTGCATTATGACGATTACATCTTTTACAACTTTTTGAATCGTTATATCTCAGAAACGGTGGCTCGTAGGAAAAAAAGTATTTATACATTTTTTGTAGATAATTTTATGGTCTACAATTTTTGTCTGAGGTATTTTTATGATAAAACTTACCGTTTTGCTGAAAATCGCAAAAAACTCATTTTTTCGACCTTTAACCTTGAATAAAAAATTTTGCAAAAAGGGGAGGGATGGGGAACTTTCTGATTTTGTTTATAATCATATTTTGAACGATTTCCCCGATTTTCAGCTTATTGAGAATTGATGTAACTTCGAATGTCTAAATTGACCGGATTATTATAAACTAGCTGATCCCGCAACATCGTACGCTTGGTACTCGGTATGGCGCGTAACTTTTTTGTTTGTAAATCGATTAGAATGAAACAAACACTAAATGTTACGGCTTGCTACAATATATCACCGAAAACCGCATTCAAATCGGTTACGCCGTTTCTGAGATTAGCGTGCACAAACGCACAGACAAACAGACAAAAATTCTAAAACTCATTTTTTGATCTCTGTAACATAAGTACAACGTGTACAATTATTTTTTTGAAAAAAATATTTAATGCACAGACACGGTTCGTGTATAAAGGGTAATAGCAGTATGCAGGCTACTTATATCTAAATGTAAGCTAATATTTTAAAATGTTTGTTAATAAGCTCTTAATTATCTCTTAATGTTGTTAATTTAATAACATAAAATCAGCGTAAAGATATATAATTTGATTTTCTAACTGAAGAAAGGAAAGTTGGGTAAACTCAAATTTACTAAAACCTTTGTTAATAAGTAAAGAACAAGTTTCAAAATTAATAACGAAACCCTTTGTATGAAAATCGAACGGTAGGATTGATCGTCGAATTTTATAATACCTACATAGAAATTCTTGCGGAAACAATGAATTTTATTAGGTGGAATTATTAATCTCAAGGTAGCAATTCATGTTCATACTAGCTACGCTCCCCGCGTTCGCTCAACTGAAGTTCATTTAAAAAATATTCACATTGAAAGCCCAAAATTTTTAAGATTTATTTTTGCAAATAAAAGCATGTACTTACTCAAAAAATAGTTTTTTTTTTCAATGTAATCAATTCAACTTGTCAATGCTATATATCAATTTAACGACTATATAGGTATTACAAGTACATTGAAAAGTAAGTACAAATCGACATAGCCCAACGGTGGAAGTTTATATATTTTATAGACTTCCTATATATCGTATTGGTGCAAGCTGTGCCTCCTATAATTGCGGCATTTGCTATGTGTTACTTCTCTTTGTCCCTTGTTGTGTGTTTTTTGTCTGCCTGCCTCGTTGGAGACCATGTAATAATAAATAATGAAGTAAATATAGAAGAAGGAACAGCAGAAATGCTGTTATTTCATGTGCTTGCTCAGGCCCATAGCTACAGATTGTTTTTAACGCTTAGGAAAAAGGGGCGCGGACGAAGTGCGTGCAAAAGCTATTAATATTTTTAACATTCTAATTATTCACTTTGTCTAAATTTTACTCTGACCAACGAGACAGTATCAAAATATTCCGTTTCTGTGTTAGCAAATGTAATGACCTCTCCGAGCGCCAGAAAGATAAATAAACAGTCACGTTGCATGTCAGTAAATTAAATGAGAGCGAAACACCAATCCTTTGACAGAGGTCTGCAGAATTCTGGCCATTACTGATATTGCAATACTTCGCGAGAGCTGCTCCAAGAATGACAATTAGTTAATAGAGGCAAACATGTGTAAAGGTAAAATCTGCACTACTTTCTGTACACTATAATGTTAAGATTGCAGAAAGTGCCTTTCTGTAATCCTAAAATTGTAAAAGAGAAAGTGAGTTTGTTTGTTTGTTACCGTTTCGCGCCTTAAATACTCAACCGATCATCATGAAATTTTGCATAGGTACACGTTGTCGGGGATGTAGAAAAAAAAAACATAGGATACCTTTCATCCAGTAAAAAAATACTGTTAGGGAACAGAATTTGATTTTAATAAAAATTCAACTCTTGACAAAAATATATGAGCAATAAAGATTGAAGTAGTGGCAGGGCACACTGCGTTTCGCAGTCATTTGGGCAGCCCGTCTGGCGGCAGTAACCACCCCCTTACAGAAGACCACCGTGAAATAACAGCACGTATGCTGTTGTGTTTCGGTGAGTGAGTAAGGGATGTTGGAGCCCATTTCCCTATCCCCTCCTAATCCCTTATCCTTAATCCTATTATAGTCGGTAGCGCATTTGTAGCACCTGTCGTGTTGCTTGTGTTATAGGCGACGATAGCCACCTACCATCAAGTGGACCGTCATTCAGCCTGCTTGTCGATCTTAACATAAAAAAAAACCTAAGAAAAAGGGGCACGGACGAAGACGTTTGCAAAATATAAAATTGAGACTTGTAGCGAGTTTACACTAGTATCTACCTGTGGCGAATTTAGATCTATTTTTAATGATTGAGGTAAGTTTACTTTCAAGTAAGGAATCTATAAAAGTGTGGCAAATTTACTTTGTGGTAATAATTCAAGTTATCGCCGAAACCAGATCCTGAGGAACTCGACTGGAATCGGCTCATTGTCACAGACGGGAGACTATTCAAGCGAATAAGACCTGATACTGTGCTGATGGACGAGGAGCAGTCGAGGATGTTTTTGGTGGTCATCACTATCCCGCATGATGTCGGCCTGCCGTCAGACGGGCAGCCCGTCTGGCGGCAGTAACCACCTCTTAAATAAGATCACCGTGAAATAATAGTATGTGTGCTCTTGTGTTACGGTTAATAAGTAAGGGATGCCAGAGCCCATTTTCTTTATCCCCTTCCTAATCTCTATCCTTAATCCTACTATGATCGGCAGCGCACTTGCAGCACCTGTGGCTTTGCTTGTGTTATAGGCGACGGTAGCCATCTACCAACAAGTGTTCAGAGAACTGTCTGTTCTCTGTACACCTTATTTAGTACAGCTTTGAACAAGACGGCCGTAAGCGCCGTAGAAAGTGGTCTTTTCTTCCTGAGAAAATTTAATATATCCTACCAGCGATCCATATTTTCAGAGCGTATGTATTTAATTAAAACTATTATCAAAGTGGAGCAAAACTTGTATTAAGGATATGGTAGCTTCTTTAATATCTTATTGATAATGCTAAAGCTTGATGTCACTTTACTTTGTTGATTAAAAACGTAATGATATTAAAAATAAGAAAAAAGAAGCGAGGGAGCGTTATTGAAGTAATATAGCAGATATTGCAAGGCGTTAATCCAGTTGATTCCGGTTATTACGGTCGTTATTACTGGCTAGAACCGGTTTAAACCGGCATTAGCGCCCGACAACTGTGCAACTGGCAACTTTTAATGAGCAAAGAATTTGTCTAGTACCGGCGCCGGCGTTATGAATTTTTAAAGAAAATTTTAGATTAAATTCATAGCGAAGTTGACAATGTTTATTAGAATATTTCGCTCTGGATAAAAATTAATATAAATTACGAACAAAGCGCTTTCTCTTAAAAGACACTAAGACATCGAAAATATTAAATACAGAGAGGACATTGGGAAGTTTTTCCTACAAAAATGATCTTGATCGCCGTAATCAGGATGGCCATGGCCTTGTACATTTAGTGATGGACTGAGCGATTTCGTACCACGTGGTTCTAAGATTCTTTCGTCTTGTCCGATCTTATACAGTTGTAAATCTTTGTTGGACATGGACGCTATTCTTAGATACACTTGGAAAGGTTAAAATAAAATTACTTATTTCTTAGACTAGATCGTAGTTTCGGATGCAAAGACAAGGATCAGCAGACAGGCTGACGGTACACTTGATGGTAGATGGCTACCGTCGCATATAACACAAGCAACGTCACAGGCACTACAATTGGGTTGCGGATAAGTAGAATTAAGGATAAGGAATTAAGAAGAGATAGGCTCTGGCATCCCTTACTGACTCACAACTAGTACACATGGTGTTATTTGTTCTATATGGGGTGGTTACTGCCGCCAGATGAGCTGCCCAAATTATTGCGAAACGTGTGCCATTCCACTATTTAAAAGCGAAATTCGCGATTGCTACATTTTCGAGCATAAATAACATAGAATAACATGTACATCAGAATAACATTTAACAAAGATACGCGTACGAAGTTAATTAATTAAAACTAATTTAATTAGAACTGAGTTTTAATTATATTAATTAATATTTACGTTATTAATATTAATAGTTTAAATATTAATTAAAATTGAGAAATAAAAAGAACCCAATTACAAAACCTACTACGTGCCTACTTATTTTATTACAAAATTAGTAACCTACAATTTTTTAAGAGCATTTTCTCCGGCGGCGTCACCCTCGTCTAATGTACGGAATATTTAATTAATGAGTTAATTTGATTTGGCATTAAATGGAATGTCTCAGCTTCATGCCAAATGAAGACTAATTACAATGATGTGACTTCCTCTTCCAACATTTGTACTTTTGGTAATAAACACTTTGTGAATTATTTTTCATCGTTTGTTTCGACCAGAGGTTTTCCAGAAAATGCAGACGGATTGACGCACAATTGAGAGGTGTGAGTCTTAATCACAAGTTCAAATTGATGTAAATTCTTGATAAAGCTCCTAAAAATATGTGCGATCGCTTAATTTAGAAAAAATATATTAAAATGTTTTACTCGCACATAAACAATTGGAAAAGTTTTAAACAAACTGTTATCAACAAATTTAATTTCAATGCCAATCACAAACTGGTTAGAGCTGAACTGAGTACAATACGACCAAGAAAAACCAGACCAAGAATAGAACCAGGAAATGCTAACCTCGGAAGACGTCAAATGGATCAACTAACACCACCTTGTGAGACAAATTCACAGACTTCCAAGAAAACACAAAGAGCTTAGGAACACAGGAAAAGTACAACTTGGATAGAGAATAATTTAAAAACTCAGACACAAACAACTGCAAATATTACAACAGAATCGAGTAATGGCTATTAACTAATACTTCAAAATTATTAAACAACACAACAAACGTAAAGGACAGGAGAAAGTACTATGCTATAAAAAGTTTAGGCGACAGGGGATCACCCTGTCTCATTCCTCGGTAGATTGGTATTCCCGTAGTTCCAATTTGACCTTGCTGATACTTCCATTATATACTGAATAGATGTTTTTTAATACCTTCATGCACAATATTTATCATGAATATGGAATTATGTGAAATCGTGTCGAAATCTTTAGCTTAATCAATGAAAGCTATGTGTTGTGATCTATTGGAAAAACCAGCACGGAATCTCGCTTGTTCGGTCGGCTGGTGGAGTCATTCTGCTTTGTATAATTGATATGAATAGCTTGTATACACTAGAAAGGAGGCTTATAGGCCTGCAGTTGTCTTTTGGTTATGTTTGATGATTTCCATAGCGTCCACTGGTGTTGTATCAACCTTTTACGTGCTGGTTTCGCCGTGTTTGCGATTCCTACTAGAATAAGAAGTAGTAGAACTTGGAGAGAGGTGTCAGTGTTCTTATCATGTAGTATTTTGTAAAATTCTTTAGTTTCGGTCTCAATAGTGTTTGTTTTTCGGTTTTGGATCCAGTTTTTGTGACTTCGAGACGATAAGGACATAGAGACAGAGTGCAGAGCGTAGGCGATACGGGCCAACATGCTCGCTCGCCGTTCACCACATGTACAAACCCAGTAAAGATTACATTTTAAATCTTACGGTCAAACGTACATATGATTGCCAGGTGACAATTCGCAAAAGAATTGCCTCGTTGCTAAAACGAGGCAGCGTCCTGAGATTTATATCACTGATGAGGAGAACCATAGGACTTATAATGTAAAATGACATGCTTAATAATCTTTTACTAAAAAAATATAAATAAAAAGTCTGAAATATTATTATAGCGAACACGGGAGATCTTTAATGTGCTGCCTCACATGATCGCGCCAAAGCTCTGGGGAGCCGTTGACACTCTTGTGATAAGTGGGCCTCTCCAGAATTAATGTATTCTATTCAAATGCAAATCCAGAAAAGACTGACGCCATTTCTACGTAGACAGACATTCATATTTGTAAAAAGGCTCTTGAGAAATTGAAGGCGATGACCGTGTCTGTCTGTCAGTCTGTATAGCGCGTCAGGGTCGACTTTGTAAATAAATTTTTCATAGTTGGTTCTGGCCTGCATCTGGTAAGTAGTGGCAAAGCACACTGCGTTTCACAGTCATTTGGGCAGCCCGTCTGGGGGCAGTAACCACCGCTTTAAATAAGACCACTGTGAAATAACAGCATGTGTGCTGTTGTGCTTCGGTGAGTGAAAAGGGGATGTCAGAGTCCATTTTACCAAGTCCTTCCTAATGCCTTCTCTTTAATTCAACTGTGGTCCGTAGGTCCCCTTTTTTTAATTCGCTTCACAAGTATCTTCAAAGTACGTAAATTTTTAAAAAGTACTTATTTTATGTAATTATTGGTTAGATAAATAGGTAAATAATTGAACAAAACAACACAACGCTTCAAATTCGGAAATATTTGAAACGACAACCCCCCGAGTTGAGTTCATTTTTGCAAACGGCCGGCGGATAATAACTAAACAGTAGAGTGGGAACCTCCCTGGTCCTACGTCCCTTGGGACTTTTTGCTGGATGAAAAATATCCCATGTCATTTTCTATATCCCTGAAAACGTGTATGAAAATTTCACGGATATCAGTTGAATTAATCAAAAGCATAACAAACAAACTCACTTTTGGGTTAATAAATAATTTTAACTGTATATTTTTAATTATGTTTTCATGTGAAAATCGTTGGTGTCCGTGAAAATGGCACGAAATAGTGAACGTAAAGAAATTATTCCGGATGGCGTATATATATTCGGGATCCCAAATATTATTTCATCCTTTGCAAATATTTCTTTCGCCATACATTGTTTCGTTTGGGTGCTCCGCTTCCGCAATAAATACAATAACACTGAAGCCATTTTATCCCTTTATCGTTGGCGAAATCAACTTATATGGAGTGATAATACTTCGCAGACTAATCCTATCGAATTGGGGTCGATTATTATGCCTTCTCATGAGCTTCGATGGCGCAGTGGGCAAGACGCGTCCTATCATCATGAGTTCGATCCCTGGTCAAGTCATCTACCAATGGGTTTTATCTAAAAAAACTCAAGTGCATTTACTGACTGCTCTCAAACGGCGAAGAACACTGTGAGAAAACCTGCATACGCTAAAGAAGAAATTTTAAGGTTGGTAATTCTAGGTTTGGTGAAGTCCACCAAACCGCATTGAGAAGGTAGGCTTGTGTCGCATTGCAGTTGGAACATATAATAGGCTGTTGATGATGCCTCCACCAACTTGACATGGACTAAATTAATAGCGGACATTTCAAAAAGGGCTGTATGTGTCCGCTCTAATTTCATCGAATAAAAACTGTCGCACATAAAGTAAGTCAGATCATAGTAACCTGCGGCCAGACCAATGCAATCTTTACTTATCTACTCTAATATAGTGACACTAACTATAATAAAGAGTTGTTTGTTGGTTAGTTCTTGTAGGTTTCAAAGAAACACTTTTAAACATCAGTCTATTTTTACCAGGGTTTTGAAAAAAAAAATTGATCCTGAGAAGAAATCGAGAAAGACACTTAGGATACCATTCGTTTTGTCATCTTTAAAATAAAATATGTAATAATTATACACAAATCACAGTATATGTAATACTAAACATTGTATGAGCTCAGAATTATTAAAAATTCAGATTTCATCAGCGATTAAATAACTAACGATTTTATAACAACTTTTCGAACAGAGTTTTGATTTTTGATTACACTTTTAAATTTATTTATAGGTAACGCTCTAATTTTTTTTTTTAATGCCGCCAGCCTCCTGGGTACCATCCCCCAAGGTACCAGACTCGAACAGATTTTTTATTTATTTTAGCATGTATTTTTATGTTTAGCTTTATATAGTGTTATTTAGTTTATAAGTTTCGTTTTAAGCTGTGTTAATATTTGTTTAAGTTTGTGTTTTAAATAAAGTTGACGTGTACATAAAAAAAAAGCTCTAATTATCTCGGGAAGTTTATTATAAAATCGTGTACATAGATCCACAGTAAAGTTATTTATCTCGTGGAGACGCGGTTTATGTAAATCGATATAATTTCTCTTACGAATTCACATACGAAAAAGTTATTTTTCTTCCTTTTGTAAGGCTACATTTCTGCATGATCACGAACGAGGCGTAAAAATACACTTTTTTCGGTAAAAGTATAATTTAGATAAGAGTGATTTGGTTGTTCCGTGTTCACTAATCCAGAAAAATGTCGCACATCACTCTGGCCAGGCGGCAGGGACGCCCTGTGAGCCGGTGGCCTGAGTTCGTGCTTTGAATGCTTGATACACCTTACCTAAGTCTTATTTGAAACCTTTTAAATACTGTCGAGTACTTCGAGAGATTTTTTCGAGACATAGCCTATGCCCGTGACTTAGTGCGTTTTAAGTTCATTTTAAGATATAAATATATAATATTATTGCCTCGTTTTTGTAGTGCCTCTGAAATGTTCGCTGAAGTAAACGCTGAAAAAGGCGCCGTCACACACGATAATCCGCTCTCTTATGTTAAATTATTATATTAAAAAAAAAGTTTCAAAGGGACAGACGGCGCTAGAAGGGAACTCCAATCTTCCAAAAGTTTTGAAGGACTGAACGGAAAACTTTTAAAACGTGCCTAATATTTTATACTAAAAATTAGTACTACTTTTTAAACTATTTTCATGGTGAATTTTAACAAAGGATAGTTATTATTTTTCTACTTGTAATTTTTTTTTTTATGGATAGAGATATGCTCGGGGTTACTCTCGGAGATCAAACTGGGAATGAGGAGGTCCGTAGACAGTGGCAACGGGCACAACACAAGGTGGACAGACGACCATCAGTATAATTATTATTATTTATTAACTAGCTACCCGCCCCCGGTTTCACACGGATGCAATTTCCCGGGCAATTTTTCCTCATAAGTACTTTCCTCGGAGTTCAAGGAATATTTGTAAATAAATAAATTAGCTGAATAAGGATGTTTCATTTTACACCGTGCCGCCGCCGTGCCGTGCCCGTGCCTTGTCATTGCCAAGTGTGCCCGCCGTGCCAGTCATAACAATTGTACTATTGTACATTGTACAATAGTACACGCTCCAACGCGATTGGAGCGCGAAGTATTAGTTCATACAAAAACATACTATGAGGCATGGCCTTGTGTAATACATATAAATCTTTATATATATATGTGTATAAAGATTTACACTTTATACATATATACCCGTCTTTTTTTATAGCCCTGAGAACGTGTATGCAAAATTTCATAATGATCTGTTGACTGAGTTGTTAAGGCGTGAAAATTTGACAAACAAACTCACTTTCGCATTTATTAGGATTACAATGCACTTAGTTTTTTAGTAGCATCCATTCATATAATTAAAACGGCTTGCCTAATCTGAATTTAATATTGAATCATTCTGTTTTTTTTTTAGGCAAAATTATAACGGGATCAATATTAACCATCTGGACGTCTAAAATTACATTTAGGTCGGACATGTGTGGGGTGAACAAATATGGAACTCGAGCTGGATGATTCTGCCCTAGCACTAAAACTAGCCAGCGAATCCAGAGCGAAGCCTTTGAAACCGACTAGGAGATCCGACGACGTGAACTACTAAAATTTAATTTCCCGCAGCGGCAAAGGATGGCAGAAAACTCAATTAATATCGATCCTAGGCAAATTATACAGTTTTGTTTGAGGAATTTCAAATGACGTGTCGACTTTGACTACAACGTGGGACGGAGATTAAAAGAAATAACGTGGATATACAATTTAGCTATGAAAAAGTGAGATCGAAAATAGGCAGCAAATTTTAAAAATGAAAAAAACAAAAAATTATATAATCTAATTTTGTACATTATCTATATAATTAGGTATTATTTATATTTAATTGTGCCTTTTTAATTTCATTGTATGAATAGGTAATTTACATCTGAAATGAAAGTTTAGTCTAGATGGAAAAAATAATCACTCTTACAATGTACCCATTACAGTCAAAATCAAAGACTAAATATTCAACGACAAATGAGCAATTCGACTGCCAGTTTTTTCTACTCTTATTTTTATATTAATTCCATATCCTCAGCAATTTTGTCCGTTTCTTTCTTTCCCATCTTCCACATTGGTAAAGGATTCGTTGGTTAATATCTTGTTTCCGGCGAAGGTAAACATAGATCATTTAATTTTTTTAATAAAATAAACACATCACCGTTAAAACCCAATTTATACGCAAGGTTCGGGCTCGTGATCCCGCCCCCACGACTCTACAGGAGCTTGAGGAGGCCGTTCTTGAAGAATGGGCCAGTATCCCCCAAGAAGAGCTCCTCAAATTGGTTAGGTCCATGAGAGAGCGCATGGAAGCCGTCATTAGGGCAAAGGGGGTAACACTAGGTTTTAGGTTCTTTTTAAGCATTTTTTTGTATAAAAATATTGTCCGCACCACAACTGTATACTGAGTCAGGGTTCCTTTTCCTCTTCTTATTTGTTCATATATTTGTTTGTTTATAATTATTATTTGTTCATATATGTATATAGTGTTTATTTAGAGGAATAAAAGATGCTTTCTTTCTTTCTTTCTTTAATTAATGTGTTTTTAATTAAGGCTTAATTAAGGATTTTTTATTGTTTTGTAAACTTAATTTTTTTTCTGTTGGTACAATTAACAAAATGTTAAATTTAAATTTAATTTAATTTCTCTTTTTTATTACCTTTCAAACGATACCCAACATTACCCCCATAATTGACACTAAATAAGTTTTGAAGGTGTTTGAAGTAGTTTTCTTTAAAGGTGCGATTTTTTTGACGTCGAGAGTAGGATCTATCTACATCTTTAGATTTTATAAAATAAAGTGGATGTCCAATTCTCTCAGTATCTCCGCTAACTTCATCTAAACCAGACAATTTTCTGTGAATTCTGAAATTTTTCTATACAGTTTGTCTTCATAATTGAACTTTACAAAGTCTTAATTTAAAAAAAAACTTAGCTTTGTCTTTCGTTATACAGAATATAATTAAATCGCAACAAGCAGACTGTGAGGCTGTGCGATCTATTTTAAATCAAATTATCAAAATTACTTTCTCTTAAGATTTATTATTATTTGTACTTATCGATAACATAATTATTTAATATTAATAACTATCATTTTAAGTCATCAAATTTTTTATTAAATTCGTCTAAATGAAATTAAGAATAAATGAACAATACCCCTAACGCTACCCTTTCTCGTAACGCAGTGATGGTCAATTAGCGTTCAATTCGCGCTGCATGTTGTAAATTTAGAATTTGAAATTGTTATGGAACCGCGTTTGCCTTCGCAGACCGCACTGCGTTACCGCAATCACTTTTCACAGTAACTAGATTCAGTATTCATTTTTAAAACCTATGCAAAATTAGCTCGAGTGTGTTAGTAACGTTTTCATGCTCTAACTGCTCGTCGACGATAGGACGTAGCCCTATTTCATCCAAGGATGAAATAGGGTTTCATCCTTGGATCGGAGTTGTTGCCTCGGCAGAGCCCGGTCCATTCGCTCAAAGGGCAAGGAGACACCGGGGGAGTTTTAGTGGGCATTCCCAGTGCCGCTATGGTCAGGTGCCGGGCGACCCCCACATACTCCTACCGTCTAGCCAGCGATAGGAAATCTGTAAGCGTTTCGTTTTCACTAATGGAAAGAGGGATAAACGGGGAAAGAGGGATAAACGGGGAATTTATATATATATATAAATTGCACCCCGGGCGAAGCCGGGGGCGGGTCGCTAGTCTAAAATAAAAATAGAAAATTCAAAGCCTGATTAAAATATATGAGACATAAAGATGTTTTAACACCTAAGAAAAAGGGGAGCGGACGAAGTTGCGGCCAAAAGCTTGTTTAAACATAAATTGATTTCATTGTCGACAATGTTTCTTTTTTAATTTTTTTTTTATTGAAGATGGGTTTGCCCTTAGGCTAGCATCTATCCATGTAGGAAAGAAGAGGCCGACGACGATGGAGCGAGCTCACCTAGAATAATGTTTATTTATTTATGTGTTATGAATATATTAAATTCATAATAATTTAAGTTTTTGGATAAATTTTGGTAGGTAAGTTTAGTTTAATTTGATTATTTAGGTGTGTTAAGTTAGTAAAATGAAAGCTTAGTTACTGCTTGGTCTAATGGTGGCGTCGTGTTCGTTCATATTAGATTATATTTACAACACATTCAGATAAAACGCGACTGTATTTCATTCCTCAAACTTAATAGTGGCCTTACGGTGTGAATTTCGTTAGTTTAAATGCAATTTTTATTTGATTCGTTTATAGTAAATAGCTTCGTACGGATATAATTTTTTTACAAACTATATACACGAACGCTCCTTATCGCTCTTTTAATTAGTGAAAACCGTATCAAAAATCCGTTTGCTGGTTTAGCAGATGTTGGCGGAGAAACAGATAGAGGAGGATAGCGACTACATCCGTCTCTGTCATGAAAAAAAAAAAATGCAACCACTTTATATTTTCTTTCCTTGTAAAGCTCGTCAAACGGGCTAATTTTCATAAAAGAGAAGGGATAAAACGTACCAATAACATTCTAAAATGTTTGACGAGCCCGTTGGAGGAGTGGTTAGGGTGCTTGCCTTAACGCTCTGTTCTAGGATTCCCGGGTTCGATTACCGGAAGCACATCTGGAAAGCACACTGCGTTTCGCAGTCATTTGGGAAGCCCGTCTGGCGGCAGTAATCAGTAAGCACCCCCTTACGGAAGACCACCGTAAAATAACAGCACGTGTGCTGTTGTGTTTCGGTGAGTGAGTAAGGGATGCCAGAACCCATTTCCCTATTTCCCTCCTAATCCCTTATCCTTAATCCTACTGTAGTCGTTCGCGCACTTTCAGCACATGTGGCGTTGCTTGTGTTATAGGCCACCGTAGCCACCTACCATCAAGTGGACCGTCAGCCTGTCTGCCGATCTTAACATAAAAAAATCACAAACTATACAGGGCACACCAAATTAACGGGAATTGAGTACTTTAGATTGAGTTAAAATAATATGCGTAGTGGCTTCTTACAATCCACAATGGCATTTTCACAATAAATAGAAAAAAAACAATATTTTATTATAGCCTTTTAAAATTGATAATGGAGCTCATGCGTGAAAATTTCCGTGTCATAATTTATCACAACGTTCATCGAGGTTTATCTCAAAGTGAATTTCTCAATGAGCGTTTTTTATGAAACCTATCCAAGCTTAGATTTGCTAATAATTCGAGGTAATCTTTTGTAAGATGGTTGTTACTGGCTTACAGTGTCTGATAAAATGAATTTAGGATGCAAATCGGAGGAGTTTTATGTGTTTTGAGTATGTACCTAAAAAAAAGAGATACCTAAATAGAGATAGAGACTGTGTGTTTTTTACTTTTTCGATTTGTTTTGCTTTAAATGCAATGGATGCCGAGACAAGAAATAAGAGACAAAATCGTGACTCGTCATTATGGTTCTCATTTCATTACTCTTCCTCCCTTGGCCCTCTGCCTTCATTCTTCCCTCTTCAAATAGAATTTGTAAACGGAGTAAACTCATTAAGCACGGATTTGCTTACAATCCGAGGGGAAAATAATATTGGACCGCGTTTAGGATTTAACTAGAAATAGCTTTAATACCGCATCACAGACGGATTTTTGTCTTTATTCCGTCGCTACGGGCGTGCGATTTACACAGTTATGTCGCTACGGTAAGGTCTAAATTCAATTAATAATTGATAAATGGATTTTTATACTCGCGCGTAACAATTGTAGCGGAAACTACACGATCATTATGTCAGACTCCCATTACGACTGATATCCAATCAAAAACAGTCGGCTGGTACAGTCGGCCTGGTAGATTAATTATAATGTTCATTGCTACGTAGGAATCACTTTAGAATGATCAATTTTTTCTATCTACTTCCATATCTCTAGATATACATTTAAAAAAAAAGTCGCGGTCCCTTTCTGTCAGTTTGTTCGTTGACGTTTTGACATTATTGAAAGTTTGACAGTCTGACACTGACATTTTGAAACTCTGATATGGGAGCACATCTTCTAAACCACCTAACGTTTTTTGATACGGTTTTTACTAATTAAAAAAGTGATAAACGATGGTATGTGTGTCATCACCATCTCAGCCGTAGGGTGTGTCCCCTATTTTTCCAAAGGGATCGATCAGAAGCAGCCTGTATGCACCGTCGATGGATCTCCTCATTCTTGATTCGAAATCGCAGTGTAACCCCGAGCATAACCCTCTCAATAGCTCATTGAGCGACGTTGAGCTTTCTTACGAGGCTCATAGAGTCCATGCTTCAGCACCATATGACATCATTGGCTGAGTTTTCAGCCAATGTATTGAAAAAACACATTGGCTGAGTTTTCAGCGTTTTTTCAACAATTCCAACAGACCTGGGCCATCATATTAACAATCTCAGTAATAAATCCCGGTCGCCACACTAGTCGAGCCTGTATCGTAGGGCTTCGTACTCTATGTACATTACAATTTTGACAGTTCATTTGTATTATATTTTGATGAGTGCTCGATTGGGAGTGTACTGAGCATGCTTAGTTAATGTTTACCATATGTTTACAAAAACAATGAATTAGGGTACTTTGACTTGACTTCGTTGCTGGTAACGGTAGCTTAAAGACTCGCGTCTTGGTTCGGCTCTCGTGTTCCTTGGATATTAGTGCTTTTGAGTGCATGATAAGAACCGAAGCCGGAAGAAAAGTTTTTCGAATGCTCAAAACATAACATCGCAATATAGCATCGCGGCCGAGTAGCGTCGTGGCTTCTTTAGCATCACTTTGAGCACGCAGCGCCGTGCTCGCTCTACTTGCAGCATGCGAGTTATTAGAGATTGACACAGGGCGAGATATGTCATTTTAAGCAGTTCTGTGGCTCTAGCATGAGTTTACGATACTACACTCGCTAGCGAGAGCGTAAAACATTTATATGGAAAATTGATAATTTGACATTGACAGTTCACGATTTTCCATACAAAAGTTTTACGTTCTCGCTAGCGAGTGTAGTATTGGTGTAGTATCGTAAACTCATACTAGAGCCTCTGGAGATGTGACATTACGCAAAAAGGAGTAATTTTAAGGCAATTATGACAGAGATGTTATTATCTATTGCAATAAAATATTGTGCCATATTGCAAGCGTTTCGAATATTGTGTATTAGTAATATGTATTTATGGAGGGTGTAAGTGGGGTGGTGAAGCAAGCGAGTTCAAAGGGTGTGGGTGGCGCCGGATGCTCGGCGCTAAAGCCGCATGCATGGACTATGCATCGAGTTACTTAGTTACATATATTTTACGACTTACGAATAGGAATAACTCGAACTGTTACCGAAATGTGTACCTACTTCCATTATTTTCTAGTATAATATTCTATAACCAGCGACCCGCCTCCGGCTTCGCCCGCGGTGAAATTTTTAATATTAACATCCCCCGTTTAACCCTCTTTCTATTAGTGAAAACCGAATTAAAATCGGTCTACCCGTTCACGCGTGATGCCGTGACCAAGGGAAATGGGGATTCATTTTTATATACAAAAAAAAAGATATATTTAGTCCGTGATTATTAGCTCACCATAGAGAAACAAGAAGTACCATAGATTTTCCCTCAACAATGTCGAACCTCGTCTAGTTGACGAACACTAGTATTATTAATTCCTAATAAACAATTAATTACCAATTGAGATTTAATTATAAATTAAAAATTGTAATTATTCTAAATTAATTACAGAAATATTCAATTTCTTGAATAAACAGCGAAAAAGCGAAAAATACTCAATTTTTTATTAATTATATATTAAAAAATCATTTTATGTTACAATTCGCCACAATTCAGAGTTCGATCAACTAAGAAAAAGGAGTTTTTAGTTTTTGACCAAAGAGAGCTTTTGTTAGACGATCGTAGAGAATTATCGTAGAAGATAGAACTCGTAGAATTCGTAGCACTCGTAGCTCGTAGCACATTGCCCAAAGTTATTCCTTTCTAATCTCCAACGCCACACACTGTTCCACACACAGTAGGCAGGCACTGCATGCTTATGGTATAGGTGTATAGCGCGTAACTTTTTTGTTTATAAACTTATTGGAATGAAATAAACACTATATGTTACGGGAAGCTTACAACAATATATCAGCGATTCAAATCAGTTAAGCCGTTTCTGAGATTAGCGTGCACAAACGCACAGTCAAACAGACAAAATTATTATGAGTTGTGGGTTTCCGGGATGATGGCCCAGGTCTGTTGGAAATTCTTCCAAACGTTTCGTCAACAACTGCGGTTGAGAAGTCGAAAAGTGCAGAAGTGAAGTGAAGTGATGTGATGTACTTTTTCTTCTAACACGGACTACACCACTGAGGATGTATCGGCCGAGAAAACCTACATTCCACTATTAGACAAAATTATTTTCTTAAATTTTTTCTTACTCATTTACGATTTTATTATATATATAGATAAAGATAAGCATACAACGGGCTGGAGGAAATCCTGCACTACCTAACTAAGACAACTTTTCGGTTTAAAGAATTTATTCTCATAAAAGAACACATTGCTCGCTTAAACTAAGAACTTATATTACTAATTTATGTACATTTTATTTTATCCATCGGAGATCATTTATTGCTAACATTGCTCGATATATATTCTTTCAATTTATGCTTAAAACTACTTATGTTAACACAGTTTTTTATACTTTCAGGTAGTCCATTATATATCTGTGCTCCCTCATATAATATATTTCTTTTTCCATAGAGTGTTTTAACCGTAGGCAATTCAAGCTTATTTCTATTTCTAGTATTGTACTTGTTACTCCTTTTTTTAAAAGTGATTTGAGAATTTATATTATTTGTTTCTATTTTTTTAATCAACATACAAGTGGAATACTTATACAACATTTTTAAAAGTTCATTTGCAATGTTTTACCTACATTAACTAAATCTTGGTCTTAGATATTTTTTTTCTCTTTATTTAGGAAACTAAATTAATACTAAGAGACTTAGAGTTCCACACACAAAACAAACATAAATATTAAACGAAAATACAGATGGTACTGTAATACTTACAAAATAAATATCTTAAAGATTGAATTAAGAAATATACATTGTGCCATGATAAATATTCAAGGAGCTATTGAAAGTTTATTTCGCAGTATAATCCTATAATTAGACAAACTGATACAAAAAACATTCATATCCATTAATTTGTTATTGTATGTGTCAACGCAACGTCTGTAAAAGTTATTGCTGGTGTAAATCGTTTTATATAAAGGAACAGAGAATAGTTTTCGTAAGCGGGAGCCAGGTCTGGGTACTATTAAAGCTATTTTTTCCAAAATTTGAGGGGAATCAATGTAATTATTTAAGATTTTAAACGGAAATATCTGGTCGAATATTATTCGCCGATTTGCAAGAGTAGTTAATGAGTGACGGATAAGAGAGCTTTCATAAGATACGTATTCATAATTTCCACGAAAATCTAAAGATTTGATGAATTTCTTCTGTATTCTCTCGATGCGAGCAAAATGGCAAGCATAAAATGGGCTTCATATAATACAGGCAAAATATAATTTATTAGGATTAACTATTTTTTTTTGTTAATATCTTATTTTTATAAACATAGTCAGTGTGTTCATTTATTTAAATTTATTTCTTAGCGACTCTAGCTGGAACAGTACGTTTTTGGAGCTTAAATATTGAATTTACGTCAAGGGCACAGCCCCACAATAGTATACCATTCGAGATAATACTGTGGAAATAAACTAACGGAGCACATCGTACCTTTAAATTATTAAATAATACATTTTTAAGATAGCTTATATCAGTAGCGGTTTGTAGTTTAGGTGTCTTTTTAAGCTTCAAGTGCCAAGGGACTCCGTTCTAATATAACATACATTAATGATAAATAACAAATTAAATGTAATTTAGTGTTAAAAATCTATAAATAACTTATTATCTATCTATAAGTCTTCATGATACAGCTATGAGAAGCATTTTAAGAGTTATCGCCTGAATGGCTCGTGGACCAAACGCTGGGCGCAACCACACACGATACACACAAATACGTTTTTCCTTTTAATAATTTTACTCTTTAAATTTAAATTAAAATTAAACTTCTAACTTCAAACCACCAAACTGTTTTTGATACAGTTTTCACTAATGGGAAAAGCGATAAAGGAGTAAGATTTGCGTATGCAATTTATACACAACGCAATTACTTTTCAATTGCATCGGTGCGAAGCTAGTTACTTATAAATTAAATATTTATTTAACACATGATTATAATGATCTTCTGGCTTAAGGATATAAAAATTGAGTATGTGCATGTATGTGTGTGTCACTATGGGTGCTCATTTGTTAGCAAGCTATTGATATCTTACTTAAAACGTGAAAATACTTGTATTATGTTTGTCTACGCCTCTAAAATACGCCGTGGCGCACACAGTCTACATTTATCTCGTGGCAACATTCACGGTGCTGTCGACGAATGGGAAGTTGCCGCCTGTGACAACTTCAATACGTACCTACGTGTTTATATTTAAAAAAAGAGAACGACGGTAAAATATAAAAATATTGTTTACACATTCGAACGTAATACTTTAATGTACCTATAAATTGTAAAAATTTGGGAAGAATATTGAACTATTAAATGCAACTGTATAGATAAATCTCACCGAAGTGATTACTTTCTTTTACTCAACAATGTTATTAGTCTGTTGCTTTTGATTATTTTAAATCAACGGTCAAGGTATTTTTAAAACACGCAAATGATTGTTATATTTTGAGCCCAAAAGGTAACGATAAAGAAGAGCCATCCTGGCTGTCCCACCCCAAACAGATTTATATCAACGAATTCAAATTACCCGGGAGTCTCGACAAGCACCCTTCGAGGGCCCTCAGATATCAACAATCATTGGTACTTTTTGTGAGGACAATTGGTGTTCCAATTTTGTCACGAATTGAGTTTTTATTTAATTAATAATATTTCTTAGAGAGAATAATTGAAAAACAAATAAGTGTTTTAATTTTTGATGTTATGGTGTGTAGATGATAAAACACTATTAAGACAATTTTAACTTTACAATTTTTAAATGTTTTTATGTTATTTAGAAGTTATCTTTATTATTTTTCTTAATAAACATAACACGAAGGTGAAAAGCCTTTCGACAGTATATGACCACCACGTGTAAAACTGACGTTAACTTAACTGTGCTTAACTTGAATCTGAAATTAAATCATGTTGCACTTAAAAGGAATAATGTTTAAAAGGAATTATGAAAAGGTCGGCAGGTAGGCTGACAGTCCATTTGATGGTAGGTGTTGATGGTGGAAATGCTATAATAATATATATTACCGACTTTAATAGGATCAAATAAGTAGGGATGGAGAAATGGGCTCTGGGATCCCTTTTTCAGTTACGAAACTTGTCACCACATGTGGTTTTCTGTAAGTTAGTGGCTACTACTGCCAGGCTGGTTCCCAATACATCTATACTAATGCTATGAAGAGGTAAAGCTTGTATGTTTGCTTGTTTGTATGTAGGAGGTAATTTTCGAAACTACTCATCCGATTTAAAAAATTCTTTTAGCAATAGTTAAAATAGGAATTCAAGATGGACATAAGCTAAATGTTCCACGCGGGCGAAGTCGCGGGCACCAGCTTGTACGTATATATACAGGTTCAATTAAAATGTAGAAAAGTGTTTGAAAAAAAAAATCAAATCGTAAAAAGGTTACTTTATTATATGAAGTTGTAGTAGTAACAATTTACGAAGGTTTAGCACCTATGCAAAGAACTCTTATCGTCAGTGACTGCTATTAAAGAACCTCTAGTGTTTAGTAAGGGATTGCTATCGTCACTATAGAACTTTAATAGTTAAGAGTGTTATGATATGATTGTTATGATTAAGAGTGTTATGATTATATTATAGAGCTTATAGCTGTAAAATACCAAAATCGACACACTGCGTTTTTAAACTTTTAGCTTATACCCTTAGCGTTCTTATAGACATGTAGTAGCATTAAGCGATGCCGTTGTTAACGAACTCTATATAACCGCTATTTGTTCTAAACGCACCTATTTTACAGCTTTTGTTCCCATTTAGGTGTGAACCGCACAAATGCTTTTCAAGTGCTTTGTAATTAAATTGTATAGATTCGCTGAGTTGGACCTTGATAAAAATCAGGTGTTACTTTTAAATTTTCCCAACCGTTTTCGGGAGGACGAAAAAGGATTTAAAACAAATCACGGTGAAAACGAAACCCAACAGCCGATGATCAAAGGCTTTTCAAAATACAAAATTGCCTTTTAAAAGGCATTCGTAAATTTATATTCTGAATGTATACGGAATCGATATGTAATAAGAACGTTCATTCATGAATATGTCATCTAAATGTTAAGTTTGTGCAATTATTAGTCATGTATTCCATTTGCTGAAGATTTACGGACTGTCCTTTTATTTTTAGGATTCCACAACTCTGAAGTAATATGTAACCTATCTCTATTCAATTATATTAGACTAACAAATATTTATATTCAAAAAGTACAAAAAATATAAAAAAAATAACGCACGGTCCACTTGTCTCTACCGTTGTCTTCTCTCGTAGAGACATGTCCACTTTTAAGTATACTTGTCTCTACCGGTCGGTTGCGAGAAGGAAACTTCAAAAAAGGAATATGTTCAGATACACTTATCGTCATCAATATAGTCATGGACAACAATGATTTACTAAGATAACAAACCGTTTTTGAATTATATCTTATTTAACTTCCTTAATAATATTTACGCGCATAAAAATATTAGTCAATTTAATAAAGAATGTGATGTACACAATATAGGTACTAGGTTTAAAATAATTTAGATTTACATAAGACGCGACTCCACAAGATAAGTAATTCTTTTATGGGTCAGTGTATACGGTTTTATAATAAACTGCCTGAGATGATCAGAACCTTATCTATAAATAAATTTAAAGTTGTCATTAAAACCAAACTCCTCTCGAAAGGCTATTATAAGGTTACTGATTATTTAAGTGACAATGAAGCCTGGAATTAAAGCCTGGATTCGGAGCTCATACTATGCTTAGTATTGTATATTTACTTTAGGTATTAAGTGTATGATTAAAATTATTGTAATTTTTTTATATTGTAAAGATGACAAAAAGAATAGTATCCTGAGTTTCTTTCGGGGTTTCTTCTCAGGATCGTCATCTTGGCTTTTTTCCGAAACCCTGGTAAATTTAAATTTAACTGGTAAATCTAAATGACGATCATAAGAGTTTCTTGGAGAAACCTAATTGATAAATAAATATTTTGATTTTGATTTTGAATAATTAATCATGAAAGCACAATAGTCACAGCAGTGTTTTCTTCTCTTCTCTTCGTTTCGAAACGCAGTTTCTAACTGCTCCATGCAGAAATGTCCTTTTCTGCGTCTTGGACAAAGTGTACGCAAAATTTCATGATGATCGGTTAGTAAAGGTTTGAAAGCGTAACCAAAAAGTATTAGGATGAAAATGAGAATAAAAAAGCAAGAAGAGAAAAATTGGTTACCATCTAAAATTGAAATTGTTGAGACAACAAAATACCTTTTCTCAAACATGCTCGGAAATGTAGGCATTCTTGTACTAAAAACAAGCCACGAAGTTTGTAATTCTTGGCTCATGCATTTCTTTCTCGGCCTAGGCCAAGAATGTTGTATGAAAATTCATTCCTGGCCGCTGCTCAGCCCCATGAAACCCGAAGTTTCACGAGTCTTCACGAACGCGCCCGCCGCTGTCACAGGTGTAGTAGGCGGGGGCGTGTTTCATTATTTCCTCACATTTATTGAGAAAAGCACTATACCAGCCTCGACCGGAATGAGGATTGCCGGACTCAGATCTTTATCAAGGCCTCGCTAAAGCTCGGCCTTGAAACCACTTAGTCCTGCAATCCTTCACTTCCTGGACTCTGCAGTAATGTACTAATCACAGTCACGCATGCGGACTGTAGACTATAATTTATAAGACGACACAGAGACGAAGTCTGGGATAAAAGCTAGTAATATGAAATTATTTATGTTACGGAATCTGTTTCAGTGCTGCGTAACAAATTGAGGATGAATAAGTTTGATAAATTAATTAAGAATGAAATTAGATATTTTTTCTGTTATATCATCTCTACCTCCAAAAGCTAAAATAAGGGTGAGATGGTGTTACCTCGATAGTAGGTCGGATACAAGGTCACTATGAACCGACCACCGCCTTCCTATATCTGCCCAGGGTGGAAACCCCACGGGTATCCTGGGTCGCCACTGAGGCGGTGGGATCAACCCTTTGATGGATTATTATGTTGTGTTATTGTTATGGGATTCGAAATAGCGTAGCGGGCCGAGAAACACAATGGGCTACACTATTTTGATGAAAATCCTATTGAATCTTCAATGATTTTAGTAAGCATCTATTTAGTTTATTTAGATCTGTTACGTAGTTGTTAAAGTTATATTTCTTGCCGAATTACTCTTGACAGAGTAACCGTCGGGACTGTCCATGGTTGGCTTAATTTGGTAGGTCTACCTCATGGGTGACCTTCCACTCGGTCTCATGCCTTCAACTCTTCTCCAGGACTTTTAATACACGAACTCAACATATATGTGTGTTAGCAATTGCAGTAAATAAATAAATAAAAATAAAAAGTTTTTTATTTCCAGCCTTTGTAAATGTTTATTTTTCATATCACCGTCCCATCTTCATGTTGGACGACCTTTCTTTCTTTTCCCTTATAGTCCTTTCCACGAAATCACTCTTGCAGTCCATCTCTGATAAAATTAACTCTGTAGAAAAAAATAATGAAAAATGTAAACAATCTGACGAGTTTTTGTATTACTAGATGAAAACCCGGCTTCGCTCGGGTGTAATGTGACTCATAATATGTACACATGTAGGTACAAAATGTAGGTAGATATTTCTGTAGTTATCGCTTCTCAAGGAATATTAAAGGCAGTCACATGAGTCACAGTTCTTTGTAATGGACACTTTTTTTAAAATGAATGGTGCGACGACGTATTGAGTGGCGAGGCGTATGTGCGCTAGTATGAATGAAACGGAACGTTTATTAACCACTCAAGATGTCACAGATGTCAGTGACGTTTCGCTAGAGTGGCCAATATAGCGACTGCGATTTGTCTATCAGCACCATTAGAATTTAACAAAATACTTGACAATCCGAATTTTGCGGATACATGTTGTCGACTCGAAATCTTTATTTTTTTATGTTTTATTATTCAGGTAAGGTTTCAATCGAGTCTACCGTACCCCTTGACGAAATTATTAATATTAGAAGATACTAACGGTATGATTAATATCTGAATATGTTTACTCCCTTCTCTTTTTACTCTCTCTCCGTGTGCTTCCACAACCCTGAAGATTTGCTGTCAGGTTTTTGTCTCTAAGACAGACGAAACAATTGGACATTTAAGACTATATCTGCAGCCTTAGAATACAAAAATCGAACCTAAGAATACATATATTGAAACAATAGAAAGTACTCTGATTATGTATAATACATTATTACAAATGTAATGTAGAAAATTCTGAGAATTCAAGCATTGAATGTCGGTACTATAAAAAAAACATGAAGCCAAATTGAGCGACGAGTTGCTTAGATTACCGTATGTAGTAAAATTACAACAATTTCCTCTCGTAATAGGCATTTTAATTACCCCGTGTACTTAACAATGTACTTGCTTCTTATAATGCGGGCATTGCAAGAAATATATTTCAATTAGTTTCTCCTGTTATGTGTCGTAATATTGTTTGAAAATGGACCTAAATTATCAAGGAAATAAGACATAAAGTGTACAGATCTAACAAACACAATTAGTTAATATTAAATGAGGCAACCATCTCGTTTTAAGAAACTGGGCACAGATGCAAAATCTGAATTTAAAAACTTAAATAAATGTTTCTAAAATTTATCGAATTGATAAATTTAAAACTCGTCAATAGCTACTAAATAAAAATTGTTCACAAACAAAAAAGAAAAACGGGGCAAGTGCGAGTTGAACTCGCGTGAAGAGGGTTCCGTACGATGTTACCTATCCGCACAATATTGAGTGATTTACCATGTTGTTTTAATATCATGGACTTCTTATAGGTTTTTTCCTGTAATCTATAAGTAGAAAACTAATTTCTGTATCTTTTTTTCAAAATTTTAGGTTCAGTAGTTTCGGGGATAAGGGGGGGATTGTCAATTTTCGTCTATTTTCTTGAATAACTTGGAAATTATTTATTTTAAAATTAAAAAAAAAATACATTTAAGATCTACACAACAAGACCTTCCATTTGATATGTCACATGAATTTTTATTTTTATTTTCCACCTTCCCCCCAAAAATGACCTCCCATATACAGATTTCATCTATTCACGTCACACCTCTGCGTTTGGGTCACAGAAATTGATATTTTAACTTAATCGGTCTAGTAGATTCCGAGATAATTGACTGTGACCGACGGACAGACGGACACACGAGTGATCCTATAAGGGTTCCGTTTCTTTATTTGGACGTACGGAACCCTAAAAAGTACTAAATTGTTCTGTCCGTACCTGTCTATTTGTACATAGATATTGGAGAACGCGCGGCGTGGCCAGCGAAGCCCCAAAAAGGATCCAGAAAATAAAACTCGAGATTCGAGATAATAAAAACTTTTAATGAAATCGTAAGAACAATTAATACACATTAGAATGGAACAAGGCTTTAGCGCGATATAACTTCTCGGTATAGCGACATCCTATTGACGAAATAGTTCCAGGTACTTTTAACATGTTAGAGAAGCTAAGCTGTTCAGAAGCGTGCCCTTCGTAAATTTCCCACAATTTTTTTAGAATAAAAAAGACGAAATCACGTTCCGGCCGAATGGCAGGTATGTCAATTTGTGTTTCGTAAATTCATAGTGAAATTGTATTTCAAAATATTTTCTTGAGAGAAAACTCCTCGTTTCTTCGTCACGTCACGTACGTACGTTTTTGCGATTAGCCCACGTTGTGACGAAGTTATAATTGGATTACCACATTTGGATTGGATTATGTTAACTGAAAATCTTTTGTTTTTAGTAGGCTGTTGGATGAGTGGCAAGAGTGCTTGCCTAACGTCTCAGGGGCCCCGGGTTCGATTCCCGGCGGGGTGAACTTTGGAAATTTTAATGTATTTTTCAAAATTGACTCTGGTCTGGATTTGAAAAGTAGTGGCAGGGCACACTGCGTCATTTGGGCAGCCCGCCTGGCGGCAGTAACCACCTCCTTACAGAATACCGCCGTGAAATAACAGTATATACGTGCTGTTGTGTTTCAGTGAGTGAGTAAGGGATGCCAGAGCCCATTTCCTTATCCCCTCCTAATCCCTTATCCAATCCTATTGTAGTCTTCAGCGCACTTGCAGCAGCTGTGGCGTTGCTTGTGTTATAGGCGACGGTAGCCACCTACCATCAAGTGGACCGTCAGCCTGTCTGTCGACCATAACATAAAGAAAAAAAAAAGAAAAAAAGGGTGTATTTGTCAACTATAAGTACAATATAGTTGACAAATTATAATTTTGAAATGAAGCGAGTGAATGTCGACATGTCAAACCTGCACGTCAAATTTTAAAAGTACTTAACGACGACATCGCGTCGTTGTAGCAATTGACAAAAACCTTATGTAATTTCTCTGGCAAACGAGAACAGGCCTGAGCCAGTTAGTACGAGAGCTCGCAACGTCACGAAAAAGTTCATTTTAGGTCGATTAGTTTTTCTATATTTCTCATTTATACTGACGGTCGGTCGGTAGGAATGCAGTACTTGTGACACCTGGAAGCGATTGCGTTTACAGGGAAAATTGTGCATTTTGGAATTATTATTTTAAGACAATTTTTTTTTTATAATTTTATATGCCTCTTTAGCAATGTAAATTTATAGTTGCCAGACATTTTTGTCGTTGCTAACATTGCCCCAGATACAATTTTAATAATAGGCATGATGACGGTATTAAAGAATCAAAGAATAAATGGTTTTGGAGAAAAATATATGTTGAAAGCAGTCTAAAAAATTACTCATTTTTTACATTAAAATTGAGATTAATAAGATTTTCAATAAAATAGAAGTATAAATAACTGCAATCGGCCATGTTAACTGAAACAGCAATCAGAGCGAATGACGTCACGCCCAGGTAAGTGCCATCGCGTTGCTTGACTTTGCTTTGACAGAATGAAAAATCTGATGAGATGTCGGTGACGTCACGGTTCATCAGACGATACGCCATGACACCTAAGAGCGTTTTAGCGCGTAATTCAAAATAGATTTAAAAACATTCAATAATTCGCGTTGAAATTTAGTTTTTTGCTGAAATATTGTTTTTTTCGGATATGGTAGACATTATGGAAGGGAATTTCAAAATCTGTCATCATGCCTATTAAAAAATGATATAATTTTCAAACATTTTTAGTATGTCTGTAATTTTAATATAATATAGTTCTATAATCAAAGAATATAATATTAATTTGCCAGATAGAAATTCCGTTGCTTAATTAGAATTCAGATCAATTTATAATAATTTCAAAATGCACAATTTTCCCTGTACAGATGGGATGCGCACTGGTAAACGCAACCGCTTCCAGGTGCCAGACGTACTGCACTCCTACCGACCGTCAGTATGAATGAGAAATATAGAAAAGCTAATCGACCTAAAATGCATTCTCAAAAACGTTGCTAGCTCTTATACTAAATAGTTTCAAGCACTGAACACCGTAAGAATGTATGGAAGGGCAAGGCATAGGCGGGACCTGATGTGATTCTACAAGGCTCTGACGGGACCTGATGTGGACTCGCTCATGTCAGTGAACTGATTACGTTTTGGTGGCCTCTTTTTGGAAACTGAGGGCTTTGTCTTTGCAATTGCTATTTTGGCTATTTTTAGTTAGTTTTGCTTTTGAGAATTGTTGTATTCGCCTGTTAAGGCATATCTGTTAGACTAAGATCTAGTAAGTGTAAAACATTTTTGTACCTGTACTGAGTTTATTGTTGGTATCTGTCTAAATAAAAAACAAATTGCGGACGAAGTTATTAAGACGAACAATTACCGGAAATATATCCTGAAGGACGTTACGGTCGACATTTGTCGGGCATGCCACCATCGGAGAGACACTCAGGCATATTATTTCCGGTTGTGCTCATATTTTTAACGGCGAGTATTTGCACCGACATAACCAAGTAGCCAGGATCATTCATCAGCAACTTGTCTTTCGATATGGCCTTGTGGAGTTTAAGGTGCCGTACTACAACTAAATAAAAATAAAAATAAATTTAATTTATGTATACGAAAGTATCTTTACCATTTAGGCATTCTGTCGTGTGGTAGGTACGTGTACCTAGGCGATGATAACAATCTAACACCTAGTGACTCGTCAGCCTGTCTGTCCGTCAGCGGCTAATATAAAATATAATATAATTTAATATAAAAATGTAACAAATTAAAACTTCACAATCAAAGAGGGGCGGAACGTGTTTTGAAAAATGAGTTATTTATTTATGAACATTTGTCGGGCAACGTTACCCTGACCTTTCGTATGGCGTTTCATGAATTACTAATGGATCTCTTCGTTAAATCTTCACAAAATCGAACGACTTCCTGCAATATTTATACATTGTACAGAACGGCTAGACATAGAATAAACAAATGACACAAATGGCCATAATGATAAATGACCATAAAAAGAAATTGTGGACAAATCTATCCATACCTACATATCTATAACTATAAATTTATAATAAAACCGTAAAAATATTGTACACGTTGTATTTATGTTATCGAGGTGAAGAAAATAGATTTTAGATTTTTTGTCTGTTTGTCTGTGCGTTTGTGCACGCTAATATCGGAAACGGCCTAACCGATTTGAATGGAGTTTTCACTAATGTATTTTAGCAAGCTTCCCGTAACATTTAGTGTTTGTTTTATTCCAATCGGTTTACAAACAAAAAAGTTACGCGTTATACCGAATACCACGCGTATGAAGTTGCGGGCTAAGCTTTTATAAAATAAACTCACTGTCCGCCTCTGTATGTTTTTCCTCTAACTTCTTCTAAAACAATGGGTTTTATACGGTTTTCACTAATGGAAAGATCGATAATTTGTTGACGAGATATTTCGTCATTGTCTCAGTACATTATTTAAAATCTGACGTTGGGCTCTTACATTCTACTTGCTTGTATACAATCTTTAAAGCTCTGTTCAAAATCATAGGAATTTCCCCAAGCTCACGTGATAGCATTTCTCCTAAATTTCATATAATTGGTATTTTTATATAAAACTAGCTGACCCAGCAGACGTTGTGGTGCCACCTATCGGGTTTTCAAACCATATGTCAAAGTGACGCGACACTTCACGTCAGTGAACGTCAGTTAAATTATTTGAATATTGTTCATACAAAAATACTAAAATTCCGATTAATAAATGGGGGTGGGGGTAGGAAGGTTACTATTTTTAGTTTACGTCCTATTTCTCAGACCTACTGAATACACACACAAAATTTCATAGAAATCGGTCCAGCCGTTTCGGAGGAGTTTTGTTACAAACACTGTGACAAGAGAATTTTATATATTAAAAAAGAAAAAGATAATTTCATTCTCCTCTCGATAATATTAACTGGTGAAAATGGATTACATATTTATGTTTTTGAAGAGTTTAAAACAATGCATAAATTATAAGACTTAACTGGAACAAAGCTTCTTATGGCTCCATTGTTAGATCTTAAATAATAAGTAAGATTAAATATTTTGTTTATTTACATGTCTGGGCTAGAATACTTCGAAATAATAAAAAGTAACACTTTGTATATCGTAATAGCTTTTCGGGTACCTGCGCAAGTTGGAAGTTAAGTATTTCTGACATTTTTATGTATATACTTCGATTTATACGATTAGTTGAGTAATAAATAAAGAAATATTCCTTTTTGTATAGAATCAAATTTCAGTCACATAGAAACGTCTTATTTTTTACAATTACCTCCGGTGCAGATTCTGTATTCCTTGAACAGGCTTGGAATTTATTATAGAAGCTTATTTATTGACATTTGAAATGTCGACTCAGCCGACAATGATAAGTGAGGAGGATATATAGTTTAACCTTGAACTATATATCTCCATGGATAAAGGATTGGATTCTGACATAGATAAGTATCACTTTATATCGTTCGCTATGTTCACTCGTTCGGGAGCAATCACTCCCGACAAGTTGCTCAGTTTTTGAATACGGAACCCAATGTGCCTGTTACCAAAATATCATCATGTGCCTTCATATTACTCAACGAAAAAAAAAACCTTTGATTGACATTACGCTGCTTTGTGTTAAAATGTTTTGTCCGAATAAATAATACTGTAAGTTTTTTTATTAATAATAAAATAAATGAAAATTTTAAATAAAAAAATGTATGTTATTGTTTAAATAATGTATTGGTTTCGATTCAGTAGTAAATGAGTTCTTTTATTACCACTACGCTAATTCTAATGAAGTACATTTACTTATTTTATTCAGTAAAGCTAATTAAATCTGAACATAAAATAGGTACTCAAACTTTTAAATAGCGTTATATTACAGTTCAGAAAAATAAAATAATTACAAATACAAACAAGGTCATCATCGCAGCCACACATCGTTCACAAACTTGATTGCCGATATACATAAAACAAATAATTTGGTACAACAATGTCTAATGGCAAGAAATATTATCAATTAAAGACAAATTAGAAAACAATTACGTACACTGAATTGGCAGCGAATATAATTATATTCAAAGGGATGAAATGAAAATATTCTTAAATAGTAGTTAGTTAGTATATAATATGTTAACGGAAAAGTATGTTATCGGTCATTGTATACAATTCCTAGGAAATGTGTATAATTCCTAAAATAGATAGTGTAACGCGGGGTTTCACGTTGGAGCGCCTATGTAACGAGCGCCCCACTTGGGCACCAATGTGACGAGGATGCAGCCCCACGAGGGGCCGCCAGTGTAACGAGGACGCCGCACGTTGTGCGGCCGAGAGACGGGGCGCCGCGTGTAGGGCTCCGTTGTGTACGGACGCCTCACGTAGGGTGCCGATGTGAAGATGGCCCTCTCGTTGGAGTCACTGTTAGGGCGTTCATAAGGGCTAGCTGACGGGGACGGGGTCCCCTAAATAATAGAGCACGGACTCGTTCAAAAGTTTATTAGGCGTAGATACACATAGCTTTGTCACAGCAACACACTTACACAAACAATGATTAGAAGGGGTCCCACACACGGGACCCGGGGCTTCACTAACCCCGATACTAGAGCCTAGGTAGGTCTTCTTAGTTAGAGGAAGGCCTTACACCCGGAATAATGTAGGTAGCGTACCTACTGTGTCGCGCGAGTCAGCAGGGCTGACGGGGCGGCGAGCGGAAGCGAGCCGAACGCGAGCTCGCGCCGCCGAGGCCTAGACATGACTGTCCCTCGACTCTCTTGCGCCGCGCTTTAGTATATTGCCGCGGGCGCTAACGTTCTGCGGGGACGAGGGAGACGAGGCATACGACGCCTGTACCAGACGAGGTTTGTGAGTACGCCTTCTATTGGAGATCATGCGATTGGCGAAAGCCAATCACAGCATTCTGGCGAATTTATGCCCATATTTGGTAATGAGAAGCGTTCGTTCCGTTACAATAGGAAATATATCATATATTTTGTAATATGCACTTTTCCTAGGAAATCTATAATTTTGTTAAATAGTAATTAAAAATGTATTACATACGGGATGCCGTCAGTGGGTACAGCGGGGCGGGATGGAACGATTCATCGTCAAGCCATTTCAGCCCCACTTACAAAATGTTTTACGAGACTTATTTGTACTAGAAACAAAGTTAGGTTAGATTAATTATACTTGTTTACCAACGCGTTTTATTCATTTTATTCACAGAACCATTTAAGTTTATTTATATATTTCCTAGTATCATTTCGAAATTGCATACATTTCCTAGGAAATATATATATATATATATATATATTTCACAGGAAATTAAAGAAACTTTAAAACGTTTTTAACACTTTTCCTAGTTAAGCTCGGAATTGTATACAATACCTCTTTCTCGAAATTTCGAGAAATTTCGAGAAAGAGGTGAACCGCCGAATCCAACTCGGTTGGGCAGCGTTCGGGAAACTACGCGATGCCTTCTCGTCCAATATCCCTCAGTGCCTGAAGACTAAAGTCTTCGAACAGTGCGTGTTGCCAGCGACGACATACGGTTGCGAAACATGGTCGCTTACTATGGGCCTCATAAGAAGGCTCAGAGTCACTCAGCGGGCGATGGAGAGAGCTATGCTCGGAGTATCTTTGCGCGATCGAATCAGAAATGAGGGGATCCGCAAAAGAACCAAAGTGACCGACATAGCTCAATGTATCGCAAAACTGAAGTGGCAATGGGCGGGGCACATAGCTCGCAGGACCGATGGACGTTGGGGACTTAAGGTGCTCGAATGGCGGCCACGCACCGGGAAACGCAGTGTCGGCAGACCCCCCACTAGGTGGACTGACGACATTAAAAGAGTGGCGGGAGTCGCTGGCTTCAGGCGGCACAAAATCGTGGTGTTTGGCGGTCATTGCGGGAGGCCTATGTCCAGCAGTGGACGTCCATCGGCTGACACGACGACGACGACGACGTATACAATTCCTAGGGTTCAAACATTTCCGGTAACATATGTAGTACCCTGAGTAGTCAGCGTGTAAACAAAATTTTCTCTTGTTTCCATTTTAGGGTAGGACGCTTCGCGCTTCGGTAAAATTCCTTCCGACTAAAAGCTGTAAAATTTAACAATCTACTCTAAAACGGGCAATAATTTGTACTGCGATAACGTTATGGCTCGTTTTATTTTAATCACAAAAGGGCACAATATTGTTTGACGGTGTAATAATCGTTTGCGAATACAAACTTCACTCCCCCACCGACATATCCTGTCAAGTTTATACCTAAGTACCCATATTTATCTGGACTAATGTTAGTTCACTTGTCGAAACAGTGGGGACTATTTGTGGGGAATAGTGGGAAAAAGTTAGTCCATTTTTTTTTCATTGGTTTTTTCATGGTCGTCAATGGGTTGACAGAGAGATGAGAAAAAGTATAAGAGTTTGTTTACCTATATATATTGCTATGGAAAATTCAAAGTCTATGCTATAGTTAAATAGAAATGTGAAGAATATCCTTACTATTATTATAAAGGCGAAAGTGAGTTTGTTTGTTTGTTTCAACCGATACATGAATTTCCCAAACACTTTATCAGGGACATAGAAAAAGACATAGGGTACCTTTCATCCAGAAAAAAGTAAAGTTCGCGATGAATCATTTATAAATAGGAACAAAAAATTCAACGCCTGACAAAAATATAGGAGCAACAAAGATTTAATAAATGTTTTAAAACCTAAAAAAAGGAATGCTGACGAAGTAAAACTTAGTACAACATAAAGCCAATTATATTACTGACTAGCTAAGCCCGCAACTTCGTACGCGTGGTATACGGTATAGCGTGTGATTTTCTTGTTTGTAAACCGATTGGAATGAAACCAACACTAAACGTTACGGGAAGCTTGCTACAATACATTAGTGAAAACCGCGTTCGAATCGGTTGAGCCGTTTCAGAGATTAGCGTCCACAAACGCACAGACAAACAAACAAAAATTCTAAAAACTATTTTTTACGGTCGCGTTAACATAAGTACAAGTTTAAAAATTGTTTTTTTTTTTTTGAAAAAATATTTTGTGTATACGATTTTATTAAATGTATAGATTTTCACTCTCATACTATAGGATGGTTAACGGATGGAGCTCGAACCATTTAATTTCTCAGAACAAAACAAGCACTTGACACAATGCACGGGTACCGTTAAAACATTAAACATCCCAAATTTAAATATTTGCCAACTGGTTTATTCCGCAAACATTACGTTTCACCGAAAACAGAGAGTGAAGCACGCGCGTAAGCCTTCCTCTCATATAATTTAATTAAAAGTACACCTACTGTAAAAAAATACAGGGACCAGTTTCAAGAAATCGGCAGAAGTTTCAAACACATCATCTATCTACATATTCATAGAAGACACATAGTTCTAATGAAAAGTGTTCACTGGGAGTCACACATATTTAAGTCTTCTGTAAAAATTTAGGTTGTACCTTTTGTACAGATGAAAGCAAAATAAAAAATAAAATAAAAAATCATTAACTAATTAGTCTTCACAAAGATATAAATATTTATATAAAATGGGTCCAATACCAGGCTACGGCTGTATCATGAGAACCGTTCTTTATTTCAGAATTTTTACTTATATATAACTAGAAATAATTTGAAGATAAATTTTATAATTAAAATTAAATAATGATTATTGTCAGCTAGAATTTCCCAGCAGATCAAAATCAAAATATTTATTTATCAATTAGGTTTCTCCAAGAAACTCTTATGATCGTCCTTTAGAATTACCAGTTAAATTTAAATTTAGCAGGGTTCGTTGTGGCTCTCAAGGTTTGCTGGGGCAAACCTATTGATAGCGTCAATAGAGTAGTAATCCAAGCCATAGACGCTGTCGCTGTATCGCATCTTTCGGTTAACCTCATGCCGGAAGGAGTAAGAAAAACTTGAGGAATAAGAGTATTCCAGATTACCATGCTGGTGCAAGAGTAATTTCATGTCTGAATTAGTCTGAAAAGTAAATGTTTAGGCTTTATAAAAGATCGTACATTAACCGATTCAGAGTGTGGCCAATAATAATAACTAGCAACGACATCCCGCCTGGATGACGAGGACATAAAATATTTCCCTGCTAACATGGACACATTCAATTTATAGTGCGAGCGATCGCTCAATGCCCATAAATGTTTTAGTGCTAACATTATTTCATTTTCGTAGCGAAGATACTGGTCCATTTCTTGTCAAAGGTTATCTCAATCAAGTATTTTATGCTCAAGGAACGGTGATCCTGTAAAATTCGCGATTGCCACCTACCAACAAGTGGACCATTAGACGGTAATAAGTAAATCATTATTTTTTTTAAATTTACTTGACAATAACTGGCTATTCTGGTTAAAGGTGACTGACAAAGGAAATTAGCTCTTTGTAATTCCTTGTCCTTACCCTGTACTTCGTTTAATACACCTTTGTACACAACATTATACATATTTCACACTATTTCATAATAAATGAACCCTAAAGATGTACACTTATTTAGTGAAGCCTGGTGATATGAGTTTCAATTAAAATACAGACTTATCCCCAAAGGATTTTTTTTTTACAATAGATGGGTTTGCTCTTGACCAGCATCTATCCATATAGGAAGGATGAGGCCGAAGATGGAGCGAGCTCACCCACAAGATGCCTATTCACTCGAACCTTGAAAAGATTTGGGTTATATGAGCTCGGAAATACAGACGCCGGCAGGGAGTTCCAATCCTTAGCAGTGCGCATCACAAAAGATGTTTTAAAGCGCTTGGTCCGAATTAGAGGGATTTCGACAAGGTGAGGATGGTAACCAGCCGTACGTCCGCATGTCCGTTAGAAGAAAGGGGAAGGCGGTATGATCTCATGCAGCTCTCGAGCACACTCTCCGAAGTACATCTTATAGAATACACACAGACAGGCAACTTTGCGTCTATGTGCCAGGCTCTGCAGCTTAGTTCTTATTAGTGTATCATCGCCAATGAGCCTCCTAGCTCTGCGATCCACCGAGTCGAGTGCAGCAAGTTGGTATTTTGCTGAGCCATCCCAAAGGTGACAGCAATACTCCAAAAAATACTGAGGAAAATGGTAGGCCTCGAGGTTATCGGTAAGAATAGCAGGGTTTTCACTGAGTAAAAATCTCACATGATCTGGTTTTTACAAATTGTATATCTGTAGAAGGCTTTTCCCTCTATTTAAAAAAGACCCATTTAGTAGGTACTATGAATATACACAGTCATTTTGTTTACATACATTCATTAACAGCATACATCCAGACCAGGGATCATAAAAGAAATGCAAAAAATCTAGAGAATTTTGGAACTAAACGTACAAAGGCTAATGTAACCTCTAATTGGACGCCGGGGTTTTAATCTTCGCCGAAGCAAGTACAAACAAGCAAAAAGTGAAATCGAGGCTATTCGCATCCCCACTTGTAATTCAGTGTCTTACGGACACGTGAGAAATTCCTAATAGCGGTACATTTACGTGATACTATTTCAAACTAAACCTTATTTATACGTGCTCTAATTTCGACTGTCTAATGTCGCAGCCTTACTTTTGCTGGTTTTGCTTTACTGTTGTTTAGGTCAGCCTTTCTCAACCTGGGATCTATGGACCCAAATAAGGTGAAGTTGTGGGTGACCCTTTGAGATAAGCACTTTTTGTATAATTCCACTATGAGTTGAGCATCTAGTGCAGTTTAATTTTTTTAAATTTATTAATTATGTAATATATAATTAAATTAATTTAAATATTCAATAGCTTATACCAGAACAGTCGATAACGTCAAAATCGAAGTTCTTTAGATTACATCTCACCTTGGGCAAATCATATATGTATGTAGGCGGAACAACTTCGATGAAGAGGTGGCCAGAAAAATACAGTCAGGTTAGACATCATTCGGTAAATTTCGTCTATCTTTTCTATAGCCAATCCCCTGATGCTTTAATTCTTTGTGCTTTTAAGACGAGGCCTATACCAGTCCGTAATACCAGTTTCGAAGACCTCAAGAATGCGACTGTGACTGGATGGATGAGGAGCATTTATTAAAGTGTGGCTTAATTAAGTCATTCACTGGCTGCCTACATTGAAGTAAATAATGCCTACAAATCAAGGTATCATTACGGTAAAAGTGCAGCATGTGGGAAAATGATTGTTAAATTATTCATAAGCGTTTAGATGTATCTCGGTTAGATGTTCATTTTTCCCCTTTCGTCCCATTGCAGGGGATGTGCCTCCCGCCTACACGTACAGCGATAATGTATCACTCACGCACAACCTGCGAACGAGTAGAACCATCTAATCTTTTATTAAAATTCACATCGCTAGAAGCTAACGTGGCGGAAGCGCCCTTCGAGCGGGAGGAGAGAAGAGACTGTAACAACTGATTTTAATTCGAACAAAGAACAGCCATCATTATAAAAATGTTTCAGATTTGATTTTAAATAAATATTCAGCCATCAGTCCTAAGCAGCCGCATCAGCCAAAAAATCATTATACCAATTAAAGCCTCTTGTATTTAAATTATTTCTGTTTTACTACTTTTTTAAATTTGTATAATGGTGAGGCTTGAATTGAATTGTAAACGAGTGATTGAGGTTCTTTAAATATTTACGGTTAATGTAGTTTAGCTTCTCCGAATATTCCTCTATCTATCAACAGAAGTCCTATCAAAACAATGATTTAGGTATTTTTTTTATTTTTTTTTTTTCAAATCAAATCAAATCAAATCAAATACTTTATTTGCATTAAACATTACCAGGCAGATGTCAATATAATAAATAATTAATGGTAATTTTACTTTTAAGTAGACCGCTACGTTTCCAATAAAAATTAGAAGTGACATTTGAGTTTAATAAGCGTTCATTAGCTGCAATGGATTTTAATAAAACCTAACAAGCCTCACTGGGTTTAGCAGTTATTAACTGGGTAGCCCATCTGGGAGCAGTAACCTTCCCTTTCAGAAGATCACCGTAAAATAACAATACGTGATCACGCCAAATATATTATCGAATATCTTCGATGGAGAAAAAGTGGACTGTATTTTTAATGATGGTACGTGCAATGAAAGGGGCGGGTAAACGAGATAATCAGGATGCTGCCACCTACCTCGTAGATCGTTGGCTGATCCTAGGTCTTCCTATCGACGAAGACAGCGGCGGGTCGCCACATACGAGTCCAGATAAGTTCAGAACACTGCTCACTTCAATTGCACTCGCAGAGGCCAGATCATTTGTTGATCATTACTAAAGCACAATGCTTGTATTTGCGGGTTGTAAAGTCAAATCATGCTTTGCAGATTTGCGCGGTTGTCACCCTTGTTATCAGTATAACATTTTTATTAAGACTGTCATTGGTTTCTACAGTAACCGCTAGGCGGAAGCTGCTTACGGTGGTGGCAGTACTTGTGTGTTTATCGATATACAAGGAGAAAAGGGACATGGAACTTACCATAGTAAATTATTATCAGTTTGTTTAAGTTAAACAATTTGGCGTTAAACAATTCTAATTAATTCTAACTCCATTGTGTCCCTTTTTATGTTGAGATCGGTATACAGAATGATGGTTCCCTTGATTGTAGATGGCTCCATCAACTATTTACTGTAAAGGATGTCAGAGCCCATTCTCCTTACCCCTCCTTATTCCTTATCCTTTATCGTTTGGGGGTCGGCAACGCAATTGCATCCTCTCTTGATATTGCTTATGTTTACAGGTGATGGTATAGCCACTTAGCATAAAATGGATCGTCAGTTTGCTTACCGAGGTTTACATAAAAAGAAATATGAACCAGTTCGTACATTCTATGCAGCATTGAAGTGAAATAATTTTTGAAATTAGAATGTTGTGTGTTGTGTTTTAATATTTATAATGAACGCTACGTGCCTCATAATAGTTTTGTAGACAATTTGGAGCCACACCCTGGAGTAATTCCGGCACATAAACTTTGATAATGGAAATGAATGCGCGGGTTGCAAGCTGATACTGTGCTTTCATTCTAGTTAAGTACTTAAATTATAAGATGGCGAAGATTATTCTCAAAAATATACAAAAGGTTGAGAGATATAAAAAAATCTCTTCGTGTCTAGAAAAAAGGGGTAGACAATAGACATTTTTAAAAAGAAATTCCTCTTATACGATTGTATGCTTGTATGCGGTGGGTTATACATATACGATACGGCCGTCTGGATCCTGCTAATCTTGGATAAAGCAAGCCAGTTAAAACAACAGATTATGAGGATAAGATACACCGGTTGGAGATTTATTGTCATTGGTGTACAAGTGGTGATTTATTTGGGAATTAATAGCGGAAGACAGCCGCTAGAGGCTCTAACTGATGTCAAGGATTAACATGGTGTCTCAGAATGAGTAGGCTTTAATTTAACCCATTCACTGTAAAGTTTTAGCTTTATATTTTAAAGTACACTGAAATAAAATCAAGTGATTATAATTAAAATACATGAAATGTTATTGAAAAAATTGTTTAAATTACAAATCAGCTGCCACTGTCCAATAGCTTTTAACAGAATTACCTACTCTGTCTTAATAATTAAATTGTACACATATTAGATCGGGGAAAAAGTCTTTTCGCATATAGTACCTGGCTGTACGCATATGGCATAAATCTCTTTGGCATATGGTTGGTTTTGATGACATTAAGAAGGTTACATTTAAAAAAAATATAACAAATTAGTAAAATGTTGTTTCCAGCTATTTTTCATTTTTTTTTTCGCAACTGAGCCCGAAACTTCGTACGCGTGGTATTGGGCATAACGGGTAACTTTTTTGTTTCTTAACCGATTGGAATGAACAAACTTGCCGCACTCGACTCGGTGGATCGCAGAGCTAGGAGGCTCATTGGCGATGATACACTAATAAGAACTAAGCTGCAGAGCCTGGCACATGGACGCAAAGTTGCCTGTCTGTGTGTATTCTATAAGATGTACTTCGGAGAGAGTGCTCGGGAGCTGCATGAGATCATACCGCCTTCCCCTTTCTTCTATCGGACATGCAGCCGTATGGCTGGTTACTATCCTCACCTTGTCGAAATCCCTCTAATTAGTACCCAGCGCTTTAAAACATCTTTTATAACGCTGCCGGATCTCCTCATATAACCCAAATCTTTTCAAGGTTCGAGTGAATAGGCATCTTCTGGGTGAGCTCGTTCCATCGACGACCTCATCTTTCCTACATGGATAGATGCTGGTCAAGAGTAATCCCATCTTAAAAAACAAAACAATACATCAGTGAAAATCGCATTTAAATCGATTAAGCCGTTTCTGAGATTAGTGTGCCCAAATACACAGACAAACAGACAAAAATCCTAAAAACTATTTTTTTTCGACCTCGGTAACACAAGTACAACATGTTTAATGTAAAGACGAAGACACGGCTTGTATTGGATATTATATGTTATGAGAAATATAAGTGTAATCACTTAGGACTACTTATAAGTTACTTATAAGTAATTATAGCTTATAGCTACAGCTTATAGCTATAATTACTTATTAATTATAGCTGGTGTCCGCGACATCGACCGCGTTGAAAAATGGGAAAATATATGAGTAATAGCTGTGCCTGCGACTTCCTACGCATGGTATCCGGAATAACGCGTAACTTTTTTGTTTGTAAACAGATTGGAATGACATATTCACTACATATTACCGGAAATCTGTTGTCGACTACAGTGGGATAAAGGATAATGGATTAGGAGGGGATAAGGAAGTAGGCTCTGGCATCTTTTAGTCACTCATCGAAACACAACAGTGATTTATGTCATGGTGGTCTTCTGTAATGACTGGCAAGGGCAGGGTCAAAGGCAGTGCCTTTATTAGTTTACAGAAACATAATTATTACCTTAACAACTAGCTGAACCTGACCTAGCTTCTATGCAGCGTGCGTGAAATTTCTTATGTGTAATATAATATTTTTTTATTTAACTTTTCTAAAGTCAAAGTAGACTAAGTTACTCTTTAAAACATCAGCTATCTGCCAGTGAAAATCCTGTCAAAATCGGTTCAGTCGTTTCGGAGATTAGCCGTAACAAACAAACAAATAGCCAGACAGACAAAATTTTAAAATATTTTTTTTTTATTATTTAAGTACAGTTATATTTTGCTGTACATTTAGTAAAAAGCGGTTATTTTGATAATACTCGTACAAACTTACAATTAAATTTATTTATTAGTATAAAGAGAATGTAAAAATCCTATTTTAGTTGCTCACTTTGTAAGTGAATATTTTAATTTAATCTTTATTGTCATATACACATAATATAAAAGCAGTGGAAATGATTCACCAAATATCAGTGAAAACCGCATCAAAATTCTTTGTTTAATTTACGCGAACTAAACCAACAGATAGATCTCCATGTTAAACTTATTTCATGTGCTATTTAAAGGCTAAACACTCACACAGTGAACGATAGTTTGTACAATAAAAGAAAATGATCGCCAAGAAAAACCTTCGCCGCCTATTTTCCGATACGGACCACCCTCAAAAATAAAAATGAATACTGAACCACTTCGGTTGTGAACGTCGGTGAAGAAATAGTGAAATAGATGGAATTCACACGAGAATAGACGGAACAGTCTTGGAAAAAAGTCCACTGCTCGTTCCGATGCTAAGCCATCACGTAGTTGTATGTAGATCGTTAAACTCTTTCCGTTACCGTGTACGTATGTACGTGCTAGTCGCTATGCTGCTTGGAAATATATAAGTAGTAGAGAAACATACATACTATATTTTACATAGCTTTTACCTGTGACTTGGTCCGCGCGCCCTTTTCTGACATAGGTGTTAAAAAAGTTTATTTTTATTTATTTTTTAAGTTTACTCCATTTCCATAAATAAGGCCCCCAGTATGGAAATTTATGAGTAGTAAAATTAATACGAGCTAAAAAGCGTTACGTTATCTGTCACTTTGACATTTATGCGACAGCTGACGCATGTATTTATGTTCCCTAATTCTATTCCTCGTACTTATAAAAGTAAACGTCGGAATCTTGTATGAAAAGTGTAGTCCGCGTTGAGGAACGCGTTGAGGAACGCGGACTACACTTTTTCTGTCGTCGAAAAAATGAACTATTTGAATTTATAAAACTTAGTGACATCTGTGTGTACCGAACTTAACTAACATAACACGTGACATATGAGTATGCAGAATGTAACTAAATTAGGTATCCAGTTATCTGTTAATATGAAGACAATTTCATACCTTTAATTTTATACGTTTAAAGTCGTGGGTCGGAGCTGACACACACACTTTTGTGTCAGCTCCGTGTGAGCTGACACACACACACACACTTTTGTACTTAGGTACTTTTAGATGATCCTTTGGGAGCAGTACTTTTTCTGGATGAAAGGTACCTTTCCTATATACCTGAGAACGTATATGCAAAACTTCGTGATAACCGTGATAATTGTTAAAACTTAAAAGCGCAACAAACAAATAAACAAGCACACTTTTGCATTAAACAATATTAGTTACCAATCATAGCTTGGCACTGACCATACTTCACTATGTGAGGAAATACGGGCTTACAGCCTTCCATGCTAATTGGCAGGACGTCCCAAGTCTTCGCAGACTTTAAATCGTATTAATATTAAACAGGGCTACAATACTACATTATATCACGATTATCTTTCTTTTAATTTAAGGTATTTAGATTTATGTTTCTTTCGACATATGGTTACATTACTCTTTATTTTTTAGTACATATATCCGTGGTAATATACATGTTAAGTTCGGCAGACAGGCTGACGGTCCACTTGATGGTAGGTGGCTGCCGCCTATAACACAAGCAACGCCAAAGCTGCTGAAAGTGCGCTACCGACTACAGTAGGATTAAAGATAAGGGACTAGGAGGAGATAGGGAAATGGGCTCTGGCATCCCTTACTTACTCACCGAAACACAAAAGCACACGTGCTGTTATTTCACGGTGGTCTTCTGTAAGGGGGTGGTTACTGCCGCCAGACGGGCTGCCCAAATGACTGCGAAAACGCAGTGTGCCCTGCCACTACACTGTGCTTTAAAAAGACTGTGACAACGGAATGAAATCTTTTGCTTCTTTTAAAAAGGAATTCATATTCAATACTCACTTCTCTTGTGTGGTTTTATACGCTACACTGCACAATGGTGATAGAAACAGTTCTTTACTTTTATAAATATGTCACACATATTAAAAATATTTTTTTCAAATGCAATAGTCATATCAATATTTTTATTTATTTATTCATATGATTTACATTTGAATTGCAGGTAAATATATTACAAACTAGCTGAGCCCGTAACTTTTTTGTTTGTAAACCGATTGGAATGAAACTAACACTAAATTTTACGGGAGACTTGCTACAATACATCAGTGAAAACCGCATTGAAATTAGTTAGTCGTTTCTGAAATTAGCATGCACAAACGCACAGACAAACAGACATAAATTCTAAAAACATTTTTTTTATGACCCCGGTAACATAAGTACAACGTGTACAAATTTGTTTTTTTGAAAAAAAAAAAATCCCTTATTACAAAACTAAATAAAAAAATGTGTTTTGTTAAAGTATTGTAGTGATTCAAGATATGATAAGTATAATATTATTAATTCAAGAACAAAACAATTAGAACTACAACCTCGGGGTCTTCAAAAATGGGCATTTCAGGGTAAATGGGCATTTACTAGGTAAGCGTGGTCCACCTTCGGCCACATCTGCACCTCACATCAGGTGAGATAGTGGTCAAGCGCTACCTCGATTTCATAAAAAAAAAAAAAATCAATATAGATCCATAGCTCTTTAATTCATTTTTTTCCTAATTTAGTACTTTATATTTCGTTGAGGAGTGTAATGTCAAGAATTGTCAATTGTCAAGAAGTCCAAATGTCTCAATGTCCAAAGGTCATTTCGTCCAATAAGTCATTATAGCATAACATAAAGAAAAGTCTGGAATGAGATTAGGAGAACATGAGGCTTACAGTAGAGAAAAATTAAGAATAGATAATGGTTGATGTTTGATTTTAAAATATGATGACATTAGATCCAGGGATTAAGTCGAGTTTTTCTAAAATGGGTTGATGTATCTTAAAGTCTGAGGTTTCCGTTGTGGAGACTTGATCTCGTATGGCGGTACTTTAATGACAGGATTGGTCAATAAACTTAATGGTTTCCAATTGCTGATGTTCAACCAGTTTCCAAAGATCATCGAATAGATAGCGGAGGCGAGAATTGGTAAAATAATAATTTCAATGTCAATAACTAATTAATAGTGATCAGTAAATCCTTTTTTTGGACTTCTCACAAAATACTCCTTTCCTGCACGTTTTAACTTAAAAATAATAAGTTCTGTATTGCAATGTTTCCCTTGAATATCGAGTTAGATAGAAGCATTATCTGGGACAATTGTGTTGTGTGTCGCACTGGACTGACCCCAGGCATTGCAGCTATCTGCGATCAAAGCTGCGTTTATTGGAATATATTTGGTGCATTTGTAACACAAAACTCTTTGTATCACAAAACTTCTCCAATTCGATACGCAGCCTTGTTTGCTTCCATTAGTAAACATTCCATATATGAAATTGCTTTTTAAAACGTGTCGATTGTAAAACTTTTCATTAATAGCGCGTATAAAGAGAAATAGCTAATCCTAGAATTGAATTTTATCTAAGTTTGTAAAGTCCAAATAAGAAAAGATTTATAAATAGATCAATACATTATAAATAAAAGTGAAATGTGGAAAAGAAAATATTATAACAATGAAATTTTCTCGATAGAGAAAAATCACCAAATTACCTCTCATTTTTATCGTTTTTTGTTTTATTTTCAAAATGACACATATTACAAACCTAAAAAATGATCAGTAATCTCACTTCCCAGATTATTTAGGGCTTTGAGGATTAATTTTTCATTAGACATTGTAGTTTACGAGTAATTAATATTAAATGAGTAATTAATACTTTTGGCACTTATAACATTTTTATTGCGCGAAATGCGCTATCTTCCGTCTCATGTTTTTTTTTTTAAATCTTTATTTGGAGGCTTTTCCATAAAGGACATGTCGCCTCATTGGGCAAGGTCATACATACAATTTACTAAATTATATCTTATCATTAAATCTTTCATAGTAAATCTTGTACAGTTCCCTGGCGTCATCGGATAACGGGAATGCCAGGGCGCTGTTCAAGTCACCCACTTGCGACATAAATTGGCCTCTGGAGCCCAGCCTACGCACCCTATCGTTCCAGACACATTCTTTTAACACGTGATAAACATCCTCCACAATGTTGCATTCAGCACAATTCGGCGTCGCCACTTTCCGCATCATGTATCCAAATTTGTTAAATGGAATGTGCCCAGAACATCTCATGTTATGCAAACTTCAATGCGCATTGTTTCACATGATCAGTCACAATCGCTTATGGGGCCACGCGGGTGAAATTACAAATATTTTTTGCTTTATACGCAGCCTTAAAGACCATAACACGTTCAAAATTCACTCAGAAAAAGGCAACGAATATCTATTTTGATTTTTGTAGCTGCTGCGCTCGATTTCGTCAAAGTTCTTAAACTTACCAACCGGAAATCACCTAATGAGCAAGAGAAAAATGACCCTGGTGAGTTGCTGACTGTATAGTTTGATATATACTACGAAAACTTAATGGCAAAAATAATCAGAGACAGCAGCTATTTACATACATTGGTACAGCTTTTATATTTAAGGGATTCACTGAGGCAAATGACATTTACTATAGAACTCGCTGGCGGCGGAGACAATTCAACGGGCCTAGAAATGGTGTTTTTTTGTTTTTACCATTAGAACATTACACAAAATATTTTTTTTATCAATACAATTTTTTAATCTGATATCAACTTATTAATAGGTACAGGATTCATATGCGTGCAATAAGCAGTTTTCGAGAGAATTTTCAATAAAGGTCAAATTCTTCTTGTGTTCTAACTTTTTTGTGGAGTTTCTATTACTTTTACGAAAATTCTAATTAATACAATTGGTTCTTCACATGTTTAAGTATAATATATATTTTTTTCAAAGCAATTATCCTGTCTATTTCTTGTAACATTTTCATTAAACAATGGATATTTTTAGTATTTAGCGTTTGTCTCCCCCTTAAGCTACAGGGAACGGGCCATATTCAATTGAACCCATTAGCTATAAAATATTAATTATTCTATCATCACAAGTATTATATGAAGATAAAACAGTGAAATTAAATATATACCTAGCGGCGGTACGAAAGAATAGCCCAACCCAAGCAGAGGCAACTTGCAATTAATTATGCTGTCAAATTAAAAGGCGGGCAAAGCCACGGGGTGAAGCTAGTTCTTTTTAATACGATTGAAACTGTTGAGTGTCCATCAATCTACTCGAAGCGATTGATTAGTTTCGCGGTGGTGTGCGTTCCCTTGGGTTGGATTAGATTTCTTTTCGCTTTGCGGACGTCTCGAGAAGGTTCGCTTCGATGAGTCCGAACAACCATTTGACTGATGTTATTATTTTTCATTTCACTTTGTAATATTTCCAGGACCACAAAGAAAATTGAAGAAATTTATTAATTTAATGAAATAAACAGAAAATATGAAGGATAATGTACGTATTTATTTTACCAATAAACATACACTTAGAATGGTTCGTGATTTATCTATACAAATGAAAACATTTGTATGTATGTTTGTACCGAATAAAATTACCGAACCAATTTTAAAAATTCTTTATCTATAGAAAACTACTTTATCCGCGAGTAACATAGGCTACGCACCATCCATCCCCCCTTTACCCCCCTCCATAAAAATGTATGTTTGTAATGAATAAATTCAAAGACTACTGACTACTAGTGCCATCTCCTATTGCAGGTCGGCTATCATCATGGCTATCCTAACGCTCGAAGCGGCGCGGCGGCGGGCGGCCCGAAACAGCGATTTGGTACTTCGGCCATACCACTCGCGGAGATTCTTGAGCCAGGAAGTACGTCGTCTGTCCGGCTTGCCTCTACCTGTATTTTCTCTGCATGATCAGTTGCAGCAGATTATCAGCTTTTTCATTCTGTGCAGAACCGTCTCGTTCTTCACGCGATCTATCCAGGACACTCGTAGAATGCGCCTTTATGCCCCCATCTCAAAAGCCTCCAAGCGTCTGGTCATTGCATTGGTGAGTCCAAGCCTCAACCCCGTATAAGAATACAGAAAAAACGAAACACCGGATCAGGCGCATACGTGTCACAACATTGAGGGAACAGTTGCAGAGAAGGGGGCACAACTTCATGAAAGAGCCGCGTGCCTGTTCTTTACGACACCTTACCTCCATACTGTGATCTTCTTGATCATTCACAATGCAGCCAAGGTATCTGAAGGAATTAACCCTTTCCAATGATCGAATACCGACATAGAGAGGAGCTGTGCTGCTATAATTAGTTCTGCCCACCGTCATATATTTGGTCTTCTTAGCGTTAATATTCAGACCATACTTCACACTGGTTTCGTAGACACGACTGAGTAAATTAAAATTCAATATAGGCTAAAGAGACACAAGAATGATACCGATGTATATACAATTTATACAATACCTAATTAACGCGTTGCTCTCGAGATGAGTTGTATGGAACAAATCCCTGATAGGATGAAGGGTAAAGGACAAGGAAAGAGAGATGGAAGTAATAAGGATAATTAAAAATTTTCACGTCTCTCACACGTAGATAAAACGAATTGTTTTGTTTGCTGTCTGACGCTAATTTGGAGCGAAGCGGGGACTGAGATAGCTTTCAGTGCCGCTTTGAGATAAGGAGTGAGTGTACATGAAAGCTCGAATGTAGGTTGGACAGGCCTTTGTATATTAAAAGTTAAATTATACACAATAAAATGGCGCACGGCAGGAGATTTTCACTTTTATTCAAACACATTGAATACAAGTACGCTTTTGTTGCAATGTTAAAGAAACCTTAAGAATTGAAAATGGTTTTAAGTTCTATTAAAACCCAGTTTAAGTTCTATTAATAGAACTTAAAACCGTTCCGAAGTGTGGCCAGCTAGTCTGAAAATAAACAAATAAATAAATAAATAAATAAATAAATAAATAAATAAATCTAACAAAGTGTGAGCTCAGAATCATTTAAGTCCAACCTTTATTATGCTTAAATAATAATCAGCGATGTGAATACCTTTCAGAGTTTGTTTTTGATTACATTTTAAATTTTTTATAGGCATGACCCTAATTGCCTCGGGATGTTTATTTAAAAATGTTATAAATTGACCCATAAAAATATTTATTATATCTTGTGCAAACGCGTTTTATGTCCTAAAAACTAGTAATGAGATTGTGAATATTACATTTTTTATTAAATTGATTATTATTTTTATATGTGTAAATTTTATAATTGCTGCCGATATACAAACCACATTTGAGTTCAGAACAGTTGTTATGTATGAGAGTTTATTAAAACTCGCGGGGTTATTTTTTTTTTAAATCCCACAGGAATCTAACATTTTTCCAAGATAGATGGCATCCTGCATGTTAATCCAGGTAATAAACTATTTGTGTATCAAATTTCATCTTAATCCGTTCAGCAGTTTTTGCCTGATTGAGTAACAAACATACACACTTTTGCATTTATAATATTATTAGGATTAGCATTGGGAATTAGCACATTAGGATACAAAAGAAGCGCGATTCATTTGTTAATAGCGACCCGCCCCCGGTTGAATTTTTTTCTGTAAATAATATTATATTATACACGAACCTTTCTCGTTTATAGCTCTTTGCATTAGTAAAAACTATATCAAAATCCATTGAGTGTGGTAACACCAAATTGTTTAACCTAAACTAACTCATAATAATTTACTATGGTAAACACACAAGTACTGCCACCACCGTGAGCAACCGCCGGCTAGCGGTTACTGTAGAGAAACCAATGATAGTCTTAATAAAAATGTCATACTGATAACATGGGTGACAAGTGTGACAACAGCGCGAATCTGCAAAGCGTGATTTGTCTTTACAACCCTCTAATAATTCAAGCATTGTGCTTTTGCAATGATCAACAAATGACCGCGCCTCCGCGAGTACAATTTTGAAGGTGCATACTGGAAGGCATTTAGACTGGTTTGTGACGTGCCCGTCGCGGTCTTCGTAGTTTGGAAGACCTGGGACCAGCCAGTGATTTACGAGGTAGGTGATAGCATTCTGATTAGTCTCGTTTTCTCGCTCCCTTTGATTGCACGTACTATCATTAAAGAAAACAGTCAACTTTTTCTCCATCGAAGATATTCAATAACATATTTGGCGTGATCAGAGTGGTTTAGAAAAAGTTCGCACAGAAAGAGACTGAGGCGCATGGTGACTGTCTATACTTACTAATATTGTAAAGAGGTAAAGTTTGTCTTTTTGTATGTGGGCGGTAATTTTTGAATCTACTTATCCGATTTTAAAAATTCTTTCACCAATAGTTAAAATAGAATTTCAGGATGAACATAGGCTAAATATATATGTTAGTATTTTTTAATATACTAGCTGACTCGACAGACGTCGATCAGTTATTGGATTGTGGGAGTTGATGTGTAATAAAGAAAAATTAGGTTTTTACGTTTTTCGGGTATCATTCTCGTTCTTGAATTTGCGCTTAGCAATACATTTGGCTATTCATTTTTGTTTATGTATTAACTGACCGTGTCAGCGACATCGAACGCGTAGCGTTAGGAATTTTATGCTTGTAAACTGATTGGAATGAAACAAAAAACTCTTGAAGTTTCACGTAACATTACGTGAAACTTCAACACAATACATCAGTGAAAAGGCAAAAGGTTAAGCCGTTACTGTGATTAGCGTGCACAAACGCATAGGGAAACATATAAAAAAAAATTAAAAGTACTTTTATCTCGGTATTATAAGTACCTACAAACGTGGCTCGTTTATTTTATTATAGAAGTATCTGTATATATAGTCAACTACATTCGTCACTCGTGTGAAGCTGAGGCGGGCGCTAATGCTGCATAAAATACTCTGTGATTTTACATCTCTGCGATTATGAAGTACATTGAGGTGGAAATATTTGTGCTCGGAGTAAAAATGTATAAAAATGAATCCCTATTTCTCCTGGTCACGGCATCACGCGTGAACGGGTAGACCGATTTTAATTCGGTTTTCGCTAATGGAAAGAGGGATAAACGGGGAATGTTTTTAGGGTATATAAAAATTGCACGCCGGGCGAAGCCGAGGGCGGGCCGCTAGTTAACAATAAACGTAATCAATGATCCGCTGTAATCTTTATCAATTCAATAGAGAGGAAAGTCGCTTTATCGAGTTCTGTCAAACAAATATTGTATTTCGAACGAGTCTAATCAAAGTTCAAATACTAGGTAATCTGGCACAACAACTGATTTTGGACGACCATCTTTGGGCACATCCTGGAGGGAACCCCGACCATATCAATAGCGTTTTAAAGTGGCATAGGATCAAGAGTCGAAGTAAGTTGATCGAAGCACTCTTGTCTTGATAATCCACGACATAATTCTTAAAAAAATCATAGCACGTAAATTTTTACGAGGTAATTCCATTTTTTAAAGTCACTGAAAACAACACAAGTCGCGTTCAAATAATAAATGTTATACCTAATTGAGAGCATCTTAAAAAAAGTCAAACTTTTCAATAGTGTTACGACTAACTATGGAACGTTCGGAAAAAGTCTCGAACGACCCATATTATCGATGGTAGTCACGCTACTTCCCGATTAGTGTCATAGGAGATTGGTCCTTATGTTTACAACACAGAGCTCACATTTAACATAAATAGCATTCAAAGGCTTGTTTACAATCTTGTTTATATTTCTAGCAAATTCGAAATACATCGAGGCGTTTGGCGCCAAGTATAAATAAGGGGCGGCGGGTCAAGTGTGAGTCAGTTTGTGCGATAACAGCGAATCGAAAGCTAATCTTCGAACCTTTTACGAAGTTACCTGCGACAGTGAACCGGCGACTCATTAAGGGAATCGTGGCTTAAAAGAAATTAGCCGAGAAACAGACAGCACAGGACGGCAACTATTTCATAATATGTGTAGATGTAGATATTTTTAATTAGTTAGTCAGTAGTAGTCAGTTAAAAGTTGATAACACTGAATGCCGAGTTTACATTACGGAACAAGTTTTATGCTTATTGAATTTAATTTTATGAAACTAGTTTCATAACCAGGGAAACCTTTTTCTATTGTCGTGAAATTCACAGTATCATCGGGATTGGTTTCGTCAACATCAAAGCTTTTCACAACACTAGTTCCGCGACGCGTACACGGTGATATTAGTTGTTTGAGATTAGTTTTATCAAAAAATTAGTTTGCGCATGGCACGAAATTGAATCAGTTGGAAAACTTGACGTTGTTGATGAAATTAAATTCGTGAAATAGTTTTATGCAACTAATTTCGTAATGTAATTTCAGCTGAAGATATTGAATCATGAACAAGTTAGAACAACAGCACACATGCTGTTATTTCACAATTAAGGAGGCATCTAGTTATTGCCGCTAGATGGCCTGCTCTATTTATGCTTTTGAATCCAGTATGCCGGATAAATAAAATAATACGTACCTAACTCACACGGGTGTGAAAACTTAGTGTGATTAAGGTTCAATTGCACTCTGTTAGAAAGTTATATTATATTTCGATGGTACAACTCCATTTATGAGCAATACTATTACAGTGAAAACAAATATTTTACTTATTCATAACTTAACCAGCATAACTACTAAGTAGTACGATTTGCAAACTACATAGGTATTTTAGAGTTCGACGTAAGCTCAAGTTTCATACAAATCAAACTTATCAAAGAAATTTTAATTCGATAATCATATCTACATATAATTATGATTTGTATGTTTGTAATGAATAAACTCAAAAACTACTGGACCGATTTTAAAAATTCTTTCACCTATTAAAAGCTACATTATCAGCGAGTAACATAGGCTGTCACCCTCCCCCATCTTCCCCCTTTACCCCCCTCCATACAAATGTATGTTTGCAATGAATAAACTCAAAGACTACTGGGCCGATTTTAAAAATTCTTTCACCTATAGAAGGCTGCATTATCAGCGAGTAACATAGGGCTACTCACCCTCTCCCATCTCCCCCTTTACTCCCCTTCATACAAATGTATGTTTGTAATGAATAAACTCAAAACTAGTAGACCGATTTTAAAAATTCTTTCACCTATAGAAAGCTACATTATCAGCGAGTAACATAGGCTACTCGCACTCCTCCATCTCCTCCCTTTACCCCCCCCCCCCCCCCCTTCCATACAAAATTGCTGTTTTCCACTAATAGTATTTTATAAAGAGACGCGGACGAAGTCGCGTGCAACAGCTAGTTAATTAATATATTTTTAGAAATTTTAATTTAAAATTTAAATGAGTTTAGTAAGTATTGAAACCTTTTTCTACTTCACCAATTAGACGGCGAGTGGGTGGAATGGATTATAATTAGTCATGTGAAGAAAAATGGAGGTCTGTAGGCATAGATTTAGCGAGCTACTTACTTTGCGTGGGCCAGTTTTTTTTGTGTTATAAATATATATCATACATATAAAAGCTAGAACGATTTTAATTTATTAGATTCATTACATTATGAAAATGTTATGCAGAACTGGTCAATCTGGTTTCAAATATCTGGCGTTTGGTTATGAATTCCTATGGAATTCCTATGGAATTGTATGTGTGCGACGATTTTAGTGATTCATTTATATACCTTCAAAGCGAATCAAAACGTGCAAAACGCAAAATGTAAAAAAAAAACTAAATTCATACAAATCACAAATTTTTTATTCATAACTTATTCAAAGGTAGTTCTTAAACTAACAGTATTAATAACACCCTATTTAAAAGAAAAGAATATCAAACAATATTGTTTTGAATATTCAAATATTAGCTTGTAACATTTTGCGTGTGGTACTTATTGTAGTGAGAAATAGATGAGAAACTTGACCCATTATAATTGCAAAAAGACCCTAACAGACTGGCTTAAGACCTTAAATTATAACGAAACAGAATCTTTATTAAAGACTATTTTTTAACTTAACTATATTAAAAAAAATATTATAAGTACATCATTACAGTATTTCTTAAAACTTACCTAACTATGAAATTAGACTAATGCAAAAGCTACACTTAACTTAAAAAGGAAACACTACATATTTGTATCTGGCTGGTTTTGATGACATTAAAAAGGTTATATTTCAAAAAAAGAAACAAATTAGAAAATGTTGTTTGCAGCTATTTTTCATTTGTGTTTCCTTCAAAATGGATGAGTTCCATACATTTTAAAATTTCATTACAAAAAAGGAAAAAAATGCAACGCCAGCCGCGAAAATTGTGATGTTTATGGACCTAATACAGTGACAGTAAGAGTAGCACAAAGTTGGTTTAAGCGTTTTCAATTCGGGAATTTTGATGACAAAGATGCACCTCGCTCTGGTAGCTTTGTTACGGATAAAATGGTCGCAATTCTACGACATAGCTGAAGAACTGGGAATTGACCACAAAACTGTTTTGACCCATTTGAAAAAAGCTGGGTACACAAAAAAACTCGATATTTGGGTGCCACACGAGCTCACTGAAAGAAACCTTGTGAATCGTGTACTCATTTGCAATTCTTTATTGAGACATAAGAAACCGGACCGTTTTTGAACAGATTGATAACTGTCGATGAAAAGTGGATCACGTACGACAAGAACGTGGGAGAAAATCGTGATCATAGATCGGTCAGACTTCACAGACTGTGCGAAAACCCGGGTTAACTCGCAATAAGGTGATGCTGCATGTATGGTGGTGGGATTGGAAGGGCATTATTCATTATGAGCTTTTACCACCGGGCAGAACTATTGATTCGCATCTGTACTGCCAACAACTGATGAGGTTAAAGCAAGAAGTTGAGAGAAAGCGGCCGGAATTGACCAATAGAAAGGGTGGTATTTCATCACGGCAACGCTAGATTTCACACATTTTTAGCCACTCAGCAAAAATTAACAGAGTTTGGCTGGGAGGTGTTAATGCATCCGTGATATAGACCTTGCACCCTGACCTTGCACCTTCAGACTTCCCCCTGATTCGGTCTCTTCAGATATCTTTAGGCAGTGTCAAGTTAACGTCAAGGGAGGACTGCAAAAACTACTTATCGCGTTTTTTTGATAAGAAGTCCCAAAATTTCTGTTACCTATAAGATGGCAATAAATCATCAAACAAAATAGCTTAATATAGTAATTAAATGTAAATAAGCTTTGGAAAAAAAATGTCTTGAGTTTTCATATAAAAAAGAAACTTTTTCCCCCAACCTATTATTTGTATTTTTGACATTATCTCTGAAGGTATTTATTTTAGGGTCAATTGATTTTTCTTTGACACATTTTCTGTTCACAATAGGGAAAACTGAAAATAACGCTTTATTTACGAATAAGAGTCCTTTGTGGCGCAGAACAGTGCTACAGATACAGCTCAAAGGATTAATGATGTGTATAGAGTAGTAGCTCAAAGGATTTTATTATTATTGGTTTTGCTTTCCAAGAGATTTTAATTTTATTCAATTAATAGCAACTGTATACAGCAAAATAGGGGCTTCAAATTATGTATTCAAATAAATTGTGCACTAAAAGGTAGATTATTCTACACGAAACATTTTTTGTGAGAATAAATAAAATCGCGGACAGATTTTAAATATTATATTAATATTAATTTTATATCAGATTTTTTTTAATGTTAAGTTCGGTAGACAGGCCGACGGCCCACTTGATGGTAGGTGGCTACCGTCGCCTATAACACAAGCAACACTACAGGTGCCTCGAATGCCTTGCCTACAACAGTAAGAATAAGGTTGAGGGATTGGGAAGGGTTGCTACTTAATAAATTAATTAACCTTGGTTAATAGAGCGTCTTCGGTGCAGTAGGAATGACACGGCCTGACATGTCGAGAGGTCACAGTTCGATCCCCTGTCATGCTATGTACGTGCCATGTACCATTGTTTTTTTTTCTTCTATAAACTTACTCTCAAACGGCGAAGGAAAACATCTTGGGGAAATCTGTATACGCCAAAGAAGAAATTCTAAGGCTCATGTGAAGTCCACCAATCCGCACTGGGCCAGCGTGGTGGACCATATAGCCGATGCGCCCTTATTGAGAGGGTAGGCCTGAGCCCCAGCAGTGGGAAAATATAATAAATAGGCCGTTTTTGGTGATGACTTGATCAGTTATATGTATGTATATGTTTTATTAATTATTCTGTTAGGTATAAAGCTTCGTGTATGTATTTCTGATTGCTATAAAGATTTTTGCTTGGCGATTTACTATGTGACCAATCTTCACCCTCTTTTTAGTTTGAACTTTATTGGTGCAAGTTGTTGCCTCTTATAATTGCGGACCATGGGTATGACATTTAGTTATCAGAGATGACATTTAGTTTTCTTGTTCCTTCATGACCAACCGGTAAACATTCGGTGTGCAAATCTTGACATCTTGAATTTAGTAATCGTTGGAAGCCATAAATAAGTAAATTATTTGTACAGAACTTGTAAAATAAGATTATTTATATTATTTCTCAGGTAAAAAGGGTTGGTCAACACGTTGACGTAGGGACCACATCTAAGGCAGACAAGGGTAGAAAAATGTGTTCTTCCAGATACAATGTTACTGTTAGTGTATACATAGAGATAGAGATGGGCATTTGTATTTCGCTCTAAGAAAGGGTCTCTACTTACGTTTGACAAAGGATTACAATATTTGTCTTGTCTCCCTTGAACGCATCCAAGGTTGACCGAACATCCAAAATGTAAAATATCCAAATAACTGGCTTGTAAGAAAAATATAAACTTGAATATACTAATTATTGGTCTGCAATGTTTTTAGACAGAGTTAACATAGTAAATATATGCCATTTTATATAGTAAAAGTCATACCGAATTTAACAAATCAACTACCTAAAACATTAAAAAGAGACATAACTCCCAAAAACATCACATTTAAGCTTAAACAATACTATTTACAATTAACTACAAATAAGTATAATTTTAACAACAATACAAAAATAGTTATAAAAAAGTAACACTAATTATTATTGTAAGATATTTCAATTCAGAATATGACACAAAATAATATATTAAAGTCTTAAAGTATCTTAAAGTAATTGAGGAGTCTGAAGTGTACGTTGGGCGTCAACTGAAGGTTTATTTAAATTTTCTGTAATCGGCACATGGTGTACGGTAAAACTCTAATGACTTTTTGTTTACACCAATGTTAAGTCAAATGAAACACTATTGTATTAATAAATAATAAATAAAAAAAAATAAAAAAAAGTTTTCTAGTAACCAAACTTTCATTCATACTCGTTTTATCGTTTTTTCCTTTAGTGAAAACCGTATCAAAATCCGTTAGGTGGTCAAGAAGAAGTTACCAGAGGAATAAAAGTAGATATAGAGATATAAAAGTATTTCGTTATAAAATAAAATGTTTTGTCCAAATTAATAGCTTTTCTAAAACATTTGGCTGAAACTTTTGGCTGACGTTGCCCACAGTTAACGCAGGTTACAGAGTACAAAAGGTGTGCTAGGACCTAGTGTCGTGGTGAGGGGATTAACTCTCAATAATCCGGGCGATTGCAGGGGTCAGTGGGGTCACCGGATTTTGCTTGGCTGATCGGATTGTTGCTGGGAAATTAAGAAAGCACACCCAGTTGGAGCTTCGCAGGTCACCGCTCGCTGGGCCGAGGATCCGTACTCAGCTCATGCGGTGAGAGACGGCACCCCCGGTCCTTTGCGGGCTCAGCTTGTATTTTAATTTTTTTTAAAATTAAAAGTGATAAAAAGTTCAAAGTTGCTTAGTTTTTGTACCTAAGGTTTTCGCTGTATGATAGAATCTGTTACGATAACTTTTAGAATCAGCAAGAATTTGCTGCCAAGGGTTACGAGGTCATATTCTGTCTGTTTTATATTTAAAAGAATGGTCAGAGTTAATTGTGGGATGAATGAGCAAATTTTTATAATGTTTTATCAGTTTTAATTTAACTCATATACTTTCATTTTTTTATTATATTCCCATATGATATTTTCTTGATACACATTGAGTTAAAATCAGCTTCTCTTATAGAAAGCAGCAACATTGGTTATTTCGCGGTTAACTTTGAAGTGTAACTTAAGTTGAGCCAAGTATATCGCGGAATGAAGTCGAACGTTTCCGCCGGGTTCCATTACTGCGCCGGATATTGGCACCGCTCTCTACGTGCTTGAGGGATCGGCGTCTGTTGTTTCTAAGTACAATTTCAAACACCCAATTAATCGTTCATGTTTCGCCATTTTATATTATTATATTAACATTTATTTAAAACTCGCTTAGAATGAGTTATATGTTGACAGTCGACGAGGGGGAGTGTGGGACTCCCCCTCGTCGGTGAAGTGACTTGTCACCGGGAATACCCACTAAAACCCCCCCGGATTCCACCATCAGCGGTGATGTGCGGGTCCGAGTTCACAGCGAGGCCACCGCTATGTTCTCTTCGAACCCAGCTAAGGGCGATGGCTTCGCCTCACTTTAAATGCCACGCCACGTGTCCTTGTCGGGTGTGTCAGGGCGTCAGAATCACGCGATGTGTGGCGCGGCATACGCCCAGGCACGCCGTCGGCCGGCTCTTCAACGCCTGAGTGGATAAGCCTGGGGGTATGCCTCGCGGGCCCGCTCATTGGCTTCTTTTCCACTCAGGGCATTGCGTTTATAGCCTAGTTCACAAGTTCAAATTGAAGTTAATTCTTGATGAAGCTCCTAAAAATATGTATGTGCGATAACTCTTTGGATTCTGAATAATGTCTATAAAAATGATGTATTACAATGTTTTACCCGCATATAAACAATTGCAAAAGTTATAAATAAATAAAGATGAATAAAAGACATTAATTTTTATCTAATAATTCAATTCACCTTGTCGAAATCCCTCTAATTCGGACCAAGCGCTTTAAAACATCTTTTGTGATGCGCACTGCTAAGGATTGGACTCCCTGCCGGCGTCTGTATTTCCGAGCTCATATAACCTAAATCTTTTCAAGGTTCGAGTGAATAGGCATCTTCTGGGTGAGCTCGCTCCATCTTCGGCCTGATCCTTCCTACATGGGTAGATGCTGGTCAAGAGCAAACCCATCTATAATAAAAAAAAAACGATAAAAAATTGCCTACTTCCGGATCTCTGTGTCTATTATTTATAATTTTAATTAAACGCTGAAAATAAGTGTTTTAGTGGCTGCTACGGCGCGGCGGCGGGATGTGCGTTTATATTAAATATAAATTTAAAAAATTTGGTTAAATTATGGTTTATTCTTAATACTTCAAAGGATTAAGTCGCGTTGGAAAAAATATTCAAGTTTATTTTAAAAAAAGTTAGGCATTGAGTAAGTAACTATTATTTTCCGAACTTCGCTTTAAATTCTAATTGTTTAAATAATATATATATTTTTATATATTAGTTAAGAAATAACTAATTTTTAATATTAGTTAAGAAATTATTTTTTATTTAAATTCATAATTAAATTTTCCCTACAGAATAACACATTTATTATTGTTAACTATCTTTTTTTAATTAAAGTTTCTGAAGTTTTGCCTTTTAGTAAAAAAGTAGCAAATCTAGGTATCTGCTTACTGTACTTAAAATCGTGAAGTTGAGTGTAATGTCCCTTTTCCTGCAGACAAGATGAGGATCGTCTAGATCTGAGTGTGAGGTAATGTTTTATAAGAATAATAAGTATTATTTATACATTTTACAATTGTAAACGTGCTACATCGAATCCACCTCGGGCCGGACACAATGGCGTCCATCTTGTAAATTATGCATGCATTTAGTACATGTCAATACAAACGCACCGACCGAAATAAATCTCCGAGATTGGGGTAACCGGTAACCGTTCTGGAGACTTCGCAGTACCGACTACAGTGACCATCAGCCATCTTTTTTAATTTACTGTGTTATTATTTTAAAATAATATAGAATGATGCACTGGAAACATTATTTATTACTTTTCACAATATAATCAACTAACCAATAACCATAGATATATATATCGTAACAACTATATCAACACAGACCAGGTACCAGTTGGCATGTCATCAGACAGCCACAGACTACAACAAACTTATATATAACATCTCCCCTTTAATATTTATAATTAATGAAATTATACAGACTGTTCAAAATATCTGGAGGGTTGTTTAATCGGTCTACCATATCTAGAGACTCTTACAATTTCTGAATTGTTCTGAATTGGTGGCAATATGTCACTATTGCAGACATTTTCCTTTTCAACATAACTTTCTCACTCATCACAATACTCATCACAATCATCACTTATCTGCCTATTATTTTCTCCATAAACCTGCATGTTTAGCCTAGGCCTAATATAAAATATGTTTCTATTATACTTTTTTCCATTGTTTCCCTCTATTTTATACATTCTTGGAGTTACTCCTTTTTCTACCACAACACCAGGTTCCCAGTAAGACTGTGGTAACTTCTTAAACATGACTTTGTCTCCTATTTTAAACTCATAACTGTGTTTCTTAGCATGTTGGTTATAATATTGTTTTGAATTAGATCGCAATTCGACTAACAATTTTCTGTCCTTATGACATGTGATTTTAGGTTTTAGATATTCAAATGTACATGGAATATTACTTCTTAAATTTCTACTCATTAAGAGTGATGCTGGAGAATGAATTGCGCCTCTGGGAGTGTTTCTGAAATTCAATAATGCTAGAAAGACATCCTCCTTAGAATCTAAAGCTTTTTAAATTATTGTTTTAACTGACTTAACGGCACTTTCAGCCAAACCATTAGACCTTGGATAGTGAGGACTAGATATTATATGCTTAAAGTGCCAATGATTAACAAATTGTTTGAACATTTCTGAGGTGAAATATAGGGCTCCATCAGTATACAATATTTTTGGTATGCCATGTCTAGCAAAAATACTCTTAATTTTTACAATAACTGACTCACTCTTTAAATTTGTTACATAACACACTTCTACAAAATTACTTAATGCATCTACTATAACAACATAATACTTTCCATACAATTCAAAGACATCACAAGCTACTTCTATCCACGGTAATGGTGGAATAGGTTTACTTTTTAACTGTGACTTGGTATTATTTTTCTGATACTTTAGGCACACATAGCAAGACTGAACAAACTTTTTTATATCTTGATTAATTCCAATCCAAAATAAATTAGTTGCAGGATGCCCTACATGAAGTTCTTTTAACATTTTTAACTTTAACGTACTAGGAACTACTACCCTGTTACCTCTGAACAAAATGCCATCAATGATTGTAAGTTCACTGCTTAATTGAAAGTACATTTTACATTCACCATCTACATCTTTATAATATTTTGGCCACCCTGATTGTACATAAGACTTAACTTTTTGTAATATTTTATCATTTTTATAATGACTACACAAAACCTTAAAATCATTCTCATTGATTGCTAGTTGCTTAAACACTAAGGCCACCTGTAGTTCCAAATCATCATCAAAATCTTTAATTTCTGTATCACAACTTTCTGAACTAAAATCTCTCGATAAACTATCAGCTATGTACATGTATTTTCCAGGTGTATACACTAAATCAAAACAATACGGTTGTAACCTAAGTAACATTCTCTGTAATCTGACTGGCACTTTATGTAACGGCTTATTTATTAATCCTAACAAAGGTTTATGATCAGTTTCAATTCTCAACTGATGTCTACCAAACATATACAGTTTAAAGTGTTCAACTCCAAAACAAACAGCTAACAATTCTTTTTCAATCTGTGAGTACCTAGATTGAATGTCAGTCAAAGCACGGGAAGCATAAGCAAGCGGTCTCCCTTGTTGCAATAAAGTTGCTCCTAAACCATTAGAACTTGCATCTACACTCAAGAGTTAAATCTTTTGAACTGTCATACAAGCCTAGCACTGGCCTACTAGTAATAGCTATTTTTAAACTATTTAGTGCTTTATCATGTTCAGAATTCCATATAAACTCTACATCATCCTTCAACAAGTTTCGAAGTACTGCTGTCTTTTCACTATATGTAGGTATGAATTTAGACAAGTAGTTAAATAAGCCTAACGTCCTTTGCAGGGATTTTTTATTATTTGGTGTTTTTAAATCTTTTATAGCTTTTATTTTATCATATGTTATAGACATACCGCTTGCATCAAACTTATGGCCTAAAAATTCAACTTGTGTTGTATTGAATATACATTTCCTGGGATTAAACTTAATACCAGATTTCTTTGCAGCCTTTAAAACTTGTAACACTATATTAAACAAATCAGTGTGATTATCAGACCAGAGGAGTACGTCGTCTTGGTATGTAGCTACATTATTAATACCTTCAAAAGTTTCTGAAATTATTCTGTGACAAATTTCCGGTGCACAGTTCAGACCAAATGGTAACCTTTGAAAGGAGTACCTTCCCCAGTTTGTTTGAAAAGTGCACAGCTTAATGCTAGGTTTATCTAGAGGTAACATCCAGAAACTAGATTGGGCATCTAGTTTACAAAAATATTTAGCATTTTTTAATTGTACAGCTATTTCCTCAATCTTGGGAAACGGATAATGTTCTCTTTTAATAGCTTTATTTAACGGTCTAGGATCTAAACATATTCTCAAGGACTTGTCTTTTTTAACTACCACTACCATCTGATTAACCCATTCTGTAGGTTCAGTGACTTTTTTAATTATACCTTTACTCTCCATTATATCAAGTTCCTTTTTTACTTGATCTTTTAAAGCATAAGGTAACCTCCGCACCGGTGAAACAACAGGTGTAACTTTTTTGTCTACCTGAATTTTAACTAACTGTGATATCAAACCTACATTTCCATCAAACAAGTTATGGTATTGCTTTGGAATATATTGACTATACAAACAAGCACTTTTGGTTATTGAATTGATTCTTTTAATCAAGTTTAGATCTTCTGCTGACTTCAAACCTAGTATGCTGTCTAAATTATTTTTAGACACATAAAATTCTATTATGTAGTCTTTTCCTTTGTACTTACAATTGATATGGCAACGTCCCACTATTTCCACAATATTTTTCGTAAACGACCTGACAATGACATCATTCTTCAGTAAGTTTTCCTTGTGTAATCCCAGTGATAGATAAAGCTCCAAACTTATTAAATTACAGGCAGCTCCCGTGTCCACCTTAAACATAACAGCATTACTACCAACAATTAACCTAACATTATACCAGTCACAGCCATTGCAATTTTTAAGCATTTTACCCGACTCCATTTGTGCACCCTCCATACTATTCTCCTCGGTGACACTGTTTAAATAAACAGAACGCTGCTTGCAGACACTAGCAAAGTGATTCTTTTTTCTACATTTGTTACATAATTTGCCAAAAGCGGGACATTTGCCATACATATGTTGATACCCACAATAAGTGCATTTCATGAGTTGATAATTCCCGCTACCCTTCTTATTCTTAACCTTTATTACATCAATTTCCATTTCTTTCTTTATGTTAAGCCCCGTATCGTTCATCTTTTCCACTCGATCAGCAACCGCTGATGTAGTTCTGCAGATGTCCAATGCTCTTTTCAAAGTCAACTTTTCAGTTCTTAACAAATTTTGTTGCAAATTTTTGTCTTTTATCCCACTCACAAATATATCTTTGATCAACTCCTCTTTGATGGTTCCCAACTCACATGATTCTGCCAGATTCTTTAAAACCACAGCATACTGTTCGTATGTTTCAGATTCAAGTTGCTTCCTGTTCAAAAATTTATACCTTTCATAAGTAAGGTTCCTTTGAGGAATAAAATGTTCATCGAACAATTTAATGATTGCATTTAGGTCTTCAGTTGTTCTAATTAATGGGTCAAATGAATCAAAAATCGTACTTATTTCGTCTCCACCCGCATGTAGTAACAGAGCTATTTTTCTTTTTGGGGTCGCCTCCTCATAATATGCATCTATGTAATTCAAAAATCTCTTCTTGAATTTAACCCATACAGTTGCTAAATCCAAAGTATCAGTTACGACAAATGGCTCCAACATAATGTGATGTGGTGGCGTCGCCATTTTATCAATCCTCCACTCCACTTTTCTTGACAAAATCCAATTTTCAATAGTCAGATTCCAATCCAGAAATCTTACCAAATCTCATTATTTCTGATAATTTACCGCTGTCACCATGTGTTATTATTTTAAAATAATATAGAATGATGCACTGGAAACATTATTTATTACTTTTCACAATATAATCAACTAACCAATAACCATCTATATTAATAATTTCGTCAAGGGGTACGGTAGACTCGATTGAAACCTTACCTGAATAATAAAACATAAAAAAATAAAGATTTCGAGTCGACAACATATATCCGCAAAATTCGGATTGTCAAGTATTTTGTTAAATTCTAATGGTGCTGACTGACAAATCGCAGTCGCCATACTGGTCACTCTAGAGAAACGTCACTCACTGACACCTGTGACATCTTGAGTGGTTAATAAACGTTCCTTTTCATTCATACTAGCGCATATGACTGTGTAAAACGAAACGTCTTTGCCGCAAACATTGAGCGAAATCTATGCCGCTTTGCCTTTAATATTCCTTTAGAACCGATAACTACAGAAATATCTACCTACATGTGTACATTATGAGTCACATTAGACCCGAGCGAAGCCGGGTTTTCATCTAGTAGATATATATATATCGTAACAACTATATCAACACAAACCAGGTACCAGTTGGCATGTCATCAGACAGCCACAGACTACAACAAACTTATATATAACATTTACATTTACAGTTTTCATTTATTTTATTATTATTATTTATTATTATTATTATTTATTTGGATAAAATATTTAACAAATTGTAGCGTATTGCAAATCACACTTATTTTTGTAATAATTTTATATAATTTATAACTTTTCATAGTTTTTGCACAGTATACTAATTTTCATACAGTAGGCCGACGCCTTTGAAGTGGGCGATGCCGCCACCTGTGTAGGTATTCACAGGGTTGTCACAAATTGAATGACACGACTTTTTTGTAACATTAAAGCACTTACATCCTTTAATCACCTCGATCACACCTCGATCACACCCATATCTGAGAAGTCAAAAAGTACAGAAGTGAAGTGCAGTGCAGTGTGTCACAGTTTGGTGCATTGCGGTGCAGTGATGTGATGTACTTTTTCTTCTAATACGGACTACACCACTGAGGATGTCAACCGCAGTTGTTGACGAAACGTTTGGAAGAATTTCCAACAGACCTGGGCCACAACTCATATGGATACCGGCCGAGAAAACCTACATTATACTTCTCATTTATGATTCGATCTGCAGTGTAACACTCTCTACATCCCTCTCTATAACTCGTTGAGCAATGTTGAGCTTTCTTACGAGGCCCATAGTTAGAGACCACGTTTCAACGTCATAATGTCATATATATATATATATATATATATATATATATATATATATATATATATATATATATATATATATATATATATATATATAAGTATATAATGTAATTATTAAAATACTATTTTATGTAAAGGTCGAACAATAGACTGGCAATTTACATGATGGCGTTGCCTATGACACAAGCATCGCCACAGTAGTTGCAAATACGCTGCTGACCTCAGGATAAGGATAAGGATTTAGGAAGCGATAGGGAAATGGTCTCTGGAATATGCTCCATACTCACTCACCGAAACACACATGCTGTTATTTTCACGGTGATGGTTTTCTGTAAGGAGGTGGTTACTGTCGCCATATTTATTCTGTGCTGCCGTCAGATGGGCTTCCCAAATGATTGCGAAACACATTGTGCTCTTAACAGAGGTTCTTAATTATTTAATAAGTTGCCAATGGATGAATCGAGTTTAAGTTTTATAAACCAATTGGTTTAAAACTTTATTAACAACTCCAACATAAGAGCGTGCATACAGACAGACAAGAACAAGTAAATTTATCTATATACCTAGTAATATAATAGATCATCAATAAACTATATGTCTGTTCTTTTTCGGTGTTGATTTTGTATGCCGACTCCGAGTCCTAGTAATTCCCAGCCGAGGTCCAAAAGCGGACAGAAACCAGCTGAGTAGCGATTATATAAAAGAGAAAAAAAGGGCTCAAATATGAATTCTCCAATGACTTTCCAACGTATACGTGGAAAAAAAAGAACTACACTCGATATTCTAGTTTCCATTTAAAAAACAGAAGTAATGGACACCGCTTGGTAAATGCTCTGTTGCGGGCGCGGTCGTAGGGTAAACGTGCGATAGTTGGCCCGGCCGGTCGTTACGCGAATATCGTCCGTTGCGACCGCGATAAAACTGTTATTGTGTTTGCCCATCAACGTGTTATATACCCTATATTTTTACGATACATACATTCATACTTTTACGAGCCACGAGGGAAACAATTTCAGTAAGAACCAAGATAATATTCATGAAAGATAGATAAATGGTATCAACTTAATAATTTTCACTTAATCAATTTGTGGCACTTGGTGTCTATGTAGGTAGTGTTAATGCATTACAAAAACTACATAACATTTGAAACTACATTAAATCTTGACTAATATTATGAAGAGTTAAAATTTGTTTAAACTTTACTACATAATCTGTAGGTGGCTACCATCGCCTATAACACAAGCAACGCCACAGCTGCTGCAAGTGCGCTGCCGACTGCAGTAGGATTAAGGATAAGGGATTAGGAGTAGATAATGAAATGGGCTCTGGCATCCCTTACTCACTCACCGAAACACAACAGCATAAGTGCTGTTATTTTTCACGGTGGTCTTCTGTAAGGGGGTGGTTACTGCTGCCCAAATGACTGCGAAAACGCAGTGTGCCCTGCCACTACTCTCCAAATCCAGACCAGAGCCAAATTTGAAAAGTTAAATTTTCACTAATTATGTAAAAGTTACCAGGAAGGCTGATGGTATGTGGCCCTACTGTTAAATTTATTTTTATTTTTATTAAAGATGGGTTTGCCCTTGGCCAGCATCTATCCGTGTAGGAAAGAAGAGGCCGACGATGCCTATTCACTCGAACCTTGAAAAGATTTGGGTTGTATGAGCTCGGAAATACAGAAACCGGCAGGGAGTTCCAATCCTTAGCAGTGCGCATTATAAAAATGTTTTAAATCACTTGGTCCAAATTAGAGGGATTACGACAAGGTGAGGATGGCCAGCGTTACGTCTGAATGTCCGATAGAAAGAAGGAGAAGGCGGTATGATCTCCCGAGCACACTCTCCGAAGTACATCTTATAGAATAGGCGATTTTGCTTCTATGTGCCAGGCTCTGCAGCTTAGTACTTATTAGTGTACCGTCGCCAATGAACCTCCTAGCTCTGCCATCCACCAAGACGGGTGCGGCAAGTTGGTATTTTGCTGAGCCATCCCAAAGGTGACAGCAATACTCCATGCAAGATCGGACTTGTGCCTTGTGCAAAGAGAGGAGCTGTCCAGGTGTGAAGCATCCCTTCACCCTATTTAGGATGCCTAGCTTTTTGACCGCTGTTTGGGCTTTGGACTCAATAGATGTGCCGAAATTGAGATTTGAGCACAACCTCATGCCAAAAAGCTCGGGATCATTGGCCACAGGTACAGGTACGGTGTCATCTCGGAAAGTTGGAGCCAAGTAACTATATAGCCACAAAAAACACAAGGAGATGACAAATGCATTTATTTGAGAGCAACATTCTATAAGGCTGTGGTTCATGTAGAAAGAAGCGTTACCCTGTATATAATTGCGGAATATATGCTAGGTATGTACATATACTGTACTAGGTACACACCTAATATGTAAATACCTAGTATAGTATAAATACCGATTATTATATATAAAGAACTACACACCTAAACGTAAAATAAGTATCGCTAAACGTAGGATAGGTATATACAGCTACATTATAAAGCCCGTCCCATTGGGATAAACCTTAGGCTTCCGCCATGGAAGACGGTTCAAATTTCAAATCCCGGTATGCATTTTTAAGTCTTTACGGTATCACTGTAACATCGAATCAAGAAGGAGATGAGTCCGTAGGTAGACGAACGAAAGTTACTGACAAAAGACATGAGGTTTCGAGTGGACCGGCAAGCGTAGCGTAGAACATTTACCTACAAAGTGGACAGAAGATCTGATAAGAGCTGCGGGAAGAGGGCGGATCCGGTTCTAACTGGTCCTATTGGAAAAATTATGGGGCAGGCCTATATACAGAATTGGACGTCTTATGGCTGAGATGATGTGCTTTCAGTTTACATAAGGAGCTGAGCCATCCTGTTTTTACAATATCATTTATAATTTAAAATCTTAACTTTAACCGAAGAAAAATGGCAGCTGATACGAAACTCGTAAGTTATCCGATATCACATTTTTATTCAAATGTGGAAATAGTTGCCGCTACCCGTCCCGTCTTCGCGGAGAAGATATTGCATTCGTTAAGTGAAAGTACGTCTCGTCTATTGTTTTACATCACGATCGTTCCTCACATATGTTTCCAATTATCAAGGATATTATTAATTTGTCTTCGGAAACGTGCAATGTTGCAGGTGCAATAATATTTTTCAATACCTACACTATCAGACTGTTTTTTTCCCATATCACCAGATGTCAAAGAATATGTATCGCCTGGCCAACCTTGAAGAGAGTGCGAGCGTCCGCGTTCGATATTTCGAGAAATGATATTGAACGACTAACGTCTGGAATGACTGAACGAAGATTAGCATAATGATCTAACAGGAACGACTGTGGTGTCGCCTTTCCGAATATTCAAATGATAACATTATAATTTACAAACATAAATTCTTAGCAATATTATATAAACTTTTTAAACAATATAAATGAATATAATTTTATAATTTACTGACATAAAAATCCTAACCCTAAATTTAAAATTTGTAGTCCTACGATTTCTATTCCGCATAGGGATAGAAATTTTACATTTAGGATGTTATTAGTTCTAAATTCAACACCGAAGGGTAAAAATTATGTGTCAAAATTTATATGTCCCTCTGACATCTATTAAGGTTTTCCTATGTTCGTTGCGAAATCTTTTAAGAATATGAAAAGTTACACAGTTCAGAAAAAGGGATATTTGTGCATTCCAATTATTTTAAAATTTGAATTTATGACTGATTGGTTCATGGGAGTTATGGCATGTCACTTATAGACTTGCGCATTTCTGGCAACCGTTGCTTATGCACAAAGCTATAATAGCACACGTGCTGTTTTTTGCGGCGAGATAGAGTGAGATAGAGTCTGCCGTCCCTCTAAGAGTAGAACTCCATATACGAGTATATGCTGGCTTCATATACTCGTAGTTAATGTTAAGTAATGCAAAAGAAACCAGTGGCCTGAAATTGTAATTGATTTTAATGGAGAATTAATATTGTTTTCATCGTTATGGCTGTACGTACAAGTATTTAATTAATTTATGCAAGAATTAATTGTAAACTGCTAAGTTTACACTGCTAAGTCGAATTGGTGTAATTTTTGGGTGTTAATAATGGCAAAGAGAATTCGTAGTCACTATTTCGAGAGGTTTTTGTAAAGTAACTTTTATTTCTCTTAAGGGCCACTCAATATTTCGCACAGTAATACTTATTGCGGAGCAAACAATTTAATATTTCTCTTTCTTTATTATATAAGACGAATATTCTAGTGACCTAACAAAGCAGCTTAAGAGGGCGTACAAAGCAAAAAAAAAATTAATTTCACCCTCGTGGCACCATAATTGAATGGACACGATACCAACACAACAGAGTTCCTTTTATTAGCCATATTTATTTACACAATCTTGTTAAAATAATAAGAAATAATTTATAAACAGTCTATACACAACACACTTATAATAATCTCACAAATAAATCTTATTAAAAATGCCGTGTAAGGACGAAACGAACGATTTATTTTCACAAACCAAGATGAATTCCAAAATCACTAAACTTGTCCGATGAACGATACATTCTGTTGATATGTACTCTATGTTGTAAACATAAGGACCAATTTCCTTTGACACTAGTCGGGAAGAGGCGTGGCTATCGTCGATAGGGTGGGACTTTCGGTCGGCGCAAGCGCTTTTTCCAGAACGTTCTATAGTTAGTCGTAACAGGAGTGTGCAAAGTGCCAGCAAAATCCTAAGTAAGATTAAGTTTTTGAAGTGTATTCTTGAGTATTGTTTGAGCGCGATGAGAGAATTTCAAGGTCGAATATTGTGTGACGCTTCAGTGTAACGATCACGTGACGCTTCTTGTAACGTTTCTGCATGACATCTACCGCTTACTATATATTTGATCGCCAAAGAAGTTTCAATACTTAACATTCGTACTCTGTACGTGCGCATGTTTTTTAACTACATTGCAAAAATTACAAATTTTTATATTAAATATGTATTAATTTTTTTGTATTTTTTTTTGGTCGTTTATAGTTGTATTTTATTTGCATTTAGACAGGTCTTTTAACAAGGCGCAAAGATTTTTATGCATCATGTCGTTAGAAGAACTGCATACGGATAAAATCCACGCAACGACAAAAGAATATGAGCCAACATTTTATCGTCATGTTTGTAAATTCTCCCAAAAAGAGGAAATACTCTCTAATATTTGTACGTTGCACAAAGCCCCCCTAATTTCTCGTGTGACCGTAAAACGCTCTGGCGAGCTTCTAGCTTCCTATATATTCAGTTGGAAGCAAAATGTTGGGAGTTCACTTCGGAATTCTCTTGTACATTTCTTCAAGTAACGTTGACGAGCTCTTGCAACATTTATTTTGGTGGCATTCCGTGCACAGTGGGCTTACGGTCTTCTATTGCAAAGAAATAAAAGACTACGCTTGCTACAACATGACGACCTAAGTCATTGTTACTCAGAGTTCATTTATTTACGCGGTTTTGTTTTGAAACTTTAAAATCATAAAATATTACTATGATGTGCCTGAACTGGAACATATACCAGCTCACAAAAAAAAAACAAGCTCTTGAGAGATAAATGTCTACAATGTCTACGAATGTCTACGATTTGTTAGGCCAAATCAACCATTAAATATGAACACTAGACTTCGCTACTAAAACAAAAGATTCATCAAAATTTCTTCGCGTACCGTCTTATGCTACATTTCTAGCCTTGAGGGCCTTCGTTGGTATCTGAAAGAGGTAGCTGTAAGGGAAGAAGTATTACGCGTCACTGTTCGTTCGTCTCTTAGGGGATTCAAAAGGTCTTTAGTGCTAATATAGTTCCAAAAAACTCAAACGGCCGCCATTCGACATTTCCGTCGGGCCGATCCACATAAATCGAAACTAAAGTCCCTGGTTGCTTTATTTCGCGACACAGATCTACACTACATCCAGTAGACCCTTAGAAATTTGCACAATTAAAATTCTTCTCTATAAGGAAACACGCGCTTCGCGTTCAAATCAAATGCGCCATCATGTTTTTTTTTGCAACTGGGCAAAGACAACCGTAAGTAAACAATCGCGTTGATATAGTCTAGACCATTCAGTGTCATAGAATTTATCGAAGGCATAAAAACCGAAAAAGGAGGGCAAATTCAAACCCATGCTACCACTTTCTCTCTAACAGAATATTTATGTCATGGAACAAGCCGCAAAGAGACGTGATTTCAACGGACATTTGAACCAATTCCAATATAGAGAACTTAGATATACATAGGAGCTCAAAAACAGATGTAGAGGCTAGTCTACATCTCTTATAGCTCAAGGTGCTACTCTATCCAAGGAATAAATAAATAAATCTATTAAAATATGATATAATCATATTTTTTTGATATTTTGATAATAAATGAACCATTTTTCAACGCGACTTCGTCTGCGTTGAAAAATGAAAAATATATGTGTAAAATAACGCTTGCGTCTGCATCAAGCGAGTCCCGTCGTTCGCGTCGCGTTGGTGCGAGACCGCTTCAATTTATTTTCTCTCGCGTAGTTTTTAATTTAAGATATCGCCTAAGAAATTTTTTGAAATCAAATGATGTCAACGGCAATATTGTTCAAAATTAAATACTTGTCATGAATAACGTATTCATGTTTATAAAAACACCTTCGCAAATAAAGCATTATTTTAGAACAAATTTGATTACCATAAAAAAGGTTATAGTGAGTCAACCTTAAAAGATAGACATATGCTGTCGTAGAGTTTTTTAGAACTTTTTAAGGGGAACAATTCCGTCATACATACTTTTTACGCAGCGCACGCAACGGAAGGTATCAAAAGGGATAAATTTTCCCGATTCTGCAACTTTTTTCATTGAAGCTCCGCTCCTATTAGTCGTAGCGTGATGTTGTATAGCCTATAGCCATCCTCGATAAATGGACTATCCAACACAAAAAGAGTTTTTCAATTCGCACCAGCAGTTCCTGAGATTAGCGCGTTCAACCAAACAAACAAACTCTTCAGCTTTATAATATTAGTATAGATTGCAGTCCATCCGAGAGCAATTCATTTATAAATTCCCGCTCAAACTAAATGCATTAAAGCAACAAGTTTCCTCTCTTCTTAATGGACATTGGTCTCTCACTAACTTGAGAAACTTCCATGGAAGCAAGTTTCCGGTAAGGAATCATACTACGAATTTCAACTTAATAAACTTACAATCTAAACTCTGATCAATTTATTCAAGAATACCTCAAAACAATATAGTGGAATGACCTGTAATCGAAGATGAATGTATATAACATTATGAAAAGATTTTAAAGGACATTATATTTCGCTCATACTGAGGACACAGTATAGAGTAAACACAGTAAATGGATGATTAGCATCACACATTGAGGATGGCTTTAATCTTTACGACCGATATATCGGCGAAGATCCAGAGGAAGAAGATAATCAACAAGACCTGACGACGGACTTCATCCTACCTAACATCTTACCTCATATATCTGGTCATCTCTGTCTCTCCTGACGCAATTCACTGATCGCGTTTTTCAGCATACTCCACGCTCGGCTACAGATGAAACGGTCTTTAGTGAGAATTGTGTTAAAATATAAGTTTTTTTGAGAAAAAATAAGTATCAGTTAACTTGCATGTTTCATTCTTTATAATCTGAACGAACTCAGTATAATTTGATTTGGTAAAAATATGCGAACTTAAAATTTATAATTTACTTTTGATAATTACATTTAAATTTAAGTACCTACATACTCTGAGTGTTTAGAGATTCTTGTGAATACTACGTATACGATAAAAAGAAAGTGTAACTGCAAGATAAAATTTTCAGAAAAGTTTCAGAAAGAAGAAGAAGAACTAGAAAGAAGGAGGGCGGTTAAATCTTCATTTTTCTGGGAAAACATTTCAATTTTCCCAATACTCAAAGGCCAACTAAGTAAATATTTTATGTAAGTACAACTTATGAAAAAGTCGTGGGTTGAAGTTGGAAGTTCGTTACTCACTTAGAGTTGATTAATTTGTTCGCTTTTAGTGAAACAATAACAATAATTAACAAAATATAATAAGCACGAGTGTATATTGTGTAATACTAGCTTTTGCCTGCGACCTCGTTTACGCCCCCTTTTCTTAGGTGTTAAAAAATTATTCAATATTTATTTTCCTTATATATGTATTAATATTTTTTATTTTTAGGTGAACCCTAGGAAATAGTTTTTTTTGGATGAAAGGTACCCTTTGTCAGCGTATCCTTGCTAACGTGTTTACAAAATTTCACGATGATCGGTTGAGTAGTTAACAAACAAACAAACTCACTTTCGCATTTAAATAATAATATTAGATAGGATTGGACGCAACTAATGTGATACAGGCATAATATTTTTTTTCTTTTAATGACAATGTGACAAAACGAGACATATAAGTGGACTCTGGCATCCCTTACTCACGTACTGAACAGTACCTACACCTCCTATTATTGCACGGTGACTTTCTGAAAGTAACTTGAAGATTGTGGCAGCTTTCAAACGTATACCTCTCATAGTTGATCTGAACTAATCTCCAATTGGGGCTAGTTAAAACATTTATTACCTAGATACTATTTTATCAACGAGAAATTATTATACTTTAAATTTATACTTTTTATATTCATAGATATTGAAATTAATTATTTTACTCAAAAACGAAACATCCGGCCGTCATTTGCACCACCAATCACGACCGATTACGTCACAAGTGTTTAGCGATGTGGTTTCAGCCAATCACATTCAAGCATTTAATTTTTACTTATTGTCAAAAAGATTAAATATAAAGAATATATAGATTGGGCATTGGGAAAATTTGCCTACAAAAATATTGATCCTGATCGCCGCAATCAGGATTGCGATGGCGTAGCCTTGTAAAGCCTTGTAAAGTTGGCGATTTTGTACCACGGTCCACGTGGTTCTAAATGTCACATTACGGATTCTTTCGTCTTGCCCGATCTATACAGTAGGGGATCGGACAGTAATCAGATTAAAATCTAAAATGTACTTAGAAAGAAAATATATAATTTTTTTACGATTATTTATCGAATATTAATTTAATATAATTCATTTAAATATTTTTAAATGAAGAAATAAAATTTTATTATTTACAATATTTTTAATCTATACTGAAACACCGATCACAGTGCGTGACGTCATTTGTGGGCAATCATTGTCTTATGCCAATGCAGCTGTTTTGTTATGATATGACCACAAATGACGTTACGCGCTCCCAGATGAACTATCGTGGCGTCGTGGCGGCATTTTCAAACAAACAATATTAAAACATGATTTTGAGTACCTAAAAGGCCATAAATAAATAAAATTATATTTTTTATGGGAATAAATATCCATGAAGATTAATTTAAAACACTTTCTGAAAATTTGTCCGATCCCCTGTTGAAAATCTCTGCTTATTGTTTACATTCGACGTTTTATAATTATTTCGTTTTAGTAATTATTTCACGTGAAAAGTGAACGTAAATTGTTCTTTATACATTATACATTATTCGTTATGCTAAAACGTTATATTAGATTTCGATGTTAATTATACATTCAAATGAAATAAAGCGTTGAAATTGAAACACTGCCTATTTCAATTTCACGATCTAACCTAACCTATTCTAAATTTATTTGGTACAAACAAGTAACTTCTAAAGTGTTCTGTATTCCGTCTGGGTTTAAAGTTGTCTGGTTTTAAAACCATTATTATCCCACCATAATAATAATAATAATGACTTCAAGGATTAAAACTTTCACTGTAGTTAGGTTAAAACATGAGTAGAAATTTAAAATTAAAATATTTTGTAAAAGTTAGTTGTTGATCTAATAAATAAGTTTAGTGGTTTTAGTCTTGAAAATGTTATGTTACTTTTGTATTTATTTATTTCAGACTTTTTTTATGTACTCATATTTTAATATATAATAGTAATTATTAAATATTATATTAGCACATATATAAAACTGTTGAAAAGGGTCTTCATCAATAGTTAGAATAGAATTTCAAGATGAACATAGGCTACATATTCTAAAAGTAAAGATCCACTTGGCAAAGGCATCATGTCAGGCGTCAATATATCTTAGACATTACATTGCTTTACATGTTTTATCAGGCGTTATAATCGTAATTATGTTTTAATTTTTTCAACGCGGACGATGTCGCAGGCACCAGCTAGTCTATACATATAAAAAAAAAATTCAAAGAAACAATTTCTACACGTTGTTATATGTTACCGAAGTCAAAAAATAGTTTTTGAACATTTTGTCAGTTTATCTGTTTGTATGTGCGTTTTTGCACGCTAATTTCAGAAACGGCTTAACCGATTTGAATTCCGCTTTCCGTGACACTTAGTAAGTGTTTGTTTTATTCCAATCGGTTTACAAACAAAAAAGTTACCATTATTTCGAATACCACCCGTACGAAGTTGGGCTCAGATAGTAACTAATAAGTGTTTTTTACTCTTTCGGTAATTAATTTCTTAGTTATTACACTCTGTACGCGTAAAGTAATTGAACAGTCGGAAGTAGAATACTTAAGAAGAGTTATCCAATGAGTTTGTTCGAGTATTCACACCTAGATATCTTAAGTGAAACGAAAAATTATGTTGTATATAATAAATAAATAAATAAATAAATAACTTCGCTCTCATGTGATTGCAATCCTCTCTATTTTCAATTTTTCTTTTCGTAAAACAACACAACTTCGTTCGGTTCATCGGTTTCACAATTTTCTGAGAGACTGGCACGTGCAGTTGGATAAATAATATTGTTGGTCCGATATTGCCTTTTGTTGTTCTGGATAGACAGGATAAATAAAATGGAAAATTTTGTGTTAGTTACAACAGTTAACGATATTAAATAGGGGATCGGACAAATTTTCAGAAAGTGTTTTAAATTAATCTTCATGGATATTTATTCCCATAAAAAATACTATTTTATTTATTTATAGCCTTTTAGGTACTCAAAATCATGTTTTAATATTGTTTGTTTGAAAATGCCGCCAAAACGCCACGATAGTTCATCTGAGAGCGCGTAACGTCATTTGTGCTCATATCGTAACAAAACAGCTGCATTGGTAGAAGACAATGATTGCCCACAAATGACGTCACGCACTGTGATTGGTGTTTCAGTTTAGATTTAAAATATTGTAAATAATAAAATTTTATTTCTTCATTTAAAAATATTTAAATGAATTATATTAAATTATAATTCGATAAATAATCGTAAAAAAATATATATTTTCTTTCTAAGTACATTTTAGATTTTAATCTGATTACTGTCCGATCACCTATTGTATTCAATAGCAATATATATTTTTTAAATTTACTGCAATCTGTCGCATTGGTGGGACATTAAACAGTATGCTTGGCGAGTGTCGTGGACATGTTCAGGAGTTCGACTTGTGTCGCATCCTGCTAAAATATCACATCTTGGACCACCTTACGCTTGAGTCTTCGTTTGAGCTGTCTCACATCCATTAACATTTCTTTTATATTTACTAAATTTTTTTTTCTAACGGCCTACCTCTGGCTTTTCAAGGATGCATTTTTTTTCCCGAAAAGTATTCCTCATCTTGCAAAGATACGCAAATCTTCCTTGTCCATCATTCTTTCCATTACCGAAAACCGCAACAAAATCCGTTTTGTAGTTTATAAGAAGCTAACGGACAAAGAGATGGAAACGGACAGTGACTTTATTTTGTAACTAGTTGAGCCCGCAACTTCGTAGGCGTGGTTCAGGGGTGGCCGACTTGATTAGACTCAAGATCTACTGTTTACTGACGAAACCCTGTGCTATCTACCAATTACATACTTCTTGAAAACTTAAATTAAACAGCATACGAGTAGTTTAGTACACAATTATGGTCTTTGGCCCGATCTACATAGAAAATTACAACAATTATTCTTAGTAACTAATATTAGTGTGAGCATTGCGTCTGAGCATCTTCCGCTAGATTAGCAAAATCAAGTTTGTAGTTGGAAATTGCTAACCGCTTATTGTTCATCGCGTGCCGAAGACAAAAGCGTTATGCTGCGTAAAAGAGAGGATAAATAGAGTGACGGAACGGCGATTGAAAAATGATGCAAGATGATGTGTGCAGCAGTTGGTGATTATTATGTTGTGCAGTCTGTGTTACGTATTTATATTTTTTGCCTTGCCATGATCGACTGGACTAATAGTCGCGATCGACTGGTCGATCGCGATCGACCAGTTGGCCACCCCTGGTATACGTTATGGCGCGTAACTGTTTTGTTTGTAAACCGATTGGAATGAAACTAACACTAAATGTTACGGGAAATTCCCTACAGTGAAAACCGCATTAAAATCGGTTAAGCTGTTTCGGAGATTAGCGTGCATAAACGCACAGACAAACAGACAAAAATTCTAAAAACTATTTTTTGAAATATTTATAACGTTAATGTCCACGCATATTGTACTAATGAAAATATACGAGCATATAACTAATAGTGTCGTAAAGCACAATAAGTGTGCAAAGCTTTTAGTTAGTCATAAAATAGGAATGAGGAAATGAGTATGGGACTCTCGACACGCTTAGTGCATTTGCCACGCCTTACGGACAAGCGAGGACACGCGCGGAAGCTTTCTAATGTGGCATCTAATGAGCCGAACGTAACGTGACTAAATTAATCGATTTGTGAAAAAGTCATGGTGGGTTCATGACAGAGAATTTTGTTCTAAACATTAGTGTTTTTTTTTTTAATGTATACTTTAAAAAAATATATTCTTCATTGGACGCAAATCTTTTTCCGACGCACAAGGAAAAACGTGTGCTTGTTTCCCAGCGACAATCCGATCAACTAAGCGAAGGCCGGACTTAAACGACGCCTGCAACTATTGCCGAGAATCGAAACCGGGACCCCTGAGACAAAGCTTAGCCACTCGACTCTCGATCAACGGGAGACCGGACCTCCTGTGTTAGTGCTCATTTAAGAGGTCTTGGGGAGACGAATTGTTTTCCAATAGACTGAATTTAGATATTTGACCCATCGCTAACGGTAATACGTAGACCCCCGTGTTTGGGCTCATTTGAAAGGTCCAAACCAGGAGAACTTATGGCAACTACCCAAGAAGGTTTAATTATTGTGACGTAATGTAATTCATGCTCACCTGTATATAGTTTTTTTAAACCTATTTCAATTTAGCTCAAAAATACCTTCAATTATATTTCCTGAAATTAGATCTCAATTGAAGATATATGACATCATTGCGTTTTTAACAATGAATTTACGATGTCAAGGTCTGTCTGTTTGTATATAAATCTGTCGAAGTAGGTACGTGATAGTCGCGTGATCCGAATTGTCGGAGTGCGTGCCTGGCTGAAGTACCCCACATCACGTGACTCAGTATCAACCTGCCAACGAACTATTCAGGGTTTGGGTCCTCAGGTGATTTATATCTCGGATGGTGAATATCACGCGAGAAACATCTATTTATAATAATTTCTTGGTAAATTTACAATGTTCGATAAAAAAAAGTAAAGACGAACATTCAAACCACACAGAGAGCAACGGAGAGAAGCTGTCTAGGAATCTCTTTAAGAAACAAAGTAAAAGCTACCGATATTAGCAATAAAATCGGGGTAGCTAATGCAACAACCTTCGCTCAGAGACTGAAGTGGAAACGGGCTGGCCATGTGGCAAGGTACACACACAACATGGAAAGGTCCACAGGGAAAAAGATGCAGACGTCGACCATGTTCCAGGTAGCAAGACGAAATTGAGGCATTTGCAGGCAGAGAGCGCAAGACAAAGGTGTTCTATGGAGACTTTTACCCGAGAGGGACCCATACAGAAGTAATAGTAAATTGAATAAATTTTAGACTAGCAGTGAATGAGAAATTATGAAAATCAATTAATAACCAAATCACTAATATTCAAAATGCATTAAAAACTTAAACTTATTTTCTGACTTTTTGACTAGACTAATATGATTATATTTAAACGAGTGTTAACTTTAATTATTTCATTTGTAATTTTTGTGATTATTTATGTATGGGATGAACAAAGCTTTATTATTATTTTATTATAAATTTACAATAATAATTGCGAAATTTTCCAGAAAAGAAGAATTCTGAATACTTTTGATAATTGAACTTGAATTCTTTTCTATAATTTACAGAAAAAATAGCATTCGTATGCAGTCGGCCTATAAATTGACCGACATCTGATATCGAAATTGCGTCAATTGTGAGTACAATTTCTATTTGTATATCGATTGTATGTATAATTGTGATTATTTTGTTTTATAAAAGAATACGAATCCTGGTAGTGGTCTTGGCGAACGATCTCAAAGCGAAAAGCACCTCAAGAGGCTCTATCTAGAAGGCTAGATACGAGACAAATACAGAAGGCAGTGTCAGAAGGTTCTTCCAACTATAATTAGCTTGGGCCTTACCTCACTACCAACCGCTGGTTTTTTATTTCTTGAGTATATTAAATTTATAAATGTAAAATTAAGAAAATAATAAAAATAGGTTACTACCTATTTTAGTAATTAAAATACATACTTATTAATACTTAAACTTTATTTTAGGTGTCCGTAACAATAATCTTATAAGCTACTATTTTTTCCCGTGATTCCGTCCGTGTCTTTAGGGAATAGTTTCAATTATTTTTTTTTTTAGATAATTTAGGGAACAGTGTTTTGTTCTGAATGAAAGGTACCCTTTGTCCTTGTCTGTACCCTCTGACAACGTATTTATATAAACATCATTTTCGTATTTATAAAATTAGTAAGGATGTTAGTGCCTATTCTACTACAATAATTATTACACTAAAGCTTAGATTTATTAATTAAAGCTCAGAAATCAACTTATGAACTCGGTTCGCTGAAGTGTATTTATGAATAGAGACCCGACCACTAAACAGCTTTGCACATAGACCGCAAAATATGTGCTAATCGTGTGCTAATTACACAACTAGCTTCTCACCGCACTATACTAGACCGTCGTCGAGTCCTCTTTCCACTTGACCAAATGCTTTTTACTTTAGAATTGGTTGGCTAATGAAATTTTCTGACTTGGCTCTCCGCCATTCCTTTCGGTTCGAAATTTATTCCATTTTCAATCTTATTTCACACATCGAATACATCAGAATTATATGTATTTTAAACTGTGTACGCTTGCTATGTGTAGTACTGTTTTTTTTTTGCTAAATTTACTTAAATCCGCTAAAGTCTGTTTTTTTTTAGTATTTATTCATCTCTAATTTTATTTTATAACTAACAGGTGCCTGCGGCTTCGCCTGCGGGAAAAATGAGAGCTATATCCATTCTGAAATTCTAACCATTGGTGAATTTTTTTAAAATCAGTTGAGTAGTTTCTAAGATTACCTCCTATATAAAAACAAATAATCACACGAACTTTACCTCTCTATAATATTATTATAGAAGTATAGAAATTAAGTCAATAACATTATTTGTTACTTATAGGTAATAAGAAGTTAGAAAAATACAGGGCAGTAACACAGAATATATAGAATATAGAGTATAGACATTGTTTCAAAGTCCCAGAAACCCAGGTGGCAGTTGTGTTTTCATAACAAGTTTGGTATTTTAAGAATGAAAACCAAACTAAAATTGAAAAAGCTACAAAAAGGGAACTATTAAATTTCACAGACAATTATCTATGCTTTTTTTAAATTACCATTCTCTATTCCTATAAAGAGACATCAAATGCTCTCTCTCTCCCTCTCGGTACAACGATCTGGTAAGTAGCGATGTAATGGAGGGTCGCTGTGGATGCAATATTAAAGGCATATATATGGCACAGCGCGGTCAAGATAACACCAAATGAGTTGTGACAAAATTGGCTGTCGTGTTTATTGTGACCGTAGCCAGATATAAAACGGTTTCAGTCGGTCATGCGGCAACATTTCGAAACTAATAGACATTCCTGTCAAATATAAAAACTACTTTTTCTCTCATTTAAAATTTATAGAGTTACATCTACATCTACATCTATACAACGATAATCAACAAAGGTTTGTGTATACACGGACGAAGCTAGTTGTGAATAAGAAATAGATACGTCATTGCCTAATGACGTCATTAAATAAATTTTATAAGTTACAATTATTATTTATATGTGAGTAATAATAAGAGCACGTCTATTCGCTTCAGAGTGCACGAAGGCATTCGGTCTGATCGCGGGTCATTGTGCGTGGATGTGGACCATTGTGCGGCTCTCAATTGCGAGCTTGGAACGAGATTTGTTGCGTTGCCGTTAAGAAACTGCCATTTATTTCTTTATTGGCTTTAGCTGTTCGTTCGCAACATTACGCCACTATTTGTTGTGGGCTCCTTAAGCAACGATCGTCTTATATTCCTTCAAATTTTATTTCTAAATATAGACGGAAACGGAATTATATTACATTGCCTACATTAATATTTTTAAAATGTACATTATAAACGAATCTTTTATTCTCTATACCTGAAATAAAAATACATTTTCCTGTTAGAGAAAACGATTCATTTTTTTTAGTAATGTTTGTTAAATTTCTAAGAATTTGAAAAGATCAACTCATACGATGACTCGGGTCATTGTCACGATTGTAAGTCATGATAATGTCGTCATCTTCTCATTCGCACACAGGAAGGGACCACAGTTACAGTATAATTATGCAATATAAGTATAAGTTTATATATATCACCTTAGCCGTAAAATGTCCACTGCTGGGCAATGGACAATTTTACTATTTACCTCAAAACGATGCAATTTTTAAATATTGCTTCTTATTAAGGATACACGATTATATAAGCCAAAGAAGGACAGGAAAATTATAATCAAAACTAGAAAAAATACTTTTTTAAAGTTTCTGTTTTAATCATATACATTTACACCTCCATTACACCGCAATTTTTTTTCTTAATATTTGGCTTTTGACGTAATTCTACAGGAAATCACAAATGCAAAAATGCGAAAGTGAGTTTGTTTGTTTGTTTACTACTCAACCGATCGTCATTAACTTTTGCATAGACGTTTGCAAAAACGTCTTTTTCTTATCAACTGAAAGGATTTTTCTGAAAGCGGTGGCCATAACTTGAACTCTGAAAAAAAAATGGGTATTTGTAAAATTGACAAAGCCCCGTACAAAATTGGAGATACATAATAAATGAATATCATATTATGAATAATAATGTTAATTCTTTTTGTACCTACTCTTATTTGAATATACATTAAGGAAAAAATACTAGGCAATGTAAAAAAAAAAACTCGTATATTGTTAAAAAAGTGGGGAGAAACCGGCCCGGCAATGCTACTTTATTTTTATTGTCTAGGTTACGAGCTTGAGTTGGAGTAGGAGCTAAGTTACAGTAGATTTATACGCGAGTAAAGTAATTCCTAGTCCGATCTAACGTCGCATCAACAGGATTGGGTCAGAGGATGTCAAAGTGTTATCCCGCCATTTGTTTTTTGGACACTTTGTCTATCATTCAACTCTGCGGATTTGATGCTAACTTATCGCGTGCTCTAACCCCGTAGTAAAGGGGAATGCACATAAAATGCCTGGAATGGACACAAATGTCCAATAATCATAAATTCTTCTTAAAATTAAAATAATATTTATTAGGTTCAAATATAATATGAAAATTAATTTTGCCTTTCTCTTTAAGAGAAGAAATGAACAAATCCTGAGCTGCGGTTCCCCAATTTGTAGGTACGTCTTTATAGCAAGTATGCACTAATTGGGGCCTGCCCCAAGGGTCACGTTCCAGCGTATCTACTAGAACCTGCCAGGCGCGCTCCTTGACTATCTCCACTCTTAAGTCCCCGAAAGGTCCATCCCGCGTGTTGGCCGCCCTATGGTTCAACGAGATCGGATGTGCTGGCGTCGTGCCGATACACAAGCCGCTCGAAGATGCTCGAGCTTCGGCGACCACCAGTACCTCCAGGGACGCATCCGGTCCTTCCGGTATGTCTGTCTAGCTTTTTGCGAGGGACGTCTCTATCAGAGTGTCTCTCTCCAACCTTTCGAGTAAAGGATCAAAGAGAATGTTTGTTAATTTTTGTGTGATCCATTAACTTTGTATAGCTCCGAACGAGGCCAACTTGTGATTACGAATGCCTTTGTAAGCGTACAAATAGAACAAGGGTGTCCCCCTAATCGTTAGGACCGTTTGACTCATTCAGTTTGGTCAGGCGACATTCGCCGACTTTTATTTTTTACACCCCACTCTTCTTTGAAACGGTTTTCTGCTGACTCGAATGTATTTTCAAAGGGTTTCAAAACTCTTTGAAAAGCAGTGGGTAGACACTTAATTTTACTAAAAGTACTTCCAAGTTTACAGCAGTTATTGTTAATGGTGCTGTTTATTCAATATTTGTGCTCCAGAAGCGAGCTGTATACTAACTGTATTTTCTTCACTGTACATTAATGAAAAACTAATGTACCTACATAAGAATATTGACAAATTTAAGAAAAATAGTGAGTCATAATTTTACCTTAAGGCGACTCCGGCCGCAAAACTCGTCTTGTACTGAATTGACGGGATTGCTGAGGGGGAGTCGCTACTTGCAAATCTCGGAAATATCTATTTAAAAATTAAATTAAGTATAATTCGAATTTTTCTTTTGATGAGCCTTCAGATAATGGATCTTAAAATTTATCTTAAGAATTAGCTATTTAAAATATTGTGATTATTAAGCAAATCGCACGGTTACAACATCGATATTAGACCGCAAATTAGTAATTTTTTTATATATGTATATAATTAAATATAATTTAAAAAATAATTATCATGATCCCCTTTGATATATCCTGCAGATGATTTGAGTATTTTTTAAATTATAATTATTATGATAATTTAAAAGGAAAACGGTTACAAATAAGTGGATTTTTTTATCATTAGGGGCTGGAGTCGCCTTAATAAATTAACATAAGCTCGTAGTTCCTAGGGCAGGGTTCATTAATTTATCAAAAGAAGACCTGTAGGAATGACATGGCTGGTTTTTTACAAAATAAACAAAAAATATCTCAAGTTTTTAGACGCAGCACAAGTTTTGATATGGCGGCGGTAGCTACGCTTCTAGTATACAGCAAACAATTTTTCTGACAGAAATGCCGATTGATATTGGATGTATATTTTTTTCATGTTAAGATCGGCAGACAGGCTGACGGTCCATTTGATGGTAGGTGGTTACCGTCGCCTATAACACAAGCAACGCCAAAGATGCTGCAAGTGCGCGGCTACAGTTAAGGATAAGGGATTAGGAGGGGGATAGGGAAATGGGCTCTGGCATCCCTTACTCACTCACTCAAACACAACACCACACGTGCTGCTATTTCACGGTGGTCTTATGTAAGGGTGTGGTTACTGCCGCCAGACGGCTGCCCAAAATGACTGCAAAACGCAGCGTGCCCCACTACTTTCCAGATCCAGACCATAGCCAAATTTGAAAATTTCATTTTTCAAAGTTGACCCTGCCGGGAATCCTAGAACGGAGACTTAAGTAGAACCCATACTTAAGTAATAATATAGTTTACAGATCAGATTTACCAACATAACATGGTATTAATAATTTATAATGATACTAAAGTTAGTTTAAAATTAATTTAACGATTTCATTGACTATTCTAATTGAATAGTCTAATCCAAATATCGTCTAATATTTGAAAACACGCTATTACAAGTTTAATTCAGTTGCTCGATTTCTATGAATTATTGCGACCACTGCAAATAGGAATCGCGAACTACAACATTATTATAGTACTAGAAATGTTCTTATGGCAAGGCGGTAAGGCTTAATTTCGTTTGTGGTGGGTTGTTAGTATGTTTGTTAAGTTATTAGATGTCATGCGCAAGGTCCGCTTAATTTTCATTTGAGCCACACCCACTAACTTGTGTTAGGATTAAGTAGGACGCTTTCTTCCGTCTTATAATTAGATGGGAGTGCTGCGTGTGTGTACATGGCATACAGGCTAATATATTAATTTTATTGTAGGCAGTATTCGTATAATTATTTCAACAAGGGGACGAGGCCGCTTGTTCGTTTCGCAGTCAATAGAATGACTAAGTGAGGTCATTCTTTTAAAATTAGCCATAACTGATCAAATAATTACAATGTCATACATTATGTCATATCACATTCATACTAGGTACTTTATAAAACAAAGTCCCCTAGTCCGATTTACTAATTAATTAATTTACCCCAAGCCTTTGTAAAATTGTGAAATCTACTAAGAATGTAAAGAGTGGCAGGCGGGCTCACACATCACTCCTTGGCAAGTGGCTACGTCTTACAAGGACACAATGCGATGTTATTTAAAGACTCAATGAATGGATGATGAATGAAGCCTGAAGCTATTTTTGATTTAAAATAATACGCGATATTATTGTCTCGAAGCTAAAATTAAGTCTCGAGCAAGCGGCGACACCATTCTCGAGGACTTTTTTAACAAATTGAGAGCATCTCAAATAGGCTAAAAAATACATTCTCAAAAAGACGAAAATTGTTCAGTGTATTTTTTAGTGGCGAACTTCGTTCGCGTGGACTTTATCTTGAGATATGAACACATAATTAAAAAAATTATATAATTTTTTGAACAAAAACTAAAATCATAAAGAAAATTGTAGGTTTATACCTCTTGTACACTTTCAGAATTTTTATACCTTTTTTATCTTTTAAACGAGAGGTCTGATTCGAATAATTTAGAGAGGAATTTACACGTACATAATCAACTTTGATTATGAAACTATACCAGGTGTAATCGATTGTATCCATGTTTTGATTAACTATTTAGAACAAAAAACTGTTATGGTGACTTAACTCACTAGACTTAACCATAAATACTGTTACTTATATAAAAACTTTTTCTTTATTCAACTTGTTCGCGACATATCCATGCCTAGATGTCGCTATTGCAAGGAATGTTCGTGGTATGGAGGTTGGTCTGCGTTTCTGTGTATAGGCGGCAATGAAAGATATGAATTGGGGTCTTATTGAAATTAAAAGGTGTCTTTGTCGAAGGTTTTGTGTCAAGTTCATTGTTCAGTTCAGGTCTTGTTCTGTCAAGGCTTTTAGTCCAAATACATAGATCAGGATACGTTATAAGTAATTCATTTTAATAGTATCCCCTTAGATCAATCGAGATCAATATAAAGTGAGCTATCGAACACAACTCTTTATTCTTTTTGAATTTGGAAAGCGCTTCTTTTGATTTCTCGCCATTTCACATATTTTTTTCGTGTCTATTATCAAAATAGAATAAAGAAAATAGGATTGCTGTGATTGCCTTACAAAGAGTGGGTATGGAGCCGTCGGTCATATTCAAGATACTTCAAAAGCTTGGTATCAGCTGTATGTTCGCATATCGTACTATCGACAGATACACCAACACTTTCTCTGTCGATGACCATAAAAGATCGGGGCGGCCGCGTGCTGTTAGAACTACAAAGGCTGTTAATGCTGTTAAAGCCAGAATTCCTGCTGTAAGCTCCTAATTCCTTATCCAATCCTAATCCTACTGTAGTCGGCAGCGCACTTGCAGCAGCTGTGGCGTTGCTTGTGTTATAGGCGACGGTAGCCACCTACCATCAAGTGGACCGTCAGCCTGTCCGTCGACATACCATAAAAAAAAAAAAAAAAAATTCGCCGAAACCCCATAAGGAAACAAAAAATCTTATCGCGAGAAATGTAGATTCTCGTTAGGACTCTGTCGCGTATATTAAATCAAAACCTGAAGCTCGGAGCTTATCGTCGATATGCAGAACAAAGCTAATTTTGGATAGTTTTTTTTTTTTTTGCTGAGACTTCAATAAATATGTACTTATACGTATATAAGTTTTATTAAGATTACTTGTTAAAAAAATAAATGCAAATTATCATTTGAAACAGAACTTATGGCTGGACTAGGTATAATAAATTAGGTATATAGCTTCGAGAACTTTTTTGGGTGTAATGACGAGTACGTAATATAAACGTGCAGTACTTTATGTGTCATCAATAGTTTATGCAGCGCGCACCAAATTATGTTTTTTATATGCAATTTTTTTGATAGCTCAGGTTTCTTTAATACTGAACCCGCCCGTGCTACGCTGCGGGGGTCTATTCCCAAAATGTCCCACAAGAAATGTCCAATTTGGGACATTTTGGGAATTACAAAAATAAATATTTTTACTGTTCCCGAAAAGTCCACTTATAATTATAAAACTAGTTTTCGCCCGCGACTTCGTCCGCGGAGTGTCGCGGTGTGGTAACCCCCGGTGACCCTCTATGACATTCCGCAAACCGGGTCCCTCTCGGGTTCATAGTTTCCGAGATCCCGTCGCCGACTTTTTACCAGGTCGAGGTAGCGAGGTCTTTGAATTAATTTCTCGACAACTTTATTCGTACTCCACGACCGGCTAGAGAGGCAAACCCCCCCACGGCTCCTTCCCGGTTAGAAATGTCACTAGATCAGTGAGTCAGTGAGTGGTATTTCGGCTGTATAATTTTGTAATTGAGAACATTTTGCAACTTTCAATAAATATTTAGTTTGCTATTCCCAAAATGTCCCATGCATAATTTTAAAGGCTATTTATTAAGTTGTACAGTCAAAAACGATAAGATGTAAGAAGATAGTTATTTATTGTAAAAAATAACAAATTAGTTTTAAGCCAATCGTTTAATAAAGTCCCTCTTAATTTGACTAATCGGGGTACCGTAGGGCACGTGTCCAGTAGGGCACTGTTTTTTCTTTATTTATATAAAATATATTATTATATTATTATTTTATATTTCAAAAATAAAATTCGCCTAAGTAACTCTTTAAAAAAATCAGGTATCTGCCAGTGAAAGTCCCGTCAAAATCAAACGGACAAACAGACCGAAAGATAAACCGAAGATAACAATAGATAAATAAATATACTTTGCGAACTTCTGGTTTAACTGTACGTTATCTTTATGGGCAATTTGTACACATTTAACTGATGAGATTAATCATAAAATGCTGTTTCTGGTCAGCAGTTCTCATGAATGCATCCCGATGCCTAAGAATATACGCGTTTGCAAATAATGGATTTTACATTATCGTAATAAAACATTTTAATGAGTAAAACGTGGTCAAGGCAATAAACGAAATGCCACAAAACCAATTAAGTCATTATAAAACGGCCTGGACCACATCGTTATGTTTTATGCCACGGGATTACTTTGAATAGTTTTAATTATCGATTTAACCTGTACTTTCAAATTTACCACAAAATTAAATATGTTAATAATGTTTTTATTCCATCGTAAAATTGTTATTCCGGTATTTCTGTGTTTTACCACAAACAAGCTTTATGATCTGGATTTACCTAGGTACTTGTTGGTTACATGCTATTGAATTATACATGCTATTCGGAAACTTTAATAAAATACCCTAAACTTTGCTTTATAGCACACTACATTAAGTAGTACCAGGGCATACCGAGTTCCTCAGTGATACACAGGACAAACACTCTCTTGACAGTAATCACCAAATCAGGAGAACACCGTGAAATAACAGTACTTGTATTTCGGTAACTGAGTATTAGTTGCCAGAGACATTCTCCTCTTAGCGTAGGCAGCACCCCTCCGATTATTGCATCTGTTTATAAGCAAAAGTAACATTAATATTAATCGAATGGTTAAAGCCTTAGGCTCTCTGATTCAGGGGTCCCGGACAATTTTGGATCTGAGGTTTTCTAACTTGACTTCGGTCTGGGTCTTGCAAGTAGTCATGCAGTCATTCGGGCAGCCCATTTATCGGCAGTAACCACATCATTACAGAAGTGCGTAAGGGATGCCGAAGCCATTTCCCTAACCCTTCTTAATCTCGTATCCTTAATGTATCTATTGTCGGCAGCGCACTTGCAACATCTGTAGCGTTGCTTGTCTTATAGGTAATCACCTACCATCAAATGGACTGTCAGCTTGTTTGACGATCTTTACATAGAAAAAGACAGAGCAAAGAATCGCCGCGCCGCTCTCCGCTCTCTACTAGAATAATAAAATTCCTGTTGCGCAATTGCGCTGAGCGCAACTCAAGACGCATTTAGCGGCCAGTTTCTAATTTTTTTTATGTTAATGTCGGCAGACAGGCAGACGGTCCACTTGATGGTAGGTGGCTACCGTCGCCTATAACACAAGCAACGCCACAGCTGCTGCAAGTGCGCTGCCGACTGCAGTAGGATTAAGGATAGGGATTAGGAGTGGATAAGGAAATGGGCTCTGGCATCCCTTACTCACTCACCGAAACACAACAGCACACGTGCTGTTATTTCACGGTGGTCTTCTGTAAGGGGGTGGTTACTGCCGCCAGACGGGCTGCCCAAATGGCTGCGAAAACGCAGTGTGCCCTGCCACTACTTTCCAAATCCAGACCAGAGCCTAATTTGCAAAGTTGATTTTTCAAAATTGCCCCTGCCGGGAATCGAACCCGGGAACCTTAGAACAGTGGAAAGCACCCTAACCACTCATCCAACGGGCTCGTCAACGGGTCGTTGTGGAGTAAAGATTACCCAAAAAAGCGATGGAAATTCCTCATTTTCCTCCGATTTGGTGTAGTAACCAAAGTAAAAAGGTGAATAAGCAAAATTCTGGAGTATCATATCACAAGAAAATGCAGTTTTTAGCTTTAAAAAAATGCACGTCGAGACATGAGCATGGAAATCCATGTCTTGGAACACAATACCTAAATAGTGCAGAAGCCGTGCGTGTACTTGTATTAAATAAACGGTAACACCCCCGACAAGCTGGATTTGTATGGAAAACTTTTATCGACCGTCTCTAGTAGGGGGCAGCGCGGCATTTCTTTGCTCTGTGTAAAAAGAAATAAAAATGAAACAATGAGAAATTCGGTCGTGATAAATGCAACAGTTCACCTATAATTTTAGTTAAGGTTCATGAGATTGCTGTATTCGATCAGCGATTATTATTATTACGAGTTCATTAAATTAATGTGCTCGCTTGCTCTACCATCTAAAATTTTTCGAAACAGGAAAAGGAAATAGTGAGAAAAGTGCTGATAGATTTACCTTAATTTTGGGAAAATCACTTACCTCAAGAAAAGGGGACAAGTAAATTGACAGTTTGTGGGTGGAGCTCTGAACATTGACCGTATTTATTGCCCCCGAGGCTTGATGGAGGTATCGGAGGGGGCTAGTGAGCTTTATTAAGCGAACCATTAAGGTGACAACAAAATCCAATCTCTAACGGACATTGTCTTTGAAAGTCTGTCTCTGTTCACCATAAATATTATAACTGAGTGTTGGGCACGGATCTCTGCTATGTGTGAGGAAATCTCACTTTATTAACTTATTTCAGCGACGCCTCCGGCTTCGCTCGGATGCAAATGTTAAACATAGTCTATGTAAGTACACCTTTGAAATGGGGAAAGTTCATGTAAACAAGCTTAGGTACCATTTGTAAGTGTTGTGAATTTTACAAAATCCAATCTCTTTCTTTATAACATTTATTTTATTTATTTACTAGCTGTTGCATGTGAATTCGTCCGCATCTCTTTATATAATATTATTCGTGGAAAACGGCAATTTTGTATAGAGGGGGAGTAATAGGGGAGATGGGGGGAGGGTAAGTAGCCTATGTTACACGCTGATAATGTAGCTTTCTATAGGTGAAAGAATTTTTACAATCGGTCCAGTAGTTTTTTAGTTTATTCATGTCAAATATAAATACTTACAATTTTTTTCTCTTTATAATATTAGTATAGATTTATAAACAAGTGGTTACATTACAATGAAATGTTATTATTTTGTACATGCATACTTTTGAAATATATTTAATATTTTTACAATTATTTTTAAATTGTATTGCCCCGCAAATTGCAAATTGTGAGGGTTGTTAGGATTTATATAGTTTATCGGTAAGAAATGTAACAATGTGGGTAGGCTCTTATACAATAAACAGTTAGCCATCAACCTCGGCCTTTCATTGACGTTACACAAATGTGCCTGGCCGCCATTTTGGTGACGTAATCTGGTGACACACTCAGTGTCGTCAGTTTCGTTAGATGTATTTTTAGTTGCGGATGACGTCATGTGACAAGGTTCCTTTACATTAGCATTTTGTGTCCTGTCTGTCACCAGTCAAGTATTCCAGAACACTGGCAGGGCAAAAAACATCACGCCATGCTAGAGTGGATGTCGGCGCGAAATGTACGAAGGCGGATGTTAGTTAAATGTATTCGAATGTACTTTAATTCATAGATTAAGAAGCCGTTAAGTTTATTTATTTATTTATTAATTTGACAAGGCTTACCAACTAAATAGATACTTAGACATAACATACAACAACACAGAAAGAAACATTACAAGTATGAATTTAAATTACAGGAAAGCACAGCATTGTTATAACAAAATTGTAGGCAACACAGCACAGACTCAAAAAATATATAATTATAATTATAATTATTACGAAAAAATTAAATAAATTATGATAATTATTACGATCCTTTCTGTGGAGTTTGTAGTCATTTCTGATAGATTTGTTAGTTGTTTTAAATAAGCGCATTAATTCTTCTTTTATTGCTTTTGTTTTTGGTTTCGTGTTTATTAAAATTCTTCGTCTTTTAAGTAATTCGATTGTTTCTTTCCTTAATACTTTGCTAGATTTTTTGTCAATTTTCTCCGTTTTTATGCTATGGATTATTGTTTTAGATAATTGATCATAATATTCCTGGACACTAGTTTCTTCAGTTAAATTTATTTCTTGAGTATTATGGTGTAAATTTTTTATATAAGACCTTATTTCTTCTTCGGTTTTTGGCGATTTAGGTGATTTATTGAAGTTCTTTCTGCTTTTCTTGAGACATCCCAATATCAACGTGGCTCTCACCATTCTGTGATCAGATGGAAATGCAATGTTTGATATTACTTCTGTGTTCATTATTAATTTTGGTTGGTTGGTAAGAACAAAGTCTATTTCGTTTTTCTGTATGCAGTCGGGTGAGATCCAGGTCCATTTCCGACTGAATTTTCTTTTGAAAAAAGTATTTGTTATTGATAGTTTGTTTTCTAGTGCATATTCTATTAGTCGTTCTCCTCTTTCATTGCGTGTTCCGTAACCGTACTTGCCCGTAATTAGATTTTCTTCAGGTTTCGGTTGTCCTATTTTTGCATTGAAATCACCAATAACCAATATAATGTTATCCGCAAGAGACTGCGCTTTATTTATATCATCATAGAATTTATTCAATTCATCATTATTTGATCGCTCAGTTGGAGCGTAAACCTGAATCACTGAGATGTCAAAATTATTGATTTTTAAATTTAAAAGTGCTACTCTTTCTGAAATTCCTGTAAAGTTTGTGATGTACACCTTGAGACTTTTCTTTATTAAGAAGCCCACTCCATACAAACCCTTTGTTTCACCGGAAATTATAGAAAGAAACTTAAAAAAATATAGAAGTACAAAGAGAGCTTTCAAACAATTAAATTTACATAAAAACTGGATACAAAAACTAGGAAATAATTCAAAAAATCCACAATCAAGGAAGGAAGTTATAGAAATTGCAACAAAATACTACAAAGAATTATATAAACGGCGAGAAAACGAAATAGTATGTCAGGAAAAGATACAAATAGATGATAACTCTATACCAGCTATAGAAGAACAAGAAATATCTACTCAGCTAAAATTTATGAAAACCGAAAAAAGCCCAGGAGAAGATGGAATAAGTAATGAATATCTCAAATTAGGATCACAAATTTTGACTAAACACCTTAAATGTCTATTCAACATGGTGCTGAAGACGGAAAATATACCCAAACAATGGTTCTCATCTCATATTATATTACTGTACAAGAAAGGAAATCCTTTAGACGTTGGTAACTACAGACCAATTAGTTTGTTAACAAGCATTTATAAGCTGTTCACGTCCATAATATTGAAACGTATAACGTCCAAAATCGACCAAGCACAACCAATCGAACAGGCAGGTTTCCGGTCAAGCTTCAGCACAACAGACCACATCCACACACTAGAACAAGTGATAGAAAAATATAAAGAGTTCAATAAACCTTTATACATAGCATATATAGACTATCGCAAGGCGTTTGACAGCATTAGCCATAGTTCTATATGGGAAGCTCTGTCTTCTTTCAATATTGAAAAAAGTATATAAATATTATAAAGAATATCTACTCCAACAGCGTTAGTACAGTAAAATTAGAAAGCAGAGGTAGCGAGATCAGAATTGAAAGAGGAGTGAGACAGGGTGACCCTTTATCACCAAAGTTATTTATAGCTGTTCTAGAGAATATATTTAAAAGGTTGAACTGGACACACAAAGGAATAAGGGTTTTTGATAGATATTTAAGTCATTTGAGATTTGCGGACGATATTGTCATTTTTGCAGAGAATCCGATTCAATTAGAGAAGATGATATGTGGTTTAGATGAGGAAAGCTCAAAAATTGGACTGGAAATGAATATTTCAAAGACCAGAATTATGACGAACAGTTTCAAAAAACTTATAAGTGTGAAAGGACAGAATATAGAATATGTTGATAGTTATATTTATCTTGGGAAACAAGTTTCGTTAACTAGGGCAAGTAACGAAGAAGAAATAGATAGGAGAATAAGCATTACCTGGCAGAAATTTTGGTCGCTTAAAGAAATTTTAAAAGGAAATTATAGTTTAAACTTGAAAAAAACTGTAATCGAAACATGTCTTATACCATGCTTATTGTACGGAAGCCAAACATGGGTCTATACAAACAAAATTAAATCTAAAATTAATTCCTGTCAACATGCTATTGAAAGGTGCATTTTAAATTTGAGAAAAATTTACAAAATTAGAAACAAAGTCATACGACAAAAAACTAAATTGACAGATGCTCTCCAACAGGCATTAAAACTGAAGTGGCAATGGGCAGGTCACATTTCTAGAAACACAGATAAAAGATGGACCATAACGACAACGAGATGGAAAGGACCAGAAGGGAGAAGGAGTGTTGGACGTCCAAAGGAAAGGTGGTCGGATGACATTGTTAAAATAGCAGGGAAAGATTGGCTAGATCTTGCTCGTGACAGGAAAGAATGGAAAAAAATGGAGGAGGCTTTTACCCAAACAAGGGATCCACAAGCCCACAACTAGCTTATTTAAATTATTAAATTTATGTTATTGTTATTTTTTTGTTAATTGTTTGTGGAATAAATAAAGCTTTATAAATAAAAATAAATTATTACGATACATTGTATATAGCCTTTTTAAATTGTCCAATTTTATAAGAAAAAATGTCACACTTGTGAAATATTTCACTATAAGATCGCAAGGCACAAGAAACCGGTGTATTAACTGTAAATAATTATAAGACATTTTAGATACTTAGCTGAACCCGCAACTTCGTACGCGTGGTATTCGGTATAGCGCGTTACTTTTTTGTTTTAAACCGATTGGAATGAAACAAACACTAAATGTTACGGGAAGCTTGCTAAAATACATCAGTGAAAACCGCATTCAGATCGGTTAAGCCTTTTCAGAGATTTGCGTGCACAAATGCACAGACAAAAATTATTTAAACAATTTTTTTGACTTTTGTAACATAAGTAACGTAAACGTGTACAATTAACAATTTATGGCTCGTTACAATTTCTTATATGTATGAAGGTCCACTTGACGGAGGGTGACTATTGTCACTTATTAATTAATACAAGCAACTTCATAGGTCTGAAAATTCGTTGCCGACTTTAATAGGATAAAGGATTAAGAAGGGTAGGGAGGAAATGGGCTATGGCCTTTCTAACTCACTCCCCGAATCATAAGAAAACACGGTGTTCTTTCAAGGTGGTTATTGCCGCCAGACGGGCTACCCAAATTATGACTACGACGCGCACTGTGGTTTACCACAACAAATTAATATTAATTGCCTAATTAATTACTAATCAATTAGATAATACGAAACGTTAGAGCACAAATACATAATCCAAATAGAATAAGTAAATATCCCGAAAGAGCTTTCGGGATGAAGGATAAGACTCGATGACAGGTCTTGATGTTCGCTTTGTTGAATTATTAATAAATATACAAGTAGCTTTAAGACCCTTACGTGAGATACATTTGTAAGCAAAATTTATTAATATTTATAGATAGAAAATATAAAAGGAACTGAACAGTTAAGTGGACGTGACAGTAAAGCTAGTAACGTTATGTATTATTTCCTACTTTACTTTGGACCGCAAATGCGTTTAGACGTGTGCACTTGTATAAATTCTTATTTAAAAATAATAAATAATTCGGCATAAAAATAAATAATAATAATTACATGGTGGGAATAAAATGATGAAAACGGTAAATACACCAAGTACTAGGCGCGCATAACGTGGTGAATGAGTGCAGTGTTGAACCAAGAAAGTGACAACAATAGCCGCGAAAGGAGGTATAAGCTACGTCGTCGCCGAATTGCGCTTGCCACAATTTACAAGCGGTAGCGAGAAGCGAATTAAGTGGTGGAGTATGGTCTAAGTACAAGATCACACCCAAAGACTACAGTATACTAGGTCATTTGAAAAGTTCTTAGCCTAACATGGTTAAAGTCATTGGTTTTTTTTTATAACTACTCTCATTTTGTAGTTACATTATTTAGCAACAAGTATGCACAGTTTAGTTTATTCACAATAACTCATTGTTCGTTTACACGTGATACCGTAAGTCAAGTCAGAGCTATTTTTGAAAATGGATAAAATTGAACATCGTGCAGTGATAAAATACCTGAATTTGAAAGGTTTAACTCCAAAAGCTATACATGAAGACATGTCTGCTACTTTGGGTGAGTCCGCTCCTTCGTATGCGACTGTTAAAAACTGGGTGGCAGAGTTTAAACGTGGTCGTAAGACCATTCAAGTGAGCCTCGTAGTGGCCGGCCTTCGACTGCTTCCACTGATCAAAACAAAGAAAAAATCTGTGATTTAATTTTATCTGATCGAAAATTGACTGTCGAGGAGATAGCTAAGACTGTAGGCATCCCATCTGAGCGAACACATCATATAATTACTACTGAACTTGGATTCTCTAAGGTGTCTACGCGGTGGGTACCGCGACTGCTTTCAGTGGAACAAAAACGCAACCGACTCACAACTTCTCGCGACTGTTTAGAGTTATATGAAGCTGACCCAATAGAATTTGTTGAAAGATTTATAACCATGG